>CM035411.1:196222352-196467352 GCA_020310875.1 Ceratopteris richardii | reverse complement strand
ATATGTATATGTATATGTATATGTATATGTATATGTATATGTATATGTATATGTATATGTATATGTATATGTATATGTATACGTATATGTATATGTATATGTATATGTATACGTATATGTATATGTATATGTATATGTATACGTATATGTATATGTATACGTATATGTATATGTATATGTATATGTATATGTATATGTATATGTATATGTATATGTATATGTATACGTATACGTATATGTATATGTATACGTATATGTATATGTATATGTATATGTACATGTATATGTATACATATATGTATATGTATATGTATATGTATATGTATATGTATACGTATACGTATATGTATATGTATACGTATATGTATATGTATATGTATATGTATATGTATATGTATAGGTATATGTATATGTATATGTATATGTATACGTATATGTATATGTATATGTATATGTATATGTATATGTATATGTATATGTATATGTATATGTATATGTATATGTATATGTACATGTATATGTATATGTATATATAGCAATCTGAGCTCGTTTCGGCTTCGAAATGCACTATCAGAGCACTTGTGTAGGCTATTTCGTCCTTTTGTGCCAAAGATATATACCAGTTTCGGTTCACCATTATAAGCATCTCGAAGTCTACTACACGTCTAGTAGAACTCATTTGGGTAGTTCTTCAACTTTTTCAGATATGGTCATTTTTCTGCATCAAGGTATTCTAGTCAGTGGCCATGGCCGAAAGCAGTGATGTATTTCGTATGTTGGTTGTTGAGGGATAAGTTGGATGGTACAAATTACCCATTGTGGGCTTATATGATGCGTCATGCATTGGTCGCAAAAGGACTATGGAATATTGTGCAGATTGTTGAAAGACGTCTTGTTACACCTGGAAATACAGGTACTGCAAATACAGGTGCTGGAGATTATGGAGATGGTGTCGAAGATGATGATGATATTCTGCAAATTCCTGTTGTGATGTTGTTTCTGTTGCACCTACTGCAGAGCAAATTTGTTGGGATGGCAAAGATGCTGAGGCACATGCATTGATAGCTTTCTCTGTCAAACGAATTCCTCACATTCGCTCTTGCAAAATAGCTAAGGATGCTTGGGATACACTTACCACATTGTACCAAGCTAGGAATGAGGCTCGTGTTGCTTACCTCCGAAAACAATTGGAGAGTGAGCACATGAATGAAGGTGATTCTATGGACAATTTTCTCACAAAGATCAAGGATTTGAAAGAACAATTGATTTCTGTTGATGAAGTTATACCAGATAGCTCACTTGTGCAGACCGTTCTGAATGGTCTTGGTTGGTGCATTTTACCCAAAGCCTACATGCTTGATATGCTTGATATTATGATTATTTGTAAGTCACATGTGTAGTCATGTGAACACCTCTTGTAAAAGAGTTCATTTTTATCTCTTGTAATTGAAAAAAGAAAAAGGAAAAAGATGGCTTATCTCATCCATGATGTAAAAGCAAATTCGTGGCTCTAACTACCTAAACCCACGAATTTTTGAGCTGAGGGAGTATCTCTTAACTTTGGGGATCACTTTTAGGTGGAGCCATTCGAATTTGAATTCAAAACTCCCTCCAAGAATAGCTATAAAAGAGCAAGAAGGAAGAGGCGATTAGCAAGCCTTGTACGTGACCATTTCATTTGATTTTGTAGAGATTGAAGAGCTTACTCCATAGCTCTATCATTCTACTCCCATTTTGCAAATATTCATTGCCAATGTGGTTGTAATCATATGTGAATCTATACATTTATCATCATCTACTTCTCTGTCTTGTTCTCTGCTATACTCACTTAGAGTAGTAACTTCAGAAGGTCATATCTTGAGTTGTACGCAACGTTTTTCAGTTTTTTAACGTGCTTTGGATAGCTCTTACTGTCTAGTTTCTGCCTCTCAATTTTCATGTCATTGGATTTACGATATTGAAGACATCTGCATTTTACTGCTCACTGGTCTATCTCTGCAGAGCCCCGAGAATGGTGGGCATGTTCCAAAAATTGATGAATCTTGTTCTCAGTGCTCAGACCATCATTTGAAGTGTTTTAACTTGGATTTGGAGGCTTGCTAAGTTTATTTGCTATGACCAAAAGGAATTTATCTAGTTCCTACCAGGTTGAGAGCACTGTTCAGTTTTTCCAGCAGGTGTATGTCCAAAAATAGCAAGTTTTGGGAGCTAGTGATTTCGCAACTAGTCAGTCTTCACTTAAACTTTTGGGATACATGTTCCAAAGTACTTGTCTGATATTTTGGTGGATTTAGGAAGCTCAAAGGGTCTACTAATCAACTCTGAAGTCTCAGTTGGCTGGTGTGAATCCGGTTGTAGCAGCACCAACTCATCTTTGGATTGCATCCACCATCGCTCTTCACAGTGGTATCAGAGCATAGTCAAGCAACATGGGAGATGGATTTCCATCAACAATTGAAAAATTGGATCAAAACAACTACCCGACATGGTCTCTAAGGATGGAGGCTTACCTTCAAGGGAGGAATCTATATGGATTCATATCCGGAGATGAAGCAATGCCAACCATGAGGAACAAAGGGCAACCATCACATGAAGAAGTGGAAGGACTTTCAAATTGGTGTTCGAAGGATGCACTTGCAAGGTCCTATATTCTAAACTCAATCTCTGATTTTCTTTTACCTCATGTCAAGGGATGCAAGACATCAAGAGAGACCTGGAATGCACTTTCTTCTCCTCCAACACTCGAGCAAGGAAGAACCAACTATGGATGGAGTTCAAAACAATGAAGAAAAGCCCGAAGCAAAGTGTGATTGATTATGTCACAAAGATGAAGGAGATTTCCGACCAACTTGGAAGCATTGGAGAGGTAATAGAAGAGGAGAAAATCATTAGACAAATCATAAATGGAATCAAAGCAGACGACAAGTGGGAGTCATTCACAACAGCCATGGATTTATACATGGATATGCATGTACCCGACCTCAACACACTCATGGGCCAACTCTTCACTCATGAAGCAAAGGTTAGCAAAGGTGGTGAGTCCTCAAGAGGTAATCAAACTTTTGCCTTATATTCTGATAAAGCTAAGGTCAAGGACAAGTCAAAGAATAGGAAGAATGTAGATGAAGGTAGCTCTTTCCAAGCAAACTTTGCAGGTAGAGGAAGAGCTAGAGGAAGAGGCAGAGGTGGAAAGAAAGGCAAGGGGAGATTCCAGTCATCTCAACCTTGCAATATATATGGCTTATCTAATCATACTACTGAAGAATGTTTCAGGAACCCGAGGAACTCAAGAGGAAGAGGATTCAATAGAGGTGGCTATGGATCAAATAGAGGCAGGTACAATGGAGGCTACAACAACAACTACTACAACAACAATTACAACAACAACAACAACTATCAAAGTGGCCATAGAGGAAGAAGAGACTACAATAACTATGCAGAGGACCAAAGTCAGTAAGATTCATTATTGATTATGAATCTATCAGTGAAGAAGGGTAAGGATGATGATCACATATTTTACATTGATTCGGGATGCTCAAACCATGTAGCAGGAAATGTGGCTTTACTTTCTGATTTGCAAGATCCTCATAACAAGCATGAAGTGCAGACAGGAGATGACACAAAGCACAGTGGAGAAGCTAGGTAATGTGAAGACATCAGATGGGAATATGAACCTTTTAAGCAAAGTCTTGTATGTCCCTACAATTACCAAAAATTTAATAAGTGTTGGACAGATTGTTGAAAAAGGATTGCAGGTTAGATTCAACCGATTTGGAGCAGATGTTGAAGACCCAAAGGCAAGGCTTTCGAAGGATTGCCAAAGGAGAAAAGACAGGAAGGCTCTTCACTTTTGAAGTGGAAGATACAAAGGACATAGCTTTGTTTAGCTATGGATCTAAAAGTCTAACAGAGTTTGAGATATGGCACAAACGGCTTGCGCACATTGGTGAGAGGACACTCAAACAAATTTGTAGGGACCAAAGTGTACTTGGTTTGCCTAATATCACAAGGCAACACATGATTTATAAGTGTGAAGCTTGTCAACTCGATAAGGCTCATAGACAACCTTTCAATAAGAAAGGATATATGTATCAAAATCCTTTGGATCTAGTGCACACGGATGTGTGGGGTCCAAGTAAGGAGCCATCTATATCAGGCTCAAGATATTATGTGTCTTTCATAGATGATTGTAGCAGGTGGACCATTTTGTTTTTCATGAAGCACAAGGATGAAGTGTTTAATTGCTTTAAGAAGTATACTGCTCTTGTTGAAAACCAAACAGGTAGGACTTTGAAAAGACTCAGATCAGATGGTGGACGAGAATACTTCTCTTCTGAATTTGATGCCTTCTTGCATGAAAGAGGCATTAAAAGGGAAGTCACTACAAGGTATACACCCGAACTCAATGTTGTAGCAGAGAGGAGAAACAGAGCTATTGTCGAAGCTGCAATGTCCATGCTCAACGAAAAGGGATTGTCAAACTATCTATGGGCAAAGGCTATGTCTACAGCCACATATCTCATAAATAGACTTCCATATAAGTCACTAGATGGAACCACTCCATATGAAGTGTGGAATGGAAGAAGACCTAGTCTAGAGCATTGTAAAATCTTTGGATGCTTAGCCTATGCTCACATTCCTTCTCAAGTAAGAGGGAAATTGGATCCCAAGGCAGAGAAGTGTGTATTCATTGGTTATGATCAAAACCAAAAAGGATATAGATTGTACAATCCAACCAATAAAGGATTTTTTGTGCGTAGAGATGTAATTTTTGATGAAAACAAATCATGGTTTGATGATGACAGGAAAGTGAAGCTGCCATATGACTTGGATGAAGATTTTCCATCACTTCAACCAAAGGAGCCAAAGCAGACTGAAGAAAGTGATTGGGATATTGACCTAGAAGACTTGGAAAGACTAAAGCTATGGAAGAGCAAAGGTAAAGCAAAGATGCAGGATGCTACATATGGACCCGAGAGCTCACATCAACCACTTAGAAGGTCTTCAAGGAAGAAGAAGAAACCAGAGAGGTTTGGTTATGATATTTGTTTGGTCACCAAGCACTCAATCTACATTGAAAAAGATTCAACCAATGAAGAGCCTACCACATTCGAAGAAGCACAAAGCAAGAAAGCTTGGAGAGATGCAATGGATGAAGAAATGGAAGCCTTGAAGGAGAATGACACTTGGGAGCTTGTACCTAACAAGCCATCTATGAAGGTAATTGGATCTTGATGGATATACAAAATCAAGAGGAATCCAGATGAAAGTATAAATAGACACAAAGCAAGGTTAGTTGCTAAAGGGTTTGCTCAAACCCATGGTATTGATTATGAGGAGACTTTCTCTCCTGTTGCAAAAATGCCTACAATTAGGGTTCTCATTAGTCTTGTTGCATCTAGAAATTGGAATCTCTATCAAGTTGATATAAAGAATGCTTTCTTGAATGGATGGATTTCTGAGGAAGTGTATATGGCACAACCTCCTGGATATGAGGATGCACATTATCCTAACTATGTATGCAAACTAAAGAAAGCTTTGTATGGGCTGAAGCAAGCTCCAAGAGCTTGGAATTTCATATTGGTGACTTATTTGTAGGACCAAGGATTCAAAGCTAGCAAGGCGGATACCTCTTTGTTCATAAAGAGGAATGGATATGAAGTGATCTATTTATGTGTGTATGTTGATGATATTATTATCACAGGCAATGATCTTGAAGGAATCAAACAAGTAAAGACTCAAATGAAGGAGGAGTTCAAAATAAGTGACCTCGGACCACTCACTTATTTTCTTGGATTGGAATTAATCTACACAGGTTCAGGTATATACATCACACAAAGGAAGTATGTGCATGACATGCTCGTCAAGTTCAAGATGGAAAATACCAAGTGTGCAGGTATACCTATGGAGCAAAATCATAAGCTTAGTGCTTATGAAGGAGAGCCAATTGAAGACATCACAAGCTATCAAAGCTTGGTTGGAAGTTTGAACTATGCAACACTCACAAGGGTGGATATATGCTATAGTGTTAGCATATTGAGTCAGTTCATGCATAAGCCAAGAAGACCACATATGGAAGTGGCCAAGAGAGTCCTCAAGTACCTAAAGGGGACCATGAATGAAGGTTTGTTTTATTCATATACTTCAGATATTGAGCTAAAGGTCTAGTAAGGTGCAGATTGGGCTGGATCTAGAGACGATAGAAGAAGCACATCCGGGATATATCATTTGTAGGTTCAAAAATCATTTCTTGGTCATCAAAGAAGCAACCAACCGTGGCATTATCTTCTACTGAAGCGGAATATAGAGGTTTGGCTAATGCAACTCAAGAAATCATGTGGTTAAAGTCTTTGTACACAGATCTTGGACTTCATTCTTCAACACCTCACATTTTTGGTGACAACACAAGCTCACTACATCTAGCAGCTAATCCGGTATACCATGCTAGAACCAAGCAGATTGAAGTCCACTACCATTATGTAAGGGAGAAGCTAATGAGCAAGGATATTCAACTATCCTATGTCTCTACAGATATGCAATGTGCAGACATGTTGACTAAAGCTCTTGATGGTACAAAGTTAAGTAGATTCAAGTTGATGATTGGCTTGCAGGAAATCAAGGACAATTGAAGACTTGTTTGGAAGCCAAGCATGTTAGGCTTGAGGGGGAGATGTTGATGCATTTTACCCAAGCTTACATGCTTGATATGCTTGATATTATGATCATTTGTAAGTCACATGTGTAGTCATGTGAACACCTCTTGTAAAAGAGTTCATTTTTATCTCTTGTAATTGAAAAAAGAAAAAGGAAAAAGATGGCTTACCTCATCCATGATGTAAAAGCAAATTCGTGGCTCTAACTACCTAAACCCACAAATTTTTGAGCTGAGGGAATATCTCCTAACTTTGGGGATCACTTTTAGGTGGAGCCATTCGAATTCGAATTCAAAACTCCCTCCAAGAATAGCTATAAAAGAGCAAGAAGGAAGAGGCGATTAGCAAGCCTTGTACGTGACCATTTCATGTCATTTTGTAGAGATTGAAGAGCTTACTCCATAGCTCTATCATTCTACTCCCATTGTGAAAACATTCATTCCCAATGTGGTTGTAATCATATGTGAATCTATACATTTATCATAATCTACTTCTCTGTTTTGTTCTCTGCTATACTCACTCAAAGCAGTAACTTTAGAAGATCATATCTAGAGTTCTACACAACCTTTTTCAGTGTTTTATTGTGCGTTGGATAGCTCTTACTATCTAGTTTCTGTGTATCAGTTTTAATGGTCATTGGATTTACAATATTGAAGATAACTGCATTTTACTGCTCACTGGTCTATCTCTACAGAGCCCCGAGAATGGTGGGCATGTTCCAGAAATTGATGAATCTTGTTCTCAGTGCTCAGTCCATCATTTGAAGTTTTTTAACTTGGATTTGGAAGCTTGCTAAGTCTATTTGCTATGACCAAAAGGAATTTATCTAATTCCTACCAAGTTGAGAGCACTATTCAGTTTTTCTAGCAGGTGTATGTCCAAAAATAACAAGTTTTGGGAACTAGTCATTTCGCAACTAGTCAGTCTTCACTTAAACTTTTGGGATACATGTTCCAAAGTACTTGGCTGATATTTTGGTGGATTTAGGAAGCTCAAAGGGTCTACTAATCAACTCTGAAGTCTCATTTGGCTGGTGTGAAGCCGATTGTAGCAGCACCAACTCATCTTTGGATTGCATCCACCATCTCTCTTCACAGTCTTCCTAACTTATATCAGAGTTTTGCTTCTACTCTTCGTTTGATGATGAAAGGCAATCCAAATGCCTTGTCATTTGAAGAGTTATTTTTTGTTTTGTTGCAAGAAGATTAGTCTAGGCAGAATCGGTCTATTATGAGTGTTGTAGATCAAGCTTTCCTAGCTAGTCAAAAGGGCAAGGGAAAATATAGCTCTTCTACTAGTAAGCAACAATTTGCAAATGTTGCACATTCGAAGAAGGAAGACAAAGATGAGAAGAAATCAGAAAAGTAAAAATTGTTTTGCAAATACAATAAAGCAAATGATCATGTCATTAAGGGTTGTCCAAAATTGGCTGCTAAAGAGACAAAGAAGAAAGAGGTCAGAATGGTTGTTCCAGAGGCCTCTACACCAAAAACAGAGTCTACTAATCTTGTGCAGGATGAAGAATGGGCATTTACTATTGTTTGCAATTTTGACCCATCTTCTCATGAGCAGTGCATGTCTACAATAGACTCAAATGTTTGGTACTTTGATAGTGGGGCGACCAAACATATTACCTCAGAGTGCAGTTTCTTCTCTTCACTTGAGCCTGCCCCTGTAGGGAATACTATTACATGCGCCAACAACTCCTCTTATCCTGTTATGGGAGTTGGTAAGATCATTTTGACTACTGCTGATGATACTTCTTTCACTTTGTGAGATGCTTTATTTGTCGGAGGGATCAAGATAAATATGTTATCAGTTTCTGCATTAACCATGATTGGCTTGGTTGTTTTGTTGATGAAAGATGTACAATTCATGATCTGTAAAATGGCAACGTCATTATTTCTTCTGGTATTTTATGTTGTTGGCTGTATAAGCTCATAGACTATGAAAGATCTGTGAATGATTTGGCATGTGTAGTACATGATTCTTAGGCTATGTCAGATGCAAAGCTGTGGCATGCACACTTTGGTCATCTAAATTTTGCTAGTTTGCTACGCTTGCAGAAATCTGAAATGGTGTCCTCTTTACCCAAACTTGAGGCACCCAAAAAACATGTTTGTGAAAGTTGTATCTTGGGCAAAATGCAGCGTTCCTCCTTTCCAAAAGACGGATCAGTTCAGGCTGCTCAAAAATTGCAGCTTGTACATAGTGATGTCTGTGGTCCTATGCAGACACCTTCTTTTGGGAACTATCTTTACTTCGTGACTTTCATTGATGATTTTTCCAGGCATGCATGGGTATATCCACTAAAGGCAAAGTCCGAAGTGTTTATGTGCTTCAAACAGTTTCTAGTTTTGGTTGAAATTCTATCAGCATGTAAAATGGGCACCCTCTATTTTAATCGAGGGGAGGAATATATGTCTTCTGACTTTAATGCATTTCTGGTTGAATGGGGGATAAAAAATCAGTGTATAGTGTTGTATACACCTCAACAGAATGGGGTTGCGGAACGGAAGAAAAAGTCACTCATGGAGATGGCAAGGTGTATGCTCAAGAGTCAGGCTTTACCACATAGTTTTTGGCTTGAGGATGTCATGTGTGCAGCATATGCACTTAACAGGTGTCCCACTAAGCACTAGAGTCTATCACTCCATATGAGGCTTGGCATGGTCGCAAGCCATCTGTTTCTCATCTGCATGTTTTTGGTTGTTTGGCATATGCATTAGTGTTTGAACAACATCGCAAAAAATTGGATGAAAAAGCAGTAAAATGTATTTTTGTTGGGTACAAATCTGAAAGCAAAGGCTATCGTTTGTATCATCCATAAACTAAACACATTCTGGTTAGTCGTGATGTTGGTTTTGTGGAAGATGCTATTCAGCCCTTACTTTCATGTACTAAGGAGACATATTTTAGCTCCAAAGACATGTATGATACTTTGCTGCCTCTTTTTATAGCTGGATAGTCTGGTGTTGGTCCTAATGAGGCAATTTCTCAGCCTTTGTAGGTTTCATGTGATGATGCAGATCATTCCATTTCTGATGCAGCTTTACATGATGTACTGAGCAGTTGATACTGAGCAGCCAAAAACTATACCAAAATGGTTGGTGTAGACTTTGCGTGACAACAAATTAGATTCTCCTCTATCATATCATACTCGTTCAGCTCTCATAGTGCCTCTTTTGCATCAGATTGCTATGCTATGGCTGCCTCTAGTCTTTGTGATGAGACTGAACCTATTTCGTTTGATGAAGCACAAAATTCAAAACATTGGATGGCTGCAATGCAATCTGAATATGATGCTATCATGACAAATGGTACATGGTCTTTATGTGACTAGCCTCTTGGCAAGAAGGCCATGGGCACTAAGTGGGTATACAAGTTGAAGCGTAAACCTGATGGAACAATTGATAGGTATAATGCTAGGCTTGTTGCAAAGGCTTATGCATAGGAAAGAGGCATTGATTTTGATGAAATCTTTGCTCCTACTTGTCGAATGACTACTATTCATAGCATCTATGTACTTGCAGCTCATCATGGTTGGAATGTACATCAATTGGACATTAAAAAAACATTTTTGATTGGTGACTTGCATGAAGAAGTGTATGTTTTTCAGCCCCATGGCTTTGTGCAGAAAGGGCATGATGACCAGGTGTGCAGGTTTAAAGCAAGCACCACATGCTTGGTATGAAAAGATACATGCCTATCTGATTGCACATTATATGGTTTAAAGCAAGCACCACATGCTTGGTATGAAAAGATACATGCCTATCTGATTGCACATGGTTTTGAGAACAGTCCAACTGAAAGCACCTTATATGTGAAGCATGCTAATTATGTGCTTCTGATCATGGTGGTATATGTTGATGACATGCTGCTCATTGGTCCTCATGACATGTATATGTATATGTATATGTATATGTATATGTATATGTATATGTATATGTATATGTATATGTATATGTATATGTATATGTATATGTATATGTATATGTATATTGTTGTAGAGAACTGAAGACGGGAAAGCAAAAGAAAGAAGAGAAGAAAAGAAAGCCCCAAGATTTTGAATAAATGGATTATCTTCTTTTCCCAAAGTTCAGTATAAAGCTATGAAAAGCAATGTAAATGCTATAGAGGAGTCCTCTAGATGCATGATCCCAGAAGAATGTAACATTACCCTTGTACAATAGTAGGAACTTAGAGATTTATAGAGAAAATGCCGGTCTCTTATGTGAAAGGACCAAAATTAGGGCACATGTCTATAAGTCACTTGTAACTCTTTTGTGAAGACTTTTTTGCCATTGTGAAGAGCTAACTTGCAGAATTTCGAATTTGCTTCTTCTTGACTGTGTATCTTCTTCTTCATGAGCTTGTATGTGTGTTTGAGGCATGGAATGTGTGTCTGCAGGTGTTGTCTACCTCTTCCCCATCTCTTTTCATCATTTTGGTGTGTGTGTGTGTGGTCTGTTGTGATGTCCAGCTGGCCTTCCCCATTCCCCTTCTTGCATTGATCAAGCCTTTTGGCCCTTGTCAAGTTTGATGCATGGAAATGATACCTAACTGTTTTACCTCCTTGGCTGGAGCTCAGGTGTGAAGGGAGGCTCCTAGGAAGGTGCCATCAAGAAAACCCCGTATGGGCTCATCGGCTGGATCTTGATGCTACTCAGAAGCTTGGCTACATGGACACCCGGGGCAAATCCCTCTCGTTCTTCTTCTTTGACTCCACTACAAGATGAGTCTCGGCTAAACCACTGCCACTCCAAAGGACACCACTCCTAAAAGAGATTTTTATTTGCAGGTGATACAGTTGATAGTATGAAACATGAAAAGAGCTGACATGGATGAACTTGCCCCAGACCTATGCAAAAGGCAAGGGATGAAGCATTGTCTGTTGAATGCTTGGCTGCTACCGTGGAGTCAGACACCAGACGATTCTCCCTGATGCTCCACGGGTGCAAACGTGCCGAAATGACAAGTATCCAGGCTAAAAACTTTGCAGGACTTATGTGTCAACTGCTCGAAGCAGATGGAGGCTATGAGAATGTACTGATTGCTGTTCCCATAAATTAACTTGTGACAGTCTACAATGATGCTCGGTATTGTATACATTCGTTTAAACTGTGTCTCTGAACATCTAGTTGAGCTCTATTATGATCTAAACATATGTTAGATAGGTGATCTTGACACACGTTATGGGTCAATAATATTGTTGATTGCCCACTCTATTAAGACAGATGGCTTAAAAATGTGCTGAGGAGTAATGTATGTGACATACTTACTGCATGATACAACCCAAATAGCAGGGTATGCCCACTCTCTCTAAGGAATGATTTGGGGGTTGTGTGCCTGGCCGCACTCTTGGTGATTGTCCACTTCGTCAATCACTGCTACGACTGTCAGATGGCTCGATTGAAGGAGTTTCCCATCCATATAATGCATCAAATATGTTGGAGCATGGCTCCATTCCCCTACAATGATGCCCGATATGCTAGACAAAATATTGCAGCGCCCCTCTCTGTCAGTGACCACCCTCTCCTATGGTCTCAATCTACACTGTGTAAACCAAATGGCTGGTCTTAGCTCCACACCCTTCAGCATATGGCCGAACTGCCATCACTCCTTTATGGAAGATGGACACACACAACGTGGGACAAGTGGATTGTGCAAACATGTTTTTACCTATGGACCCGCTCTAACTCATATGTCAAAACTATTATCAAACCTTTCTACTCTGTGGACAGCACCAACATCTTTTTACTCTATGGAGTTATGGAAGCTTCCTAGATGTAATTCACTTTCACATTGTGAGCTTGGATGCTCATTCCTTGGCAAGGTTGCTTATGAGTGCCTGTGTTAAAGTGGTTCTTGATTTTTTGATTTTTGCTGCTTTACAGTTGGAATTGGGGTCAGAAATTGTTGATGCACAAATCTTTGGAGCTCTGTTGATTCTGAAGGTTTTTCTTCAAACTGATGGAAGAGAAAAGGATGAATATACCAAAGTTGCCTACATGTGAAGAATCTACCGTGCATGCATAAGGTGGCTCCAAGCTTGGGGTATGCTATTGTTTTGGTCCATCTATCTAGATGTCACAGGGTTGAGACAATTGACGAGTGGTGTGCTGCCTCCTTAGATAATACTTGCTCATAGTGATTATTATGAATATGTTGCATATATATTTTCTTGAAAACATGTAACTGCCTTATCCAAAGATTGTGGTCCTATCCCCTCCAATCAAATGTAGTATAGGATCCTTGTGTTAAGTCTTGGCTGTACACAAAACCTTGAGGGCCCATGGGTGTGTCTTCCTGAGATTGGTGCTAACATGTCCTATGTATGCCTGGTGTGTGCTACAAAAATACTTGAAGATCCTGGTCTATTACCTCCTCACCATGAATATAAGCACCATAGGTTTGAACGATGCCAAATATCACTGTTTCTTGGGGCTTGAAGTTGTGCTCTACTGGCCAACAAATTTTTTGATGAATCGACCTTTGCAGGGCAAAGCTTTCTATGCTAGATTCTATTGCCACAACAGGATATGCTGCTACTGAGGATGATATCCACCTCCTCATCATCATGAGGGGGCATTTGGATTGCTCTTATAAGGGGTTGCCACTCCCAATGTGCTATGAATGCTATCCAAGATGCCACAGCTTCTTATTGCAGCAGGTTCTTTTCTTGCTGGAAATTGTTAGGTATGCACATGAAGTTTTTTGAAATACATATTTCAGGTCTTCTAAAGACTGGCTGAGCAGGATGGTTGCATATTCGACACCAAAGGATGTTCCTCTTAATTGTTGGGTTGTCTGCCCATGAGGGGGAATTTGTCCCTCAGCATTGCAGGACTGAAGTGGTGTGCTACCTCTTCAGATAGTACTTTGGAATCTTCATGAATTGCAAATTGCAGTATGGCCATAAGTAGACAACCCCATCAGAAATCTAGAAAAGATGATGATATTTTTCTTTTTGACTTATTCTCTCATGGAAGGTGGCTCTTGGCTTTGGAGCTTGCTGTTGCTTTTGGGTCTATCAATCTATATGTAGTAGGGAAGTTGGATGATTAATGATTGTCTTGATGGACGATATCAAACCTGTATGCAACTTCCATGACAGTACAATGCATGAGTTTACTCATGGTCTGCAGTTCAATTGGACTGGGGCGCTACAAAACACTTTGTCTGGGATGTGTGACTGCCCTATTTTAGGGATTGTGTCCACTTTCACACCCATTTGGTGAAATGTTTGGGACATTTTTGATGCTAGGACTGCTATGAGTGCTTATTTTTTCAAGTTACTATGGATGATATGAAGTTTGTTTGGTCTTCAGGCTATTATGTCTTGTGAAGATCACCTCCACTGCTCTTGCAATCCTTTACACATTCAAGGGTTGCTGTTGTTTCTTTGAGACATGGCTGCATGAGTTCATTGCAGGTTACCAAGATGCGACAATTTCTTATGGCAATTCGTTCCTTTCCTGTTGTCTTGTTTTTGCGTCTGTCCATGGAGTTTTTGGACTTGCGTTTGTCAGGACATGTTCAGGATTATTGCATATCTGGCAATAGAGGCTGCTTGCCAGCTCTGAAGATAGAAGCATTTCAGATTGAAGAAAAGACTGACGAATTGAAGATTGGAAGTGCAGCAGATTTCAAGATCAAAGACTGATGTGCTGTAGGTTCAAAGATCAATGAAGAGTATGAAGACCTGAAGACTACAGACTGCAGAATGGCAGATTAGTAGACTTGGAGCTTCTCAGAAGTCAAGACTCAAGCCTAAACCAATTCAGTTATATGGAAGTGTAGATTGAAGGAAGGTTTGAAGACTTGCAGATTTCCTGACTTGAAGACTCCAACTTGGAACGGTCCAAACACTTTTTAATATTTCTCCTAAAAGTAAAGCTTTGGAGCCTTGTAAATGCTCACATTTTTGAAGAAATGAAGAAAACTCCCCACGTGCACGTATAGCCTGAGATATGGTTGTTAGGATATTTTCCAGATCCTTTTGAGATATGTTAGTTAGGCATGTGCTCCTTTTTGACTTGTCAAAAGGAGCACATGGGGAATTGTGTTGAGCCTATAAATAAGAGGCTCATTTCTTGTAAAGGGGGTCCCTTGGCCATGGCCTTGGCCTCCATGCTAATCGAAAGAAGGATCATTTGGCTTCCACATTTCTCCTTGTGTGCTAGGCGTTGATCCATGTGTGTGGGTTCGGCATTTGGGGTTGTCTTGTGTGTGAGCATTGCCCTCCTTTGTTCCTTTTGACGTTGGGCCATGGTGCGATTGTTCATGGACGTGGGTGTGTGTGCGTTGTTTGCACTTCTTGCAACTCCTCTTGGAAGAGCCTCTCACTTCCATGTGAGGCGGTTAGGGTCTGTTGCTCCCCTTTTCTCAACAATTTCTAACACCAAGCAACATGCCAACCATTTCCAAGACCTGAGAGGATAATAGAAGAACAAATTGAAGGAAGTAAAGAACATAAAAACCAACCTAGGCCCAGGATTGTGAATGAACCTCAGATCTGGATGTATCCTCGGGAGTTGAAGAAAGCATAATATCTTAAGTAAGGAACGTAACTCAAAAGAGCGTTCACTCAATCTATTCCAACCTATCTAACGACTCAAAAGGAGAATATATTATGGCCTCTGAAGACATGCATAGATTTATCCATTGAGTAGAGCTCATGTCCACAATAGAAGGAGAATATAGAACGTCCTTGTAGTATGTCTCTACAAACTTGCATGGGGTTCCTATTTACTTGGAATAGGTCAGTAGCAAGACTTAGGAATTCTACAGAATCTGAAGTTTCAACAAGACCAAGTGTGAAATTTGAGGGAGGACTTTACATGAACAAGCGAGGACAATTATATTTAGTTGATGAGCATCTCGAAAGAACCAATGAAAGAGGAGAAATCAAGGAACCTAGTAACCCCATGGGAAGTGATAATAGAGAAGTAGTAACAACCCCGAGAGGAAGATCGGTAGTAGTCAATGTTTGGAGAGGGGATAAAAACCCTCAAGATGATTACTTGATGGACTTCTTCTTGATAGCTCGAACTGGCAAACTGTTGCTAGCCACTTCACCCTGAAGGGGAGAAAGCACCAATCCTTGCACCATTTATGCATTGCATGATCCTGAAGACTCTTCCGGGGTCACTTATCTGGACCAAAACAAGAGAAGGTATAGAGAAGTCAATGATTTAGAGAGATCTAGACTATAGTACTTAGGTTTGCCAGTATTGCCACCCCAGGATCAGGCAATCACCTCTCAAAACCCTCAAGGACAACAATAAAGTCAAGAGAATGTATTCATAGATATGTTGGCCCAATTAGACCACACATTCACTTTACTACACCTAGTATCAACACCATACCAAATACCCACTTGGGAAATGAGACAATGTACAGACCTCCCATTCCTTTACCCCCATAGGGCAGAGGACAAGGTGTGCGTCCAGCAATTCAAGTCATGTGCATAAGGAATCACTATGATGGTTCTGGAGACCCTTATGATCACATGGCAAAATTTAAACAAGAACACAAGGTTCCTCGCAACTGCCAATGTGCTCTGACTGTCCCTGAAGATGGTGGTGGCAGAAGATTGACCAACACCCAAATCAGCCATAAGGCATTTGAGGCACACACTCTCAATAATCATTGTGAAAGCTTCCTTGTACTAAGCTTCAAAACTCGAAGTGGCCACAGTAGGCTACTTTTTGCTCAACCAAGATATACATGAGCTACCAAGCATGAAGCAAAAGCCACTAGTGGCCACATGAGTGTAATAACATGATAAGTAGGAGAGGATTGAACCACACCCTTGACAGATAGGAGATGGTTGAACTACACCCTAAGAGAGAGGATTAGGAAGTAATCCTCAACCATGGCTTTTGGGGCAAGTGGTTAGCCCATTGCACTCCTAACTGGGAGGTTGTGAGTTCAATTCCCAACATTGGTATTGAGGATTAGGAAGTAATCCTGAACCATGGCTTTTGGGGCAAGTCGTTAGCCCATCACATTCTTATCCAAGAGGTTGTGAGTTCAATTCCTTGCATTGGTATCAAAGCCTAGGAAGTAGGCTTGGTAAAGGTGGATTGACCTAATGGCCTCTAAAAAAGGCGTTTGGGCACTCTATCATGTGAAAGGATAGGAATTGTGGAGGCGGCGCTTTGAGAATTGGACCCAACAAAGAATCAAGTGTATCTCTCAATCGGTAGGTCAGATTGAGGCATATAATATACAGTTGGAAAGCTCTCGAAACAGAATTTCCAAATCTATTGAGCTAGCTTGGAAGTGTGAAGTTCTTGGGAAACCTTCGGTGGCACTTGGTTGAGTGTTCAAGATACTAAATATGGGTGAGAACAAGGTTCCAGATACTAAGGTTGAGAATAGGGTTCAAGAGACCAAGGTTGCGAACTAGGTTCAAGAAACTGTGCAAGGTTGAGGACATCAATTCAACGGTACCAAGGTAGTTCAGGGGCTGGTCACCGAGGCTAGGGGGATACATGAGTAGATCATTGAGGACAATGATCAACTAAGGGGGGTAGAATGTAATAAAGTCATAGGAAGGAGATGATTGAACCACACCCTTGACAGATAGGAGATGGTTGAACTACACCCTTGACAGATAGGAGATGGTTGAACTACACCCTAAGAGAGAGGATTAGGAAGTAATCCTCAACCATGGCTTTTGGGGCAAGTGGTTAGCCCATCACATTCCTATCCAAGAGGTTGTGAGTTCAATTCCTTACAATGAGTGTTATAGCAACCAGCCCAATCAGAGTCAGAAAAAACATGTAAATATGGCAGTAGTGATCCCTTGGAATAAAACAATCCAAGTAGTCGGGTACCACTCAAGTAGCGAAAGATGTGCTTAACTGCCTGCCAATGCTTGACACTTGGGAAATGCATAAATCTACTCATTTTTGAGACAACAAACCGAATATCTGGCCGAGTAGTGCATAAGTAAATCAAGCATCCAATAGGCTGCTGATAGAGAACAATGACTCAATCGTAAACTTGTCTCCATAGGAGTGGCAATAGGTTTACACTCTTCAAGGCCAAAATGATGCAATAATGTGTCAATATATTTTGTTTGACACAAACACATTACACCATCAACTTGCATAAACTGAATGCCCAAATAATGATCCCAATGCCCCAAATCAGACATCTCAAATGAGGCATGCGAATCAGCCTTAAAATCAGCAATATGCTTGTCATGAGGACCAGTGAGCAGCATGTTGTTCAAGGCAAAGGATCGAGTACTCGTTCTCCTCATAGAAGAAGAGGAAGCACCTAAACTATTCAAAAGATTTCATCATGGTAATAGTGATTTTTATCACTATAACAATGTAATATATGTACATATATCCAATTATTGCGAGCGCGACTCCATTTTGTGCAGGCCAAGAGTCTAAGTAGAAATCTCACACCAATTTTTGTAATTTTTGCAAGCCATTAGATAGTTCAAATTAGAGGTGGAACCTATTTTTTAACTATGTCGGTTACTATATGTGAAATCGGTCAAAACTAGGCAAAAACTATAAATAAAGCTAGAGAGCTCATTTTGAGATTGTTGTTAGTTTATGATTGAACCTATGACCTAAAGCTAGAAGAGCTATTGTAATTAGTTGAAGATGAATATGAGTATGAGTCCTTTCCTTGCCTTCCATTGATCTCCATCGCGACTTTCCTAGTGTGTGTGTATGCATGTGTGTATGCTCTTTGCATTTCTCACCATCTTCTTCATGCACATCGTTTGCTCTTGATCTTCATATCGACATAACCTCTTCGCGGATTGAAAATTACGAGGTGAATCTTCTCATGTTGGTACTTTCCATTGTGGTGGAGTGACAACAAATTTGGCACCGTTGCCGGGGACAAGCTCTAAGTTGAGCGTGCGATGGTAAGTGTGTTGGATATCATTATCTAAAACTCCAAAAAATCACAAAAAATCAATCATATTTCCCCTTTCTCTTCTCTTTCCCTCATTTGTGTGTGTGCGAGAGTGAGAGAGAGATTTTGCAGGTGTATGTTTGTGTTTTCTAGTGCAATAATCTTGTAGGGCAGCCTCTGGACAACCATCGTAAGGCTTGACCATCATGGGTGTCACACCATCGCGACAGTGACACACCATCATGATTGTGTCTGACCATCGCGATTGTGTCTGACTATTGCGACTGTCAGACAAAACATAAAATTAGGGTTTTTTGCACAAATTTTCAAATATTTTGGGTCAATTCTTGGACATTAACCATGAAATCTTGTGTTTGGCATATAGCAAAGGAAGAAGCGGGCAACCACCCTGAGTTCTTGGGCAAAGTCAAAACAGCTGCTTCGTGAGTCGAGGAGAACGTTGTAGGTGGAATTTCCATTTTTTGAATTGTTGACGATTTCTTTGAGTATAATTATATTGTGATCAACGGAGTGTCTTAGGACTCCTAGTGTAGCCAAGTATCACCCTAGCTCATTGAGTGGTAAGGAGCTGATGAGAGAAGACATAAGTGGGTGAAGGGGTCAAGCCTAAACGAATTTTTGTGAATTGAATACACAACGCTCAAATGAAGTAAAATCTGAACACATCAAAACAATTCCTTGCGACAAATGTAAACAAGATAAGAAGCTCTAAAGAAAATCCAAAAAGAAGTAAGTGATTGATGAATTAAATGTGTGAGTGCAGTAAGGTGAGATTAGGATTAATGAACCTGAGGTCTGGAAAATACTTAGAGAAAAGTGATAAACGGAGTGTTCGATCTTCCGAGGCTAGCATAAGGACTACAACACGATCATGGGCACAACAACTAGGCAGTTATCCATACAAGGTTGGCTCAAATACAAGTGACTCGGATATGTCTTTCAACACAGGTAGACCAGGGGTATCATTTAATGTAGCCCACCTAGAAAAGATGGAGGGACCCTACAAGACTCAGTTGGAGTATATTCATACAAATAGTTTGGGTGCCCGGGTATATGAGGATGGCCTTCATAGGTTAGTGATTCAACTGCATAATCCCGATCAACCTATTAGAACATCCAGCCACTAAGTTCGAAAACGAGGCTTACATAGACAAAGAAGGGACCATGTATATCGTCACAATTAGGGCAGACTCAACCAATGAACTAGGAGAGATGGTAGAAAATGCAGATATAGATGTGGAAGGACATGGTAAATAGATTGAGGAACCCAGAACACCAAGAGGAAAATCCATACTAACAAGGGTGATAATACCTAAGTGGATGCCCCAAGACAATAGGAGTATCGAATTGTTCTGGAATAAGGAGACCGACAAAGCCTTTTGGAGATATAGGCCTGAGCACCCTATCGCGGCAGGAACAAACACAATTTATGAACTAAAAGACCTAGAGATTCCAGGAAAAGTAGTATACTTAGATGACACCTCAGAATGAATGTATAAGGTCATAGAACATGGAAGACATGCGTACACATGGGGAGGAGAATTAGTTTTTCCTCTAGTAAGATCACAAGCACTTAAGGATAGTTTGGGTGTTGGCACATCCCAAGGACATAGAGAAAAGAACAAGGAAGGTGCAAAGACTAGTTTCATCCAGCATACAGGAAGGGAGAGGATCCCCATCGAAAGTGGAAGGATGGAAAGAGAACCTCTCAGGGATCATAGGGCTCACAGGGGTGGGGAAGGTTTTCCCCTACCTAGACCAAGAGACCATCCTAGAACCTTGAGGCCTACTCAATTAGTGAAGGCTATGAAAAATTGCTTTGGCGGATCAAGAGATCCTTATGAGCATGTAGCAGAATTCAAGCAGGTGCTATAGGCTAAACAAGTTGAAGACAAGTTCACACAATTTAATGCCTTTGGGCTCACTCTAAAGGGTGATGCATTGGATTGGTTCTGACCATTGCACCACCATCAATTTAGAGACATCCACCACATGGAGTAAAGTGGAATCAGACACAACACATCTTCTTTGATACTCACATTCAAACAAACCCCTCAAGAGATAGTGAGGATGGCCGGTAGAAGATTTAGATGGTACATAGAGAGATGTCCCCCATTGGAAGTACCCACTCAAGTTAAATTGATAGCATTTTTCATAAATGGCCTTTTGATTGCTAAGATGAGATCATACGTCTTCTTGAAGGAACGAAGAACCTTGGACCAATGTTTACGTATCTGTGTAGACATAGAAGATAACTTAGGAGACGAGCTAGAACTTCCTAAGGTTTGTAAAGACTGGAATAGCACTACAAAGACCATCTAGGCATTCCAACTCAATAGACGACTTAGCAAAACAAGTGGCTCAATGATTGGGAGTTTCTAGCAAATCAGGCATCAAATTTGACCCCCCCTTGAAGGTGTTATACTTGTGGAGGCGACCATATGGCGAATATGTGTCTACATGCATTACAACCCATAGGGAACTTCAAGGGAGTGTATTGTACTATAGAGTGAAGATACACAAACCACACTGCTCAAGATTGTCCATATAACAAACAAGTGGTTAGACAGAACTAACCTCAGCAATATCATCCAGGTAGATACCAAGGGCAGTACTAGCCACAACCATACTATCGAGCCCCCCCTCAGTATCAAGCGCCATATCAAGCACAACCTAGATGAGGAGGAACAAAGTTTAATTGTTCTATTGAAGAGGTATAGGGATGTATTTTCATGGAGTTACAAAGATTTGAAAGGGGTAGATCTTGACATATGTGTCCATAGGATACCCATGATCACCGAGACAAGACCCACTAAGCAAAAGCCCTCTATGTATAATGACAATTATGCATTGAAAATCAAAGAAGAAATAGACAGACTCATAGAAGCCGGATTCATTTACGAAACAGAACACATTGAATGGGTTTCACCCATCGTAGTCGTGCCTAAGAAGAACAGTAAGGTGAGAGTGTGCATAAACTTAAAGAAGGTCAATGCTGCCACAATTAGGGATAGTTATCCGCTACCCATTACAGAACACCTATTGGAAAGAGTCGTAGGCAAGGAAGTGTACAACTTCCTTGATGGATTCTCAGGTTATAACCAAGTTGCCATTGCCCTCGACGATCAACACAAGATGACATTTGCCACTGAGTGGGATATCATTGCATTTTGTGTAATGCCTTTTGGGCTAACAAATGCATCTGCAACTTTCCAAAGATTGATGTGCCATGTGTTCAAAGAGTTTTTAAGAAAAAACCTAGAAGTTTATGTGGATGACCTGTGTTCTCACTCAGTACTTCAACCGCAACATATCCCTGAGCTCGAATGCACCTTTGAAAAGTGTAGGGAATATCAATTCTATTTAAACCTAGAGAAGTATGTTTTTATGGTCAGACAAGGCAAGATACTCGATCATATAGTCTCAAAAAATGGAATTTTCACAGATGAAGATAAGGTACGAGTAATTAATGAAAAACCCAGGCCAAAGAACATCAAAGAAGTACAAGTATTTATGGGCCATTGTGGTTATTACCGACGATTCATACATATGTATGCAATCATCACTAAACCACTTTACAACCTGTTAACCAACTTTGAGTGGACCGAAGAATGTGAGAGTTCCTTTAGTGAGCTTAAAGGAAGATTGTGTTCTGCACCTATTCTAGCGATTCCTGATTGGAATAAACCTTTTCACGTACACGGATGCTTCTAATCATGCCATAGGATGTGTGATGCCGCAACCCATAGAAGAGGGCAATATAAATTTTTTGATTGCATACGCCAGCAGGCAGTTGAACATTGTAGAGAGAAACTACACCACTACTGAATGAGAGGGACTAGGAATGGCCTATGCAGTGAAGAAGTTTCACCATTATTTATTGGAAAATAAGTTTAAATTCTTTACCAACCACCAAGCTCTTTTGTATTTGGTCAACAAACCATGCAACACCAGTAGATTAATACATTTGTTTTTACTCTTGATGGAGTGTGATTTTGAAGTTGTAGTAAAAAAGGGGAAAACACACTTAAGAGCAGATCACCTCTCTAGGATAACCTCAGGAGAAGTGGCTAATGGGGTAGCAAATGAGCTGATGCTTATCTCTTCAATTTTGAGGTTGTCCTTGAATGCGCCAAGTCATTAGTCCCAGTACTGACATATGGACCTAAGAACCCTCGAGTAAAAACCCAAGAGAAAGAGGTAGTGAGAGCGCAAGGATATCAACTCTCATAGGAAGTATCTATAGGCAAGATCAACACAATATCCTTGCTTGTTGTGTAGAAGAACAAGAGTATAACAATTGGTTGCAATTAGCACATGTAGGTTCAGTGAAGCAACACCATTCTAGACAAGCGATGCTATCAAACTTAAAAAGGTTAGGTGTGTATTGGCCATCAATGGAAAAAGATGTCCGACGACTGTGTGACGAATGTCCTAAGTGCGCTAATAGACCCCCAATAGAACATGCTACTTTATACCAATTGAAGCTAATGCCAGACTAGAGCAAATCTTTAGTTACTTACCTAAAGACACAGACCTTTCCAGAGGACATGATGATATCACGACAATGTAGCCTAGAACAAGAGGCCTTAGACTACAAACTCATTGGTGATAGCTTGTATAAGCGAGGACGAGACGGTTATCTAAGGATATGTGTGCATGAAAGCAAATATCTTAACCTATTGGAAGCTGCACACCAGGGTGCAGCAAGAGGCCATTTTGGACCTGATTGTGTTATGGATGCCCACACCTACATAAAACAATGTGATGTGTGTCAAAGGACTCAATATCCCATACGTAGGGATGAGATGCCCCTACGACCCATGATGGGAGGGCACACATTCTCAAAGTGGGGAATAGATTTCGTAGGACCTATCAGTCCCCTGCATAGAATTCCCATGCCGAGTACATCATAGTTGCCACTGACTATCTTACGAAATGGGTAGAAGCCAAGGCTACAAGGAAAAATGATGCACACACCAATGCTAAGTTCTTGTTCGAGAATGTCTTCACAAGATATGGACTTCCTATCGAGCCTGTAAGTGATATGGGTACTCACTTCTTAAACAAGGTTATTGAATATCTATTACAGGACTTTATGGTTCTACACAAGAAATCGGCACCATATCATCCACAAGCTAACGGACAGGCTGATGCTTATATTAAGGACAAGGGATTATGAATAGGAGACTTGGTGCTAGTTTACACCTTGAAACAACATGCCCGCAAGTTAGAGAAACGAGGTTACAGACCCCGATCATTAATAGGATATCGATTAGAAGTGCGGTTTAGCTAGCCACTCTTGAAGGTGAAGTATTGCCTAATTATATTAGCGGATTCCGAGTGAAGCTATATGAGGAACCTTTAACTACAGACATGCTTAAACGACTCACTCTTGCAAAGAAGAAAAAGGAAGAAGAGGAACGAATAAGAGCTGAAGCCCAAGTTGAAGCGTTGGAACGCATCCAATGAATAAGATTACAAAGGAGAGGACTAGATAGAGAACCTCAACTGGCGGATGCCCCACGATATCCTGTAGCTATGTGCCAACTTGGAGGAAGAGATGTCCCCAGTATCATTGGTAGGAGACTGTTCATTAATATCACTCTAGGCCAAGAACCCATGTGCACACAATGTAAGGCTTTAATTGACTCATGGGCAGCCACGAATGCAATTCGACTCTCTCTTTGTAGGGAATATGAAATTAAGCCTTTTGAAGCCTATCTCATCAGACTAGGTGGATTAGAAATCCCTTGCGTAGGTGAGGTTGAGCTACCCATCTCCATAGAAAATGTGACCATGATGGTGAAACTGTTGGTTTGTCATGATGAATCTCTAATAGAACCTATGGTCCTAGGCCAGGAATGGTTATACCATTACTCGGCGAGTTTAAGTCTTCACAGAAGTGTGCTTCAATTGGAACTTGTAGGACATATCATGAACTGCCCCTCCAAAGTCAACACAGAGAGGTGTTGGATGTGACTGAAGTCCCCCCAACCTTGTGCACGTCAGCACACCCTACCAAACCCACACAAGAATTACCACCCATCGAGGAGCGGAAATTGGGTAAAAAGATAGGAATCCGACAAGTATGGCGGCATAAGACTCAATCTTCAGATAAATGTCAACAGTCACCATTTCCAGGTAAAAGTGCGATGGATCTCCCTTCTTTCCCAAAACAGTGTGTGGATATGATATCTCACCCTCATCAAGCCGCCTGGTCACATCATCCACATACTCATTGGCACAACACATCAGAGTGGTTTGTTAGACAGTACACTCAGGCATACCCTCAATCGAGGTGTATATGCAAAGCAATAATACACAGTGAGTCAAACACTCCAGACCTTTGGCAGCCCTCTCAATTTCAATCGAGGCAACCCATTCGGAAAATTTGGGTGCCCAAGTCCACGGTGACAACTCAACCCAAGTCTTTCCAGCTCTGGGTACCTAAAAAGTGCTTAATTTATGCTTCAACCTTGGTCAGCTCTAAGAAGACCTTTTTTGAGACTACTAGGAAACCCTACACACCTTCTTTTGTAAATTGCACTTTATCTCTTCTAACCCCTTGTGTGATAGAGAAATGGATCCCTAAGCCTTCAATAGTCATGACTACTCTCGACCCAATTCACCTTGACCACCGACTTAGTGTGACTAAAACTCTCATTAACCACTACATGCAGACCCAGTTCGACACTTCAAATCACTAGTGTCCTTGTAACATACACTAACTCTGTAGGTAGTACTCATTCAAAATCAATTGTAAAGCCACACACCTTACACACTCCCATTCACAGTCAATGCACACACCTCTCCCAATTCACTTATCAGATTGTTAAGATCACAGTGCACAGGAAGCATGTTGGTGGTGGAAAGGAATGGAGGTCTCATCTTCTTGGGATCTTAGTTATTTTCCATGACTCATGTGCTTTCCTCTTCACTTCATCTTAGGTTCGCAACACCAGCTTTCCATCATGCAAGCAGAAGGTTCTACCAGCGCAATGCTCAAGCGGCCTATTGTGGATTTCTTGGCTCTTCCATTTGAGATCTTGCCTAAGGCTATCCCGAAAGAGTTCCAGGGTTTCACGAGACCTATGCCCATTGAAGACCCACCTCAAGGACAGATAGAAAGAGTAAGCAGCAAGGCACACAGGTTCCCAGGGCTTGCAGGACCCCTCTGTGATGCAGAATTCATATATGAAGCTAACCTAATTTACGATGCAAACATGTGGAGACGCTACCAATTCTTCTCATAAGAATTTGAGAACCTTCAAAATAGTGAAGATCTTAAACCTATATGGCAAAGGGCAGGATTTGCAAATTATTTCAATGCGGTGTCGGGAAGATTTGCATCTTCCAGTTGATAACCAGAGGAAATAAAAGCAACTTAATTGGTGAATTCTAAACCTCTTTTTCACTGTTGATCGGTTGTTCTGGATTGAATTAACTACTTTTGAAGTGTTTGCAGGTACAAGGAATGATGAAGAATATGTGTTCATATTAGGGTTACCCTAATTACTCATTTAATGAGTGTTTTAAATTGATACATATAAGACATATGAGTATATACCCCTAGGGTTTCATAAGCTTATATAAGTTAAGTCAGTAGGATTAATCCAAAGGATTTTAAATGATTCCATTGGGTTAATGTTAAGGGTTTAGATGATTTATCATGGGTTAGAGATAGGGTTTAGAAGGGTTTTCATGAGTTTCTGATGGGTTTAAGTAGGTTTTCTAGGGTTTTAGAACGTTTTAAAGGTTAAAACAATTAATATTTAATGAAATTAATCTATATCTAAACATTGGTTCAATAATAAAAATTAAAATATGGTTTAATTAATTATTTAATCATGTATGTGCAATTAAATCCTAAGGTTTGATTTAATTAAAACTTAAACTAAGGTTAATTTAAATGATTTATTTAATTAAGAAAATTAAGGTAATAGAATAAAAATAATAATTGAAGTGGATAATTAATGAGCGGTGTATGTGAGTGCTGTTTAAAGTGTGGTGTGGGTTAAGTATGTAACTAAAGTGGTTAAAGTGAATAGTTTCAAAGTGTGGTAGTTGTGAGTGCAAGTTAAAAGAGTGGTAGGAAAAAAATATGCATTTAAAGTGTAAAAAAGATGTGTACAAAGAGTGGTGAGTGTGAGGGGACTTTAAAGTATGGTTGTGAGAGAAAAGTCATTTAAAGTATGGTGGATGAATGTGGTTAAAGAGTGGATGAGAAATTAAAGTAAAACCCAAAAGAATGGTAAGCTCATAATCTGTGTGAGTATATATATGTATGCTTTCATCATGAATTCCTAATGTTTGTTTCAGGTAATTTTACTCTTCTTCTCCTTGCTTCATTCCTTCACCTCCATTGTTTGTGCATTTAGAGAGAGAGTATTTTCCCAGCTATTTTGACGCACATCTGTAGAGAGAGAATATATTTCTATCTCTTTTTTTCCTTGACTCTGACAAGGCGGCGCTTGATTTTCGAGCTGGACCATGAGAATTACTGAGCAAGATGATCTGACGGTTGCTTGTAATCGCACAGAAGGGAAAGAGTTGGAGCTTAGTGTTCAGAAGAGAGAGAGTGATGATTTAATGATTCTTTTGACCTTTTTCCCTGGCGACGTTCAGTCCACAGCACGCGTACACTCAGACATAGAGAGAGAGAAAGCGTAGAAATTGATGGAATTACTCAGTTCTGGCGGCGGTCTGACAGAGATAGGGAGAGACAGAGTATGAAATTAATTTAACAAAAGAAAAGGATCTCCCTCCTTCTCTCCCAGCAGGCGGCTGCAGACACGCAGCGCGCGTAGAGAGAGAGAGAGAGAGAGAGAGAGAGAGAGAGAGAGAGAGAGAGAGAGAGAGAGAGAGAGAGAGAGAGAGAGAGAGAGAGAGAGAGAGAGAGAGAGAGAGAGAGAGAGAGAGAGAAAGGAAGCTCCCTCCCTCCACGGACGCTGCGCACGGCAGCGCGCGGAGAGAGAGAGAGAGAGAGAGAGAGAGAGAGAGAGAGAGAGAGAGAGAGAGAGAGAGAGAGAGAGAGAGAGAGAGAGAGAGAGAGAGAGAGAGAGAGAGAGAGAGAGAGAGAGAGAGAGAGAGAGAGAGAGAGAGAGAAACGGCAGAGAAAGAAAGAGAGAGAGAGAGAGAGAGAGAGAGAGAGAGAGAGAGAGAGAGAGAGAGAGAGAGAGAGAGAGAGAGAGAGAGAGAGAGAGAGAGAGAGAGAGAGAGAGAGAGAGAGAGAGAGAGAGAGAGAGAGAGAATTAGAAAGAGAGAGAGAGAGATCGGATTAAAGAGAGATTAAGATTAGATTATTGGGTTTTAAGAATGAATAATGAATTTATACTTAAATTATTTAATTTAGAAAGCTTGTTTCATAAGTTAAGTACTTAATTAGTTTAATGATTGGATTATTTCTTAATTTAGTTTAAGATGACATTTGGCATTATGTATGTGAATAGCAGTAAGTATGTATGCATTTATGCTTGTAGGATAGCATATTTATGTGATGCATGAGTATATGTGTGCTATCATTTACAAAAGAATGTATAAGCATCTGTTAGATGTTGTGGTTAATATGTTAGTGTGTGAGATATATATGTGTGTGTGTGTGAAGTGTGTGTATGTGAGTGTATATGCATGTATGTTATGTATGTGCATGTACATATACATGAGTGTATGCATGTTAGTATGAGGATAAATGTTTATGCATGTTAATTAGTATAAATGCATATGTGAGCATGAATGTATGTACGCATGATTGTATGCATGTTAGAATGTATGTAATTAATGCATGTATGCATGTGCATTAAAGTATGTGTATGAGTTTATGTATGCATATGCATGAAAATTAGGAAGATATGAAATGTGCATATGTGTAAGTGGAAAGTGTGTGCATGTATGCATATGAAAGTTAGAAAAGAGATGAGATGCATATGCATGTTAGTAGGTATGCTGCATATGTGTGAATATGCATGAGCATGTAATTGAACTAATTAAAGCATGTGCATAAATGCATCTAATATGCTTTAGAGTGCATATGAATGAATTAGCATGTGTATGCTTTAATGTATGTGACTAATGTTTTTAAGTTTCTTAATGATTCTTGTATTATTACTAATATCCTAATGTTTGTTTCAGAAACATTGATGAGTTCAAGCTAATGAAGAAAAGTGTCGAAAGCATTGAAGATTAATGAGCAATTGAAGAGCAAATGAAGTGCAATGAACCTAATGTTTTTTGCAGAAACATTGAAGATTACAAACAATTAAAGTGAAGTGAAGACAATTGAAGTGAAGCGGCAGCTTAAAGATCCATTTAAACCTTATCTTCCCGATTTAGTCAACTATCCAATTGACTAGACATTTATCCAATTATCTAGACTTTACATTTGTATTAGCTTATTAATTCATTTATTCAAACAATTTAGCATCATATTGTTTCATTAGTGTTTCCATTATTTTCCTTGATGTCTTCTAAGTTAGTTCATGAGTCTGAGCACAGTACTATTGAAAATATAGAAAATGTTCCGCCAACTCTAGACAGACCAGAACCCTCTAGCTTACCTGAAAGTTTAGTAGAAGAACCCATTATGGAAGTTTCAATCTCATATCAGGAAGCTGTTGCTATGTACGAGGCTGCCCGTCCTTACGGTCCATAGCTATTTAAACTATGTACATTGTATAGAATAACCTTATTTTCAATCATAGAAATAGGTAATTTAAATTATTTAATCATTAGAACCCTTATTTTCATAAGCCTGAGTTTGCTACAGACACCCCGCGTGTGCTGAACGATTTAGGCGGATGACTTGATCCACCATCCGAGCATCTCTCACGACCCGACATTGGTGAACCCGACGTGAAAAAAAGGGCCTTGCAGCTCAGGTATAAAATTTAAATTTTTCGTGCAGGTGCATACATGATATCCACAGGTTGGATTACTGAAGCTTCTTCATCCGTGGGAGCAGTGGCTTTGTCTTTGACTCCTTGCACTCTTCTAGGTGTTGAGGGCTGTTCCCTAGGGAACTGAGCGCCTCCACGAAGAGTGGCAAGTAGCTATCCTCATCTCGCCACCCCTTTTCATCGACATTAGAAGCAAGAACGTTTGCACAATCATCCATTAGCAACTAATGTATTAGATTTTGATTTTATTAAAAATTGTATAAACTTATACACAAGTCACTCTTTAAAGCCTCTTCTTCGATTCAGATTCCAGGTATTTATATTTGGATTCTTTTTGCTTGCACATAATTAAATGAAAATGACATCTAATGTAGAGAATCTTCTGCATGATATGGAAGCACGATTAATTTCATCTATAGATTTAAAGCTTAATTCCAAGTTTGAGTCCTTAAAATCGTTTCTTTCAATCTTTAATTTCATCTATAGATTTAAAGCTTAATTCCAAGTTTGAGTCCTTAAACTCGTTTCTTTCAATCTTAACTACAGTAGTATCTAATTTTAATGCAAATCTTAAGTCACTAGATACTCAATTTGATCACGAGTTTAGGAATTTAGAAGGAATTCTTCATTATGAACTCTCAAATTTGAATGAAAATATGGAAACAATAGCAAATCATGTAAAAGAAATTTCATCATTCAAAACGATTGGTCATGAAATTGCAAGTTTAAAAGAGAACATTGAAAGGTTAAACAATCAAATACACGAAAGTGCTACATGTGAATGCAAAGATAGATATCAAGTACGAGTTCAAAGTAGATCTATGTATTCTATGGACCAAAATCCTTTACCCGATCATAGAAAAGTTGATCCTAAGGCTTTATATCAAAGACCGAAGAGAACTGTAAGATGCTTCTGGTGTGACCAACTAGGTCATACTTATGGGAATTGTATGGCCTATGAGAAAGCATGTAGCCAACAATTGGTATTAGAAAGTGAACAGAAAATATGTGATTATCAAACGCATCTACCATTGAGATTAAACTTAGGTAGAGGAGGAATGATATACTATTTTGACCAAGAAAAATTTAGTCCTAAAACCAAACTTCAAAAAAAATGGAAACCTAAGAGTCATAAGGAGAAAAGCAATGTATGTCAATTACATTCTATGAACACCAAGATTGTGCCTAAATGTGAATGTTTGGACAATGATCAAAACCTTATTAAACCTAAATCTATGAATAACATTGATCTTCAAATTAAATCTAAGGATCAAGATACATTGAAAAAGTTTAAGAAAGAAGAAGATGTAAAGATAAAAGATGATGAAAATGAACAATCAATTGATGGAAATATAGATATACAGGCGGTTAAAACAGAACCTAAAGTTATAGAAATTGACAATAAATGTGATCAAAATAAAAATGATGAAAGAATAGTACAAACATCTGAAGACGAAAATCTTCAACTTCAATCAGAACATGACAAGAATATGGGAAAATGGGTACAAGAAGCCATATGGAAGATTGAAAATAATATCAAAAACTCATCTAAAGGTAAGAAAAAGGAGAAGAATTTAAGTGAATAAGTTTATTGTGATGGAATTGTATATTGAAGTTAAAACGTTTTAAATTTTGATATTGCTTGCTGCATATATGTTTGTTTCCCTAAAGATTGAGAAACATATACCTAAAATGTTTAGTTTTATGAAGTTTAATGCTTGAAAAGCTAGTTAAAAGCTTATGATTAAGTTTACATTATGATTTGTTTAATCAAAAGAATTCTAAAATATGAAAACACAAAGTTTGTTTCAAATTAAACAAAAACATGTTTGTAATTATGCTTGCAAATGATTTTGATCAATATGCTTGTCATTTCCTAAACTTATGATAAATTTATGATTTTTTTTTCTTTCACAAATAAGAAGAAATCTATTATGAAGAACAATTATGAAGAATATTATTATGATGAATATTTTGCACAAAATGATCTTTGTTTACAACAATTATGATGATATACTTTTAAAAGAAAGAAATATATATGATATAAATATGATCATGATAAATATGAAGAACATGAAAAAAAAAAATGTGTTACAATATGAGGATGATTTTATTAATATACCATATGATGAGTAAGAGGAACTTTTATAATCCAGATATGAATTTTTCATTGATATAAAAAAAAATGATGCTCATTTATAAAGATACAAGTTAAAAACTTTGAACATTTTGATTTTTCCTAAATTTTATGAACTTTGTTTCATAGGTTGAAAAACCTATTTAAAAAAATTAAGAATGCATTATTTATGATAATTATAACCACTATGAATTTCTTATGATGAAATTTGTGACATGATGAAGATGAATCTGATAGAATATATGAATTTATATTTGCAAGATAAATGATAATGAAGATTACTTGTTTTGTAGCTTCTATTTTATAAGTGATTACAGGTTCTGAAGATGCATTGATCAAAGCAATTGAAGATGTTATGCCAAAAGTTCTGATGAATTTAAAGAGAGCAGATTGAAGATGAAGCAGATTGAAGATAAAATTGATTTTAGGTCGTATTTTTCTTTGTCTTAAAAGTTTTACGTATTTTATTCATATAAAACTAATTGATAAAATCTGGAATGAAGAATATTAATTTATAAAGGACTCTATTTAACCATATTAGGAAAATAAACATAATTTATATTTCTACATTTATAGATTAAGTGAGATTTGTTAAAAATAGAAGGATTTGTAGTTCATTTAGATAACGAAAGTAGTTGTATATATGTAGGAGCATATTGTTGCATGATACATGTCTGTGAAAACCTAGATCTTTCTTGTCCATGCAGCTAGATCCTTAGCTCGGATTAAGGGGTTAAGCCTTTCCCCTTTAAAACAAAAAAGTAGCGGAAAAAAAAAAAAAGAATATTGACATGGAAGTTATACCTTCTTTCACCCCAAAAAGGTATTTACATTTATTATCAATATGAAGTTTACATCATATTTATATGAAGAAAACTAATTGTGAAAAAACACATCTAGGGATTAAAATTGGGCATACAAGGCGGCTGTCTGTCCAAGTAGATTTAGTAGATTTCTTTGGCATGCTTGATTGTTCATATGTGAATGCATATATATGACGAAACCTGCATTTGAATGAATGAAAATGAATTCTATTTTATACTAATCTTTACATAGTTTATAAATGGAAAAAAAATGTAAACTAATGTTTGTTGACTGAAAAGGTTAATAGTTTACCTTTATACTTTAATATGTTTTCATTGCCAGATATAATAAACTTCATGTGCATGTTGAAAAGATTAAAAATTTGATAATTTAAAATATGTTTATAAAAGAATTTGATGCTGTTCTATGATTTAATTTCAGGATAATCATTGAAAATGCCGCTTCCCTTAATCTGCAAGTTGGCCCATCGAGGACGATGTGCAGGTTTGGTGGCGGTGGATGTCGGGAAGATTTGCATCTTCCAGTTGATAACCAGAGGAAATAAAAGCAACTTAATTGGTGAATTCTAAACCTCTTTTTCACTGTTGATCGGTTGTTCTGGATTGAATTAACTACTTTTGAAGTGTTTGCAGGTACAAGGAATGATGAAGAATATGTGTTCATATTAGGGTTACCCTAATTACTCATTTAATGAGTGTTTTAAATTGATACATATAAGACATATGAGTATATACCCCTAGGGTTTCATAAGTTTATATAAGTTAAGTCAGTAGGATTAATCCAAAGGATTTTAAATGATTCCATTGGGTTAATGTTAAGGGTTTAGATGATTTATCATGGGTTAGAGATAGGGTTTAGAAGGGTTTTAAAGGGTTTTCATGAGTTTCTGATGGGTTTAAGTAGGTTTTCTAGGGTTTTAGAATGTTTTAAAGGTTAAAACAATTAATATTTAATGAAATTAATCTATATCTAAACATTGGTTCAATAATAAAAATTAAAATATGGTTTAATTAATTATTTAATCATGTATGTGCAATTAAATCCTAAGGTTTGATTTAATTAAAACTTAAACTAAGGTTAATTTAAATGATTTATTTAATTAAGAAAATTAAGGTAATAGAATAAAAATAATAATTGAAGTGGATAATTAATGAGCGGTGTATGTGAGTGCTGTTTAAAGTGTGGTGTGGGTTAAGTATGTAACTAAAGTGGTTAAAGTGAATAGTTTCAAAGTGTGGTAGTTGTGAGTGCAAGTTAAAAGAGTGGTAGGAAAAAATATGCATTTAAAGTGTAAAAAAGATGTGTACAAAGAGTGGTGAGTGTGAGGGGACTTTAAAGTATGGTTGTGAGAGAAAAGTCATTTAAAGTATGGTGGATGAATGTGGTTAAAGAGTGGATGAGAAATTAAAGTAAAACCCAAAAGAATGGTAAGCTCATAATCTGTGTGAGTATATATATGTATGCTTTCATCATGAATTCCTAATGTTTGTTTCAGGTAATTTTACTCTTCTTCTCCTTGCTTCATTCCTTCACCTCCATTGTTTGTGCATTTAGAGAGAGAGTATTTTCCCAGCTATTTTGACGCACATCTGTAGAGAGAGAATATATTTCTATCTCTTTTTTTCCTTGACTCTGACAGGGCGGCGCTTGATTTTCGAGCTGGACCATGAGAATTACTGAGCAAGATGATCTGACGGTTGCTTGTAATCGCACAGAAGGGAAAGAGTTGGAGCTTAGTGTTCAGAAGAGAGAGAGTGATGATTTAATGATTCTTTTGACCTTTTTCCCTGGCAACGTTCAGTCCACAGCGCGCGTACACTCAGACATAGAGAGAGAGAGAGAAAGCGTAGAAATTGATGGAATTACTCAGTTCTGGCGGCGGTCTGACAGAGATAGGGAGAGACAGAGTATGAAATTAATTTAAAAAAAGAAAAGGATCTCCCTCCTTCTCTCCCAGCAAGCGACTGCAGACGCGCAGCGCGCGCGCCGAGAGAGAGAGAGAGAGAGAGAGAGAGAGAGAGAGAGAGAGAGAGAGAGAGAGAGAGAGAGAGAGAGAGAGAGAGAGAGAGAGAGAGAGAGAGAGAGAGAGAGAGAGAGAGAGAGAGAGAGAGAGAGAGAGAGAGAGAGAGAGAGAGAGAGAGAGAGAAAGGAAGCTCCCTCCCTCCACGGACGCTGCGCATGGCAGCGCGCCGAGAGAGAGAGAGAGAGAGAGAGAGAGAGAGAGAGAGAGAGAGAGAGAGAGAGAGAGAGAGAGAGAGAGAGAGAGAGAGAGAGAGAGAGAGAGAGGAGAGAGAGAGAGAGAGAGAGAGAGAGAGAGAGAGAGAGAGAGAGAGAGAGAGAGAGAGAGAGAGAGAGAGAGAGAGAGAGAGAGAGAGAGAGAGAGAGAGAGAGAGAGAGAGAGAGAGAGAGAGAGAAGAGAGAGAGAGAGAGAGAGAAGAGAGAGAGAGAGAGAGAGAGAGAGAGAGAGAGAGAGAGAGAGAGAGAGAGAGAGAGAGAGAGAGAGAGAGAGAGAGAGAGAGAGAGAGAGAGAGAGAGAGAGAGAGAGAGAGAGAGAGAGAGAGAGAGAGAGAGAGAGAGAGAGAGAGAGAGAATTAGAAGGAGAGAGAGAGAGAGATCGGATTAAAGAGAGATTAAGATTAGATTATTGGGTTTTAAGAATGAATAATGAATTTATACTTAAATTATTTAATTTAGAAAGCTTGTTTCATAAGTTAAGTACTTAATTAGTTTAATGATTGGATTATTTCTTAATTTAGTTTAAGATGACATTTGGCATTATGTATGTGAATAGAAGTAAGTATGTATGCATTTATGCTTGTAGGATAGCATATTTATGTGATGCATGAGTATATGTGTGCTATCATTTACAAAAGAATGTATAAGCATCTGTTAGATGTTGTGGTTAATATGTTAGTGTGTGTGATATATATGTGTGTGTGTGTGTGAAGTGTGTGTATGTGAGTGTATATGCATGTATGTTATGTATGTGCATGTACATATACATGAGTGTATGCATGTTAGTATGAGGATAAATGTTTATGCATGTTAATTAGTATAAATGCATATGTGAGCATGAATGTATGTACGCATGATTGTATGCATGTTAGAATGTATGTAATTAATGCATGTATGCATGTGCATTAAAGTATGTGTATGAGTTTATGTATGCATATGCATGAAAATTAGGAAGATATGAAATGTGCATATGTGTAAGTGGAAAGTGTGTGCATGTATGCATATGAAAGTTAGAAAAGAGATGAGATGCATATGCATGTTAGTAGGTATGCTGCATATGTGTGAATATGCATGAGCATGTAATTGAACTAATTAAAGCATGTGCATAAATGCATCTAATATGCTTTAGAGTGCATATGAATGAATTAGCATGTGTATGCTTTAATGTATGTGACTAATGTTTTTAAGTTTCTTAATGATTCTTGTATTATTACTAATATCCTAATGTTTGTTTCAGAAACATTGATGAGTTCAAGCTAATGAAGAAAAGTGTCGAGAAGCATTGAAGATTAATGAGCAATTGAAGAGCAAATGAAGTGCAATGAACCTAATGTTTTTTGCAGAAACATTGAAGATTACAATCAATTAAAGTGAAGTGAAGACAATTGAAGTGAAGCGGCAGCTTAAAGATCCATTTAAACCTTATCTTCCCGATTTAGTCAACTATCCAATTGACTAGACATTTATCCAATTATCTAGACTTTACATTTGTATTAGCTTATTAATTCATTTATTCAAACAGTTTAGCATCATATTGTTTCATTAGTGTTTCCATTATTTTCCTTGATGTCTTCTAAGTTAGTTCATGAGTCTGAGCACAGTACTATTGAAAATATAGAAAATGTTCCGCCAACTCTAGACAGACCAGAACCCTCTAGCTTACCTGAAAGTTTAGTAGAAGAACCCATTATGGAAGTTTCAATCTCATATCAGGAAGCTGTTGCTATGTACGAGGCTTCCCGTCCTTACGTCCATAGCTATTTAAACTCCCTTATTTTCATAAGCCTGAGTTTGCTACAGACACCCCGCGTGTGCCGAACGATTTAGGCGGATGACTTGATCCACCATCCGAGCATCTCTCACGACCCGACAGCGGAACTCCCAAAATCGGATTTTTATCGGTGTTATTATTTAGTGGCTTCATTAGAGAGCAAGAGTGCAAGGAATTGGACCCTCTCTTCATATTACCATCCTTGGTGAATGACCCACCCTTCAAGAAGTTTACATTGTCTCTGGACTTAATCCGGATTGCGCTTAAGATTCACGGCACTCATATGCCCATAGAGAAGGAGCGTCTCATCCCAGAACCAATGAAGCGAGGTGATGTTGATAAATGGCCAGCCATCTCAACCATCGCTCTACAAATATGTCTACAACACTTTGCCTTCACGGAACAGAAGCTATTCACAGTCCCACACAAGCATCTTTGGTTTGGTTTGTATTTGGCCACCACGTTTGCCACCTATATTGAGGATGAACTTTTATTGGCCAGACATCGATGGGAGAAGAAAAAAATTGTTCATGGATGTTGTGCTCTTACATGCATCATATACATGTGTTTGGCCTATGATATTGCTATAGAGAGAGCCCTGATAGCTATGCAATTACAACAATATAAAGGCTCCAAGAAAATCATGAGACCCCCGAAAACCCTATTGAGTCAAGTGCATGCGTGACACCATTCCATGCTTATAAGTGCTGGCATCCCCATCACCTCAGCCCACACCCGAAACCTCTCCCCAACAATCTCTAGTTCAACCACAACCAATGGTTCCCCCTCTTCGTGTTCACCTATGCGAATCCGCCACACTCCGTGAGGATTCAGAGAGACCACCACACCTACCACTGTAATGAATACTGCTACCACAACTATAGAAGCTCCCGCAACAACTTCTATGTTTGTCTCTGAGTCCTTTACATTCTCGGTTACGAGTTTGGGCATGAAAGATATCAATACTACGTTTGATTTTGAGATCCCCGATGTATTGTCTAGTGATTTTCAATTCTCAGATACCCATGTTGTCTCCAAGAATTCGAACACCCTATGTACCCCACTACACCATCAGAGGGAGCGGATGCTGATTTTGAAGATGAAGACGGCGATCGTATAGTGACCAATGAAGGAGACGCTGACACTAAAGCTAGCGTGGAAGAAGCACACCAATCGGAAGCACATGTTGAAGTTTCAGGAGAAGCTAGCATGTATAAAGAAGAAACAATAGAAGTAGCAGCTTACACCATCACCATCCGATAACTCTACAATAATATGAATAAAGTTTGGGCATGAACCAGATTAACGGAAGAATAGAGTGAAGCCATCTTACAATAGGAATTGGTCAGCGGAAGCTTTGAAGAAACTTATATCTCTGCTATGCATGAGTTGGTGAAATCTATCGGTGTGCCGAAAGCGTTATGATATTTGTTATGGAAGCCCTTACCCAAGTTTGATTGGCAATGGGTTTGCATTCTTAAACGACCAGGTACATACATTCGCGTCGTCAGTGGTCCCATCACATCAGCACCCCCTGTGGGTTCCTCTACGATCGACCTGACCGAGGAAGACACTTCCCCTGTATATACCCTTGGCCAAACCCTCCCTTCTCACCCTGTGCCAACCCTATCCTCCCCTGATATTGTGGATAGCCTTGAGGTTTGTATTCCTTCCCCCGTTTCTGTTTGGCCCCCTGAATCTAGCCCCATTCGGACTACTGCTCCCATTCCCCCAATTTCCATTCTACCTATTATGACACCACCCATCATTTCCCCGTTCCCTCATTTCCCCTCATATACCACTAATCCGTTATACTCCTTTGCCCTCTCCACACAGCCAACCTCCTTCTATACTTCTTTCACGTCCTTTTTGCAGCCCCAATATACACCTTTTCTATTTGTAAGACCCTCTCCGAAACTTTGCCCACAAGTTCCTTTCTTATGGCCACCTAGTACACCACCTCACTCACCTCTCACCACACAATTGCACCCACCACCACGCACCATAGCATCGACATCACTCTTTCATATAGCAATCACCGAAGGTTCCACTAGTGACATGGACATCTCACCAACCACTTCAGCATACACACAATTACATGCATCCACCACACCACGTAGCACATCTCACATGTCACCCATTCGCACGTCACTCTCGTCACTTGCCATGACATCCACCATCCCTACCCCTACTCCCACTCCCATTGCATTACAACCTACCCCACATGTATCATCCCCACCCTTGCATCATCTTCATCGTCCATTGTTGATGCTGCCATCCAGTAAATGATACAGTGTCTTTAGCAAAAAAATGTCGAATATTCATTGTTAGGGCAACAACATTTCGCCCTACAATGGACTACATAAGAATTAGAGGTACGTTTGGATGCACTCACCCTGTTGAATCGGGATCTTAACCTAAAGTATCAAAACTTGGAAACCGAATATCAGAAACAACAACACACCTTTGAAGCTCAAGTTCAAGAATAGGTCAAAGAAGTTGAATCACAATTAGATGTTTACTTGATGAGAAATGCCCAACTGTCTTGCAACAATGTGCTTCTTTGCCGACACCTCAATGCTGCAAAGGAGGAAAATGAATGTCTACAACAACACAATCACGAGAATTTTGAAGCTACATTGGACAATCTGGATACGCCTCTTAGTCCGTCTCACTTTCAAGCCGTTCCCCCCGAATCAATGCAGATCCCCTTGGAAGACCATGCACATGTGCTTGAGGACTATGACCGTTTACAGGAAGAATGCCGAACCCTCAAGGACACCAATAAAGGTTTGTTGCTTAAAGATTCTTTGGGACCCACTATTGTACAGGAAGTGGCACCACCAACTGTCTTGGAAGAATTGACCGCGCTACATATGAAAGTACAAGAGTTACAGACTCAAGTATCTAATATGATGGAACCCCCTCGACTAGAGTCACCACCTGATCTATCAGAACCGGAGGAGATGATACCTATCATTTGAAGACAAAAAAACCGCTCATCACTTGAAGGACATGACACCTATGAATTACCCCCGCTAGCATGGTTAAAGACCATAGAAGAATTGGGTAAGACACACTCTGCTCACGTAGATGTGCAACTCCATGTGATGGCCAACCTCAAAGAAGTTATTTTGAAGTTGCCTTATTTTGCTACTATCACCCCCCGCAGACATATAATGTCTAGTGAATTACAGTATAAGCCATATTTCCTTTTGTTAGAAGAATATAATTTTCAAGTTGAGAGCGTTACTTAGAAGCATCCCACACACGCTACACAATTTGAGCCTGAAGATGTTCCACCAGAAGTAGAGCATGGCCACATATATCAACCCACATGGCGTGTAGACTTACTACAAAAGTACCCGGAAATGATGCACACATGGATGCGCACACTGACATATTTGAAGTACAACCCATGTTATGGACTGATTCCGTGCAGACGTACTTGGAAGGCATTTGCTATTAAGGTTCAAAATAATCATCAATGCCAGGATTGGCTCAATTATCCCTATCTCGTGCCTCCCATGAATAATACTCCAACTTTCGGCTATATGATGGCCACCATTCACCATTGGTTACCATGTCTACACAAGATGACCGATATTGCCACTCAAATGACTGTAAAGATTTTTGATATGATGCAGATAGTATTCAAGACCTTTCGCCGTGTCAAGGCTCCCACTGTAAATACAACAGGCTTTGAATATGGGAATTTGGACTTAGTGTACGACATGAGCATGGCACCTTCTCTCAAGGTATGCTATGCTTGGCACTACAGATTGAAGTATATGCCCGCCTGGTACAAGCAGATGTTTGAAGAAATGTTCACCATCGACTTCTGGGAATATCACTCAGAAGTGTTTATCAGTTGTCCAACGCATTTGCTAAACCTATTTGCATGTGAACAAATCATGTATTCAGAACATTATATGTGCCCACCTCCAGAAGAACCCCAACCCATTGATTGGGAGAAACTCGAATGTGACCTTATCCGGGGACTTCACATCACAGAACACACCTTGGCAACGGACTTGCTCACTAACTACATTTTTCATGTGAAATCAGGCTCTGTTAGGGACAACAGAAATGAGGAGGGGAGTGTTCAAGGCAAAGGATCGAGTACTGGTTCTTGTCATAGAAGAAGAGGAAGCACCTAAACTACTCAGAAGATTTCATCATGGCAACAGTGATTTTTATCACTAAAACAATGTAATATATGTACATATATCCAATTATTGCAAGTGCGACTCCATTTTGTGCAAGCCGATCAAGCTTGAGGATCTAAGTAGAAAACTCACACCAAATTTTGTAATTTTTGGAAGCCGTTAGGTAGTTCAAATTAGAGGTAGAACCTATTTTTTAACTATGTCGATCACTAGATGTGAAACCGGTCAAAACTAGGCAAAAACTATAAATAGAGCTAGAGAGCTCATTTTGAGGTTGTTGTTAGTTTATGATTGAACCTATGGGCTAAAGCTAGAAGAGCTATTGTAATTAGTTGAAGATGAATATGAGTATGAGTCCTTTCCTTGCCTTCCATTGATCTCCATTGCGACTTTCCTAGTGTGTGTATGCATGTGTGTGTATGCTCTTTGCATTTCTCACCATCTTCTTCATGCACATCATTTGCTCTTGATCTTCATATCAGCCTAACCTCTCCGCGGATTGACAATTACGAGGTGAAGCTCCTCACATTGGTACTTTCCATTGTGCTAGAGTGACACATGTCATGAACGTACACAACAATGATCAAAAGCACATCATTAGCACGCTTAACATATAAGGTGCTTTCAGTTGGACTGTTCTCAAAACCATGTGCAATCAGATAGGCATGCATCTTTTCATACCAAGCATGTGGTGCTTACTTTAAACCATATAATGCCTTCTTTAACCTGCACAAAAAGCCATGGGGCTGAAAAACATACACTTCTTCATGCAAATCACCATTCAAAAATGTAGTTTTAATGTCCAACTGATGTACATTCCAACCATGATGAGCTATAAGTGCACAGATGCTACGAACAGTAGTCATTCTGCAAGTAGGAGCAAAGGTCATCAAAATCAATGCCTCTTTCCTGAGCTTAACCCTTTGCAACAAGCCTAGCCTTATACCTATCAACTGTTCCATCAGGCTTACACTTAAGCTTGTATACCCACTTAGTGCCAATGGACTTCTTGCCAGGAGGCAAGCCACATAAAGTCTAGGTACCATTTTTCATTATAGCATCATATTCTAATTTCATAGCAGCCATCCAATTTTTTGAATTTTGTGCTTCATCAAACAAAATAGGTTCATTCTCATCACAGAGACTAGACGCAACCATAGAATAGCAATCTGATGCAAAAGAGGCACTATGAGAGCCAGAAGGAGTACTATATGACAAAGGTGCATCTAATTTGCTATCACACAAAGTTTGCACTAGCCATTTTGGCATAGTTTTTGCCTCCTCAAGATAAGCTCTCTCATCAACAAGTGCATCATGTAAATATGCATCAGAAATGGAATGATTGCACCATCACATGAAACCTGTAAAGGCTGAGAAGTTGCCTCATTAGGACCAGCACTAGACTGTCCACCGGTAAAAAGAGACAACAAAGTATCACACATGTCTTTAGAGCTAACAGATGTCTCTTTTGTACATGAAAGGAAAGGATGAATAGCATCTTCCACAAAAACAACATCACAGCTAACCAAAACGTGTTTAGTCTATGGATGATACAAATGATAGACTTTGCTTTCAGAACTATGCCTAACAAAAATACATTTTACTGCTTTATCATCCAATTTCATGTGATGTTGTTCAAGCACTAATGCATATGCCAGACAACCAAAAACACACGGATGAGGAACAAACGGCTTGAGACCATGCCAAGCCTCATATGAAGTGATAGACTGCAGTGCTTTAGTGGGACACTTGTTAAGTACATATGCTGGACACATAACAACCTCAAGCCAAAAACTATGTGGTAAAGCATGACTCTAATTTTGGACATGTATCCATTCACTATACTTCTTGATTCGAGGCATACCACCGAAAAAATAGTGAACTATAGAGGGCTTCTAAAAGAAGCCAATATCCACCAATGGTTAGAGACTATCATGGTCAGCACCATGGAATCCTGCTAGGTTTCTCTAAAACATAGGGTAGTGCCATTGCTCCCCCTCGGGCTTTACTCACCTCTTTGGCAATAATAAGAAGACAATCAACAAGGGTATGAGTTTGGAAGCCAACAACACCAGTAGTCCCCATAGAACCAAAGAGGCAACCACAAGGGATACAAAATTTAAGAAACCATCCAAAGATGAAGAGTTTAAACGTGAACTGTACATGGCCAAAAAATGTTCTAAGATGGATCCTTATCAGGATGAATGCTCAGTTGTCATTCAACCATCGATTGATTGCATCATTTGGAGATCCAATGGATACTTCCAAACAAAGATTGCATCAACATCTCTAAGTAGCATTAGAAGCCTTGACATGCAAAGACCATGTGCCCTTTGCATAACCCCATCTTTTGCACCATTCAGGTCATGCATTTCCATAGTATGCATTAATATAGGGCCACATTACAAGGTTGTGTATAGATGCAGTTAAGAATCCCAGACACATCAGACACATTTGACATATGTAAAATATTTTATTGATACTAATCTCTTTCTTCTTGTTTTGTTACATTGATCCTTAAAAAAAATGAAGGGACAAGGCCATGCACTTGTAGAATCTTATCAGTAAACCATCAACAAGGACATCCATCAAGAAAAAATGAAGAACAAGAAAACCCACCCCGCTACGTTTGGAAGACAAAGCTTTATTCTTGATACATAATGGACAATACCTCTCAAAATACTACATGGAACACCCACTCCAACAAGGTCTGCCAAGGATGACAGACTCAAGAGGGGGGGAGTGTTGGCACTCAAGTTCAGTCATGAGGCATGGGAATGTGTCGAAGAAGTGGAAACACAAGAAGAGGGAGCATGTAGGGAGCTCCAAGAATTATATGTCGAATTTTCAGAAGAACCCCCTATAAAAACAATGATTCTGATATCTAAAAACCATTGTAGATATCATTTCATGTTTTTTGTAGCTCCATTTTGTGCAAGCCGAGGAGTTCGTGAGCTTGAGGAGCCTAGGTAAAACTCATGTTTTGGATTTCATAATATCCTGCAAATGCTAGAAAAAAGATTGAACACTAGCAACTACTAGGATACAAATCCCATAGGTCTATTAAGGTGGAAAGTATGAAGGGATGGCTCTAAGGCCATGTGATATAATTGGTTTGAACTAGATAGGCGAAAGGCCTAGGTTGAACGTAGTTGTTCGATCCAATAATCCCCCAAAGGGGTTACATTAAACATCGCACGAGAATAGTGGTGAGGATGTCCCATCGTAACTCACAAGGGTTGAACTGCTACCCCCAACTTTGAGAGGCAAACGACCCAAACTTGTGAGCTAATGCATGCCAACAACAATTACAATACCCTTTTTTCTTTTTTTTTTTTTTAAGATAAAAGGAAGTTTGACCTTAGCCTACTCTCTCAGACTTGTATTAAATAAAGGAATGGAAAAGTACAAGTGAAGGGGACTAGTGCCCACGGGACCCTCAAGTCCCAAGAGTGGGGGTAGATCTTACAAAGTTTAGATGGCATTAGAAAGAAGGTTAATCACCCTCTCATCACCCTCATGTGGGGCCCTCTTGGGTTTAAGCTTGTTGTTGATTAGGAGAAGCACTTTATCATGGCTGAAAGGGGGGATTTCTTACAGTTCATGATTCTTTTACCGAGGAGGAATAATGATTTCTCAATCGATCATTCTTTGGGGGTGTCTCCATAGATATAAGCACATCTTTCTTGCAAGATCTTCCAAAGGACCTCCCCTCTGATGGCATTCCAAAGGGTTGCCGAGCAGCCAATTGCTTCACCCAATAGAGCTTGTTTCTAGTTGATATTCTTCTGAAGTCTAATTTTCTTTCCGACAATCTACTAGAGCCTATTGGATTTGGGACAAGTAAAGAAGATGTGACCAACATCTTCAACGGACCGGTAACAATGCTTGCACCAGGGAGACGCCCCACAAATTTTGCTAGCCTTTAGGTTGGTCCAGATTCCTCGATGAAGAATTTGCCATAAGAGGATAGACTTTTTGTTTTCTATGAGAGGGTGCCAGATAGCCATGAACCTCATTTCCCACTACAGCCGCATCCATGACATGCACCACTTCTTGTTGAGGTTGACCTGATAATCAATGTTTCGTTTGATATTCGGTATATCAGTTAGGCAATTGCCATTATGCCATCTGAGACCCAACAAACATGGTGAGTCGTGTCCCATGAGGAGACGGACTTTAGAACGGTCCCAGACAAGATGTCTGTGTTGTAAAATATTCCATTCTTCATAGGTAATGCTGATGCTAGGGTCAATATCCTTGAAGTTGACCCATTGTTTGACGTCTTGATTCCAGATATGTTTCCATTCTATGAAGCCTTGTTCCAGAGCCTCTTGGCACTTTGAATGTTTCAAGATTCCACATTCTTGATGCCATGGATCGAAAACCAAATAGAGTCATTCTATTTGATACCGGCCTCCCACTTCCAATATTTACTAATTCTTATAAAACCTTTGACTTTATTCCAACTCTTCCATAGGGAGCACATGAGGTTCAAAGCCTTTTGGGAAAATCGAGATCAAGGAAAACAAAAGGTTCAAAATGTTGAGATTCTTCCAATTCAGGAATCCCACCAAAGTCAACACATTCTTGTTTCTGAAGATCAGTTTGGCCCATGAAGTCTCCTATTGCACCACGCCTTAATTATCCATTTTGCTGCCAGTTTGGTAGCCAAGGTCTCTTGTCCAAAGTAAATGTTTGCAAATGCTTTCGAGTTTGGATAGCTCTTGCTCTTTCGATCTCCAACAAGAGAGGAAGTAAATGGTCAAAGAAATGAGGAATGTGTTAATAACCATTGCGCAACCCCCCATATTGATTTGCATACCTCTCCAATAGTTTAGCTTGCTTTCAAGTCTGGCCAGGACCCAGTTCCATTGTTGCTCCATCGAGATACCAAAGCCCAAGGGAATCCTAAGAAGCCGGAAGACTTGACCTGGGGGAATGTATTGGCAGCCATGTTCAAAGAGAAGGTCAGGTTGGATCCCGACAATAGCTCTCAAAGTGGTCTTTGAGTGGTTGATTCTAGATCTAGAGGCTTCACAAAAAGTGTCCAGGCACCTCTAAAATGTCTCCATATTGGAATAATCATTGTGGACAAACGCGTTCATATAATCGGCAAAAGGTCTCATGGTGATCTGGCCATGGTTATGGGGCAGCGAGAGGCCTTTGATATTACCAACTTCCACCTATTATTCCACCAGCCAGCTAAGCCCTTTTGTGGCAATGGCAAAGAGAAGGGGAACCAATGGGCACCCTTGTCTGATCGATCGTTTTAATTTGATCACCTTTGAAAGTTGGCCGTTAACGTTAATTTGAGTCAATGCGTTTCCCATAAGTGTCGAGATCATCTTGGTGAATTTTTGGCTGAGGCCAAGATCTTTAAGTGATCACAAAATATAGTCCCATTCCAGTATATTATAAGCTTTGTCAAAGTCGATCTTGAGGAAAACCACATCTTGTCTTGACTCATCCGTGAAGTCGAGAACTTCCCAAATATCAATTATGGCTTCCAAAATAGACTTGCCTTTGATGAAACCCTTTTGGTCCTCACTTAACCAAGCTCTCAGATGGCCGGAAATTATGTTGGCTATGACTTTAGCAATGATTTTATAACCCATTTGAAGCATCGTAATCAGAAACTAGTTCTCAATTACGTTCTTTTCCCCTTCTTTGTGGATTAATTTGATGATGCCGTTGTTGAGACAAGTCGGAAGTGCACCGAACTCCAGCGCCTCTTGCTAGACCAAACGAAGAGGGGTGGCCAAAACCAGCTTGAAGGAAAAAAAGAACTCATTAGTGAGCCCATATGGCCCTGGGCTTTTCCCACTGGGAAGGGCATCAATGACTGCAATGATTTCTTCTTCTGAGATAGGGGCATCAAGCCAGGATCGAAGGTTGTGTGGGATCCTATGGGAGGATACCCTAGGGATGGCGTCCATGCAATCAGGTCTATGAGGGGAGAGGGGAGTCAAAATCCCCATGAGTCTCATAACATGTTCGTCAATGATTTTGATATTTTCTTCTTTCGTACTGCAAGCAACACCATTTGAGTCTAGCAATAGGGGGATCGATTCCCTATTTTGTTTCCTTTTAAGGATGTTGCACATCTCTTTGGTGGGCTTGTCTACTTTGCCGGACCACCCAGACCACCACTCCTTAAAGAATATTTGCAAATTCTTCCTTTGTACTTCTTCCTCGTATCTTAGTAGTGCTCTGATTCTTCCTAGACCCTTCTGGGCTTGGGCTTTTCCTTTGTTCACTTTCTCTTCGAGTCTCCAGAGTCTATGATATAGGGATTCTCTATGCCCACGATGAACATTCTGGAGCATCTTCCTGGTTCTAATCATGATCTGCCATGACTTATCGATCGCACATCTCCAGCTCTTGGCTGGGGACGAGAAGGAAACAAAAGTCTCCTTCCACACTTCAACGATTTCTTGATGGGCAGAAGGGAGAGAGAAGGAAGTCGAGCAGGCATGAAACCAAGGAGCTGTACGGGTTTTAGAGAGAGGTAGGAATGAGATAGTGATCGGGTAGTGATTAGAGATGGCGAGGTTGATGCGTTGCGAGAGGGATGGATGGCCCCACTGATTGATAATGCTCTGAGCAATGTAGCTTCTATCAAGTCTAGCTTTCCTTAGGTCCTCACCTGCTTGGAGATTTGACCATGAGAAGCCATTCGAGTCTTTGAATTGGACTAGATCCAAGTGCGATTTGGTTTTGTCCCAAGTTTTGTTCTCTTGATTGTCGATGATCCAGCCCTTGCCATTCTATTCGCAGGGTCATCCACCATATTAAAGTCACCGCAAATTAGCATGTTGTGGGGGAGCTAGTCCAAAGAGGTCGAGTTGTTCAATGTCTCCAGCTCCCCGTTAGGGGCATATATAGAAACTAAAGTAAATTGAAAATGGGCACCAAAGGACACGACAATCCATATATGGCTCTCATCTTCAATGTAGTTCTCAAGCTTTTCAAACTTGAATTGATCATTATACCAATTGCCATCCCATCGGACCCCTAGGGGTGCGACATCGAGATCCAAACATGGGTCAGGGAGACTTTTCTAAGATGTTTTTGGAGGTCTACTCCATCAATTTTAGTCTCTTGAATACAGATGAGTTCAGGGTTTAGGCTAATGTCGCAAAGCCATTGACCAATGATGATCGCTCTTGAGGGGTTAGTCAGCCCCCTTGCGTTTAATGAGATTATGATAATTCTTGTAAGCTACCCTCTTTGCAAGAGGGGGCCTTATCCTTTCTCTTCTTGGATTCATCTTTTTGTTTTGCAGGGAGGGGATCCTGACTTAGCGGTTTGTTCTTGTGGGGGCTTTTCCAGGGTATCTCAATAGGTTGTTTTCCCTTGTGGGAGGCCTCCTATTGGAATGAATAGGAAAACGCTTCTGGGATCATCGATCCGATGATGGAACTTTCACCATCCATGTTGTCTTCATTGCTAGTGGTAAACCCGTCTTCTTTGCCTGTAGTGTAGCCCTCCTGATTGGTTTCTTTGTTGTCAGGGTTCTCTAGGGTTTTGTCACTAGTATCCCTCTCGAACTGGTTCCTACTTGGGTAATCAAGCTCATTAATCTCCTTTTCTAGATTGCAATACAAGTTGTTTGGGGGGTTATCTGGCATATGGTTTCTCTCAGAGATCACCCTAGGCCTTCTTTTCCTTCTTCTTCTAACTTTTGTGAACCCACCTGAGTCAGTTTCAGGGTTTTGGGGGCCCTCAAATTCCTCTTCATTTGGCGGGTGATTCAGTGTCCCATTGTTGCCTTGAGCTTTTCTGGGTGCTTCTTGTTTTTGTTTGCTTTTTTGTCTCAGTGGGCAATCTTTAATCCTGTGGCCTTGTTGGCCACAATGAAAGAACATGTTAGGTAGGTTTTTGTAATTAATGTCTTGTTCCCATATATCCCCTTTGCTCAGGTCCACTTTGATCTTTGATGGAAGCGACGTGTTGAGGTTAGCCTCGACATAGATTTGAAGCTGCCACCAGCATTGAAGGAATGTCTCGCCCCTTCATAAATGAGACCACCAACATCCTCCCACAAAGCCAACATCTTGCCGATAGTAGAAATGATGTCCCACATGAAGCTGTACAAGAAGTATGGTCTGATTAGTGAGCTCGGCCTAGAGAGGGTAGCAGAGATATTTTGATTTGTCGAGAATAAAATCAAGGGGCCATTTGAACAGGCACAAGGTCACCTGCTCGAGTTGCCAGGTTCCGACATTGAGGGCTTGGAATGCCATATCTTCATTTTCAAAGACTAGCAGCATATGACTAGCTGATAAGAACTGACACTTACTAACAATCAACCCACAGGGGAAACAATCTTTTCGAAGCCACTAGCACACGGTTTTGAGCGGAGGCCTAGGGCCAAACACTTGTCCAACGAGACATACTTTCTTGAGCTCTTCTTGCTTCGACAGAATTGTACCTCTGTTGAGAGAGACTAAGCGAGGTTCAACACCCTTGAGGGCCTCCTGAACAACGCAAGATCCCCCCTCCAAAATAGGGGCCCAGTTTACCAATCACCCCTTGGGTTGGGTCCAGGTTGCTTATCATGAGGGAGGGGGCCATCGAAGCGCAAGACACGGCCCCCAAAATGCGCACAGGGGAAAAACTTTCGGGAAGACCTCGAGCCACCAATTGAGAAACCTTCTTCGAGACAATCCATGGGTCGAAAGCTTTGACGTCCACGAGCAAACTTAAGGTCAATGAAAACCCCACATTAATCATGAATTTCTCCCCTCAAATCTTTTGCTTTGATATAAGAAAGCAAGGACATGAGCGGTGAGGGCAAAAATGGATCGATGATTAAATGAACATTCTCTTGAAACCAAGGCCATGGAGCTAAGTGTACCTATTCCCAACAGTGTAGAAGAAAAAACGTTGACCTACGATTGGATTCTCGTCAAGAAAGATTACTTTCCATATACCTATTCCCATACACATGTTATCATTCATAATGACATCAAGAAAGTAATAGATGATGGATGCAAAACGAAAGAGATTTTGTGTCAGTATACTTAATCGGGACATAGAAGAGAGAAGAGACATAGAACAAGAATAGACAAATAGAATAAGGAAAAAGTGTGATGAATGTATGAGATTCATCAATCAGATGTTTTCCACAAGAATAGAAGAAAACTTCTGAAATCTATATCGCGATCTTTTCTCCATTTCTCCTTATGTGCTTGATCATTTTAGAAATCCTCTTGTTGATGTCTAAGCCCATAGTTGATGCATCTATGATCAAGATTTGAGAGTCTAGTTGTAATCAGGATGAGAGAAATGTAAGTAGGAACATTTGTATGTGAAGAATTGATAAGTGTCTTCTGAAACAGGCGCAATCTTGATGATCAAAGTTTTGATCACATCTCCCTCCATAGTGTAAAGTTTTGAGCAAATAAGCACTCATTCTTTAACTTGAAAGGTAAGCTACTTGTTGCTAAAATCATTTGAATAAACGGGGCATAGTTTGGAAGAACCATGCATTAGAATTTGGAGGTGTCAAAGTCGATTACACAAAAGAATAGTTTCAGACATAGGTACATTGTTTGAAGGAAATCTCAAGATCTACTGATTCCTTTGAAGAGTTTTAACTTGGAGAAGGTGCAGAGACTTTAGGAGTCACCTTGTATAAAGCTTTATTGAAAACTTTACACATTTGATTAGTCAATGAGTGAATTAAGTATAGTAGAATTTTCTATGTAGTGAGTTTCTTCACAGTTGACTCAAGTCTTCATAATTTGGCAATAGATTTCCAAAAGTGGTTGTGTTTATGAGTTGTTCTTGATATAGAGGTGTTCTAACATCAAGGATAACTTGTTCTCTTGAAGATTCATCAATGGTATCAGAGCAAGAATAATCAGATTTGAAGAAAAGGAGGACCTCGACTATTGTAGATATCCAAAAATCAATCTTTGAAGATTCAAAAGGTGAAAGTTTGAAGTGAAAGCTAGAGAAGGAGGTCTGAAATCTATTAGAAGGATCAAAAGGAATTGTATTTGAATTAAAGGTACATTTATTATTCACAAATTTTAAAGAATTTACAGATGAAGAAAGGATGGGAGATTCTCTTTAGATAGAGAAATTGGATAGAGAAAACTATCCTGCTTGGTCAATGATGATGGAAGCTCATCTTATGAGCAAAGATATGATAGGATACGTCACATGTGAAGGAGCATTATCTACATGGGAGTCAATGATTACTTGCTACCTCACATAAACTACTCAAAAGTGCAAGAGACATATGGAATGCTTTGGAGGAGCATTTCCAAAACACTACAAAATCAAGGAAGGCATCTTTATGGGCAGGGTTTACCACATTCAAGAAGAAGGCTTCTCAATCTATTTCTGATTATGTAGCAAGGATGAAGGATATTGCAGATGCATTAGGGAAGTTGATGAAGACATTGAAGAGGACAAATTGGTAAGACAAATTCTCACAGGTTTGAGAGGAGATGAGAAGTGGAGGCCATTCATTCTATCCATTGAATTGTCACTAGATCATTTTACTCCCGATTTGAATCAATTGCTAGGACATATGCTAATCTTTGAGTAGGATATCAAAGGTGATGTTGATAAGAGTACATGTCAAGTAATGTATTCAAAGGATAAGAAGAAGATTAACAAAGGCAAGCAACAATTGAATGAAGATGAAGGCACTATGAGTCAAGCTAACTTCCTAAGAGGAAGAGGAGGTGGCAAAGGAAGAGGAAGAGGTAGAAGCAATAAAGATGGTGCCAAAGCTTGTTGGATATGTGGTAAGACTAATCATTTAGCTCATGAATGTTGGTATAATAATCAGAATGGTGGAGGATATAACCAGAACTCTAATTCAAGAGGAAGAGGTGGTAGAAACTAGAGAAGTAATTTTAGAGGTAGAGGTAGTAGAGGTTTCTTTGGAAGAAATGCAAGAAGAGGCTTTCAAAGTCAATCCTACAATAATACCTAGTACAATTATGCTTCAGATCAGAAAGAGGATTCAACCTTAATTATGAATGCAACATGTGAAAGACCAAGCGAAGATCAAAGAGTTTTCTACATTGACTCAGGGTGTAGTAATCACCTAAGTGGCAGCATAGCTTTGATGAATGATTTGGAGAATAAGGTGAGTAATCATATAGTCCAAAGAGGTGATAATACAAAGCACAATGTGAATTCCATTGGATCAGTAAAGGCCAAGGATGGAAGCACTCTTTTGAGCAAGGTTTTGTATGTCCCTACAATTCTATGATAAGTGTAGGGAAAATTGTAGAGAAAGGATACGAAGAAAGGTTCACTAATGATGGAGTTTATGTTGAAGATCCTAGCCATGGGTATAAATAAATTTTTGCAGGGAAGAAAGAAGGAAGGTTCTTCACATTGAAGATTCAAGGCAATGTTGGTCATGCCTTGTTTACTTATGGAGAACATAAGATTTTTGAGTTAGATCTTTGGCACAAAAGGCTTGGAAATTTCCATGAAAGAGGTACTAAGGATATCATTAACAATGGTTCAGTGCTTGGATTGCCTAATATTGCAGGTCAACACATGACATACAAGTATGAAGCATGTCAATTGGGTAAAGCTCACAAGAAGACTTATGGTAAGAAAGGGTTTATGTATTCAAAGAATCTTGAATTGGTGCATAAAAATGTGTGGGGTCTATCAAAAGACTTTAGCATTAATGGTTTGAGATATTATGTGAATTTTGTTGATGATGCTACCAGGTGGATCATCATATATGTGATCAAAGATAAATCAGAGGTGTTAAATACATTTAAACATTTTCATATGTATGCAGAGAGAATCATAGGCCAAAAATTGAAGAGACTAAGGTCAGATGGAGGGGGAGAGTATTTCTCTAATGAGTTTAGTGATTACTTATGGAATTCATGTATAAAAAGGGAAGTTACTTGCACGTACTCTCCTCAACAAAATGGTGTAGCAGAAAGGAGAAATAGAACTCTTGTTGAATTTGCAAGGTCAATCATGAAGGAGAAAAATTGCCCTAATTATTTGTGGGTTGAGGCTATGAATACAACTACTTATTTGGTTAATAGACTTCCATGTAAGGCTTTGAATGGTATGACACCATATGAGGCATGGTGGGGTGAGAGACCTACCTTAGATCATTGCAAAGTGTTTGGATGCTTGGCTTATGCATATGTACCATCTCAATTAAGGCATAATTTGGAACCTAAAGCTCAAAAAAGTATGTGTTCATTAGTTATGATGATAAGCAGATGGGTTATAGATTGTGGAGTCCATCCACAAAGCAATTCCTTGTGCCAAAGGATGTTACATTTGATGAGCAAGGTACTTGGTATGCAAGTATAATTAATATTCATGCAGGTGATGAAGAAGTCATGACCCAAAGAAAGGAGAAATCAAAGATTCAAGTTCCTAATGATGAAGAGATTGTTGATGCTCAAATTGATAATGAAGAGTTGCCAAGGTTTGATACAGAATATGAAGAACCAGAGACTTCAAAGAGTGGAGAAGATAGAAGGTCAACAAGGAATAGAAAGCAACCAATAAGGTATAGTTATGATACTTCATTTTTGACCACTAAAGATTATGCTTACATAGTGAAAGAAGAAGAAGACCCTTCTACATATGATGAGGCAAAAGGTAAGGAAAATTGGGAGAAAGCTATGCAGGAGGAGTATGATGCATTAATGGAGAATGAGACATGGATTTGGTTCCTAAACCAAAATAATCAGAAAATCATTGGATGCAAATGGTTCTACAAGACAAAGAGGTATGCAGATGGAAGTGTGTCTACATATAAAGCTAAACTTGTTGTGAAAGGATATGCTCAAACATATGGTGTAAATTATGATGAGACTTATAGTCCTGTGGCAAAGATGACAACTATAAGGAATCTCATAGCTATTGCTGCATGTAAAGGTTGGAAGTTATGTCAATTAAATGTGAAGAATGATTTTCTAAATGGTTACATTTCAGATGAAGTTTTCATGGAGCAACCAGATGGTTTCAAGAATAAATGTTATCTAGAGTATGTATGTAAGCTCAAGAGAGCTTTGTATGGTTTGAAACAGGCCCCAAGGGCATGGAATTATAGACTTGTGAAGTTCTTGAAGGAGCTTGGTTTTCAAGTGTCTAAGGTATAGATGAGAAGGGCATACAAAGTCTTAAGAAGCAGATGGAGAAAGAGTTCAAGATTAGTGACTAGGGAGACTTGTCATATTTTTTGGGAATGGAGATTTCATATACTCAACATGGAGTGTATGTGACTCAAGAAAGGTATTTGAAGAATTTGCTAATCAAGTTTATAATGGAAGATTGCAGGGTAACACCTACTCCAATGGAGGGGAATCATAAATTGAGCAGATATGGAGGAGAAGAATTCAAGGACATGAAGCTATATCAAAGTTTGGTTGGTAGTCTAATCTATGCTACATTGACTAGGCCTGATTTGTCATATGCAATTGGAGTATTGTCTCAATTCATGCATTGTCCTAGGAAAGAACATTGGATTGTAGGACAAAGGGTGCTAACATACATTGAGGGTACACTCAAAGAAGGTCTGTATTATGGATTCACATCAGATATAAAAATCAAGATAGATAGTGATGCATATTGGGTAGGTAACTCTAATGATAGGAGGTCAACATATGGATACTTATGTTATGTGGGAGATAAATTAATCTCTTGGTGTTCTAAGAAGCAAAATACAATTGCTTTGCCATCTACAGAAGCATAATATAAAGGTATGGTTGAAGCTGCAAAGGAGGTTATATGGTTGAAGACTCTCATGAAGAGTTTTGACATCAATCAGAGTACTCCCATTATTCATGGAGATAATATGAGTTCATTATCTAGCTGCTAACCCTGTGTTTCATGCCAAGACTAAACATATTGAGATCCAATATCATTTCTTGAGAGAGAAGGTACATGATTGATAAAGAAATTGGAGTCATACACACTTCTACAAAAGATCAGATTGCAGACATGTTAACCAAAAGCTTGGATGGACCTAAGTTGCAGAGCTTCAAAGACATGGCAGGTATAAAGAAGATGGAACAAATCACAATTGATGATTGAGGGGGAGCTATTGGCGCAGGAAAATCACCAATTGATGATTTGGACAAGTTTTGAAGTCAAAGAGTAAAGCAAAGATCAAAATTTGAGCCTTGAAGATGAGTGCATGATTAGAAGATGAAGACTTGTATATACATGTACATTAAGCTTGTAATTAGTTCACTTATGTCTTTGTAATGGTGATGAGTATGTACATATATGCCTATATATACTAGTATAGAGTTAGGACATAGAAGAGAGAAGAGACATAGAACAAGGATAGACAAGTACAAGAAGGAAAAAGTGTGATGAATGTATGAGATTCATCAATCAGACGTTTTCCATGAGAATAGAAGAAAACTTTTGAAATATGTGTCACGAACTTTTCTCCATTTCTCCTTCTGTGCTTAATCATTTTAGAAATCCTTTTGTAGATGTCTAATTCCATAGTTATTGCATCTATAGTCATGATTGGAGAGTCTAATTGTAATCAGGCTAAGAGAACTATAAGTAGGAACATTTGTATGTGAAGAAGTGATAAGTGTCTTCTGAAATAGGCACAATCTTGATGATCAAAGTTTTGATCAGATCTCCCTCCACAGTGTAAAGTTTTGAGCAAGTAAGCACTCATTCTTTAAGTTGAAAGGTAACCTAATTGTGGCTAAAATCATTTGAATAAACGGGGTCCAATTTGGAAGATCCATGCATTAGAAGTTGCAGGTGTCAAAGTGGATTACACAAAAGAACAATTTCAAACATAGGTACATTGTTTGAAGGAAATCTCAAGATCTACAGATTCTTTTGAAGAGTTTTAACTTGGACAAGGTGTACAAAACTTTAGAGTCACCTTGTATAAAGTTTCATTGAAAACTTTACACATTTGTTTATTCAATGAGTGAATTAAGTGCAGCAAACTTTTCTATGCAATGAGTTTCTTCACAATTGACTCAAGTCTTGATAATTTGGCAATAGATTTCCAAAATTGGTTGTGTTTATGAGTTGTTCTTGATATAGAGGTGTTCTAACATCAAGGATAACTTGTTCTCTTGGAGATTAATCATTTCCATAAATATAAAACCTGTATCCTTTTTTATTTAAATCATACCCTATGAAGGTGCACTTCTCTGCCTTAGGGTCTAGCTTACCTCTGATTTGAGATGGAACATGCACATAAGCAACACATCCAAATATTCTACAATGATCAAGTGATCGCCTTCTACCATGCCATGCTTCATATGGGGTCATCCCATCAAGTGATTTGGATGGCAACCTGTTAATAAGATAAGTGGCAGTAGATACACTTTCTCCACAAATAATTAGGCAATTTTTTTCATTAAGCATTGATCTAGCTGCTTCTACAATCAACTTGTTTCTCCTCTTTGCTACCCCATTTTGTTTAGGGGTATACCTTGTAGTAATCTCCCTTTTGATACCTCTATCTTGCAAAAAATGCATCAAATTCATTGGAGAAGTAATCACCTCCTCCATCTGACCTTATCCTCTAAAGACTTCTTCCTGTTTGATTTTCCACATGTGCAAGATACTTCTTGAAACAACTGAACACTTCATCTTTATGTTTCATAAAGTACAAGAAAGTCCACCTACTCAAATCATCAATGAATGACACATAATACCTTGAGCCTAAAATTGAAAGATCCTTGCTTGGTCCCCACACATCTGTGTGGACACGTTCCAAATAGTCTTCATGCATATAGCCTTTCTTTGTGAAGGGTAACCTATGTGATTTACCAAACTGACAAGCACCACATTTATAGATCATGTGTTGCTTGGATACGTTAGGTATCCCAAGCACACATTGATCTCTACATATTTGCTTCAAGGTTCTCTCACCAATATGCCCTAATCTTTTATGCCAAATCTCCAACTCAGACAATGTTTGATCCTTATACTTATAAAGTGCAGTGTTCCTTGTGTCCTCAAGCTCAAATGTAAATAATTTTTTTCTCCCTTGGCAATTCTCTTGAATCCATGTTGGGGGTCCTCCACAAAAGCTCCATATTTGTTGAGCCTAGCTTGCAAACCCTTTTCCACTATCTGTCCAACACTCATCAGATTCTTGGTGGTAGTAGGTACATAAAGAACCATGCTCAAGAGATTTCTATTCCCATAAGAAGTTTTGATATTTCCTACCTTGACCACTGAATGCTTGGTTTCATCACCTGTCTTCACTAGGTGCTTTCCCTTGGGCTACTCAAGATCGGAAAGAAGAGCTACATTGCCTGCTACATGGTTTGAACAACCCGAGTCAATATAGAAGAGGTGCTCATCATTCATACCTTGCTTTGAAGTCATTTTCATAATGAGAAGAGAATATTCTTGATCCTCTATATAATTGTTGAAGTCCTTACTTGATTTGTATCCTCCTTGACAGTTATTATTGTAATTGTTGTTGTAGCCATGGTTGTAGCCTTGATTATGGTTGAACCTTCCGCCTGATTGTGAGTAGCCACCTGTTGAGAAAGGGGAGCAACGGACCCTAACTCCATCGCATGGAAGCGAGAAGCTTCTCCAAGGTGGGGCAAAGAATGAGAGGATAGGCTCACCCACACTTATGGAGCAATGGCAACAATGGCCAATGTCACAAAGAGCAAAGGGGAACATCCTCCCAACCATGCACACACACATGCAAATCCATACACCAAGACCAACGCCATTGCACACAAGGATTTGGATGAAACCAAATGACACCTTCTTCCATTACCAAAATGGAGGCCAAGGCCATGGCCAAGCGACCTCCCCTTTACAAAATGAGCTCCTTCTTATATAAGAGAGGAGGAGGAATCCATTGCACACATGTGGCTAAAGGCTTCATTAACTAAGATATTCTAAAAATGATAGGTAGTTGGGAAAATAAAAAAAGGAATCTTCTAAGAGAGAGAGAGAGAGAGAGAGAGAGAGAGAGAGAGAGAGAGAGAGAGAGAGAGAGAGAGAGAGAGAGAGAGAGAGAGAGAGAGAGAGAGAGAGAGAGCTCTTTGCACGTATCCAAAAGAGAGCTCTCATTTCTAAAATAAGGAAAGAATTCAAAAAGGAGCCTTTTACAAAAAAAAGAAGGCTAAGGTTGAGTTTTTATGGGTTTTCTCACAAAAATAGGTAAGAGGTAGTTCCTATGAAAGAACTTGTATACAAGAGGGAAAAATGGGAATTTTGGGAGACTACCACACAGGGCTTTGAGCCTTCAAGTATCCTTAGCTCCGAGGGAGGCCTCCAAGTATTCCATAGCCTTATAGCTTTATAGGTCCTTCATAACTTCATGGTGTTGCCTCCCCAAGTATTCCATAGCCTTATAGCTTCATAGGTCCTTCATAAGTTCATGGTTCCAACACCCTCCCCCACCTAGTCTTTGTAGTCCTCGACAAAGCTGAGAAAAAAGGACCATACATAGCTGATCAAGGTTATGTTGAGTTTCCAAGGTCTTCAAGTTTGCAAGTCTTTGGGTCTTCAAGTCTTCAAATCTTCAGGTCTTTGGTGCTGAGCGACACAATACCCTAGGGGGGCAGTCAGCCTCGCATGCATCCTTTTCTGCATCCCTTTGTAAAATTGGAAAAGCCTTCACAGGGAGTCCCCAAACCTGAAATTAACACGTACAAAAGCAAGTAGACTGTTTTTGAAAAAAATGCTGATAGAAATTAAGTATTCCCTGAATACTTTAGTTTTCTACTTCAAAGAGGATCCAATCTTACAAGACATTGCTCCATAATAATAAATCCTCATTAATATCTTCCTTCCAATGGTGTGTCATCCTTCTTTAGCGTATATGTTAGATATTAGACACAATCTGACAACAAGCAGTCACAAAATCAACATTATTGAAAATGAAGATCATATCCCAGATTGTTTTCTTGTGGAGGTGTGGAATTTTACGCACCATTCCCCTAGGGGATAGTAATAGAACCTTAACCAAGACATACTTCCATGTTGCACATTTGCAAAACTAGACCATAGGAGCAAGCATGATTGTAATTCAACCAAATCATGTCAAGAATGATCAGACCAATCCATAAAATAGTCCAAAGTTCCCAAGAAATCATAACCCCAAAGTCCTCAATAGATCTGAGCTTGATAGATGTTGCACTATGATTGCAAAGATGCTTTAAATTCTTCAAGAGAGAACACCTGTGAGAGCTGTTACCTGCAAGTTTTTTCATGCTATAACTGATGGAACACCAAGCAAGTGAGCATTTAGATCATCTTCAACCAGTTGCTACTTTGATGCTTATCAAGAAAACATTGTTAGGATTAGTGTTTCATGAGAATGAACACCAGAAGCAAATAAACAATCGAGGAGGTGGTGATAGCAAGGACTTTCAACATCAATTTCCCCATCTGAGCCTCTGTAATCATGAAAAAAGAAAAAAAAAACATCTGAACTACGCCTCTCATTTTCTTGGATGGAGGCCCTGCGGTGGATAGTCTACGTTGGAATTCTTGCACCCTGGTCCAAATAAGTGCCCTTTGAACTGGCACATCATATGCCAAGCATCTGTAAACAATCCTTGTGAGAGCACAACATCCATACAGTACTGACTTTTGCTTCTTATACCACCGTTGATGAGCTAAGTGGATTTGGTCAATAATCCAGTGAGGCATGTTGATTGTCAAATCGAAGGCGTCTGCTAAATATACACTGAACCATATCTTCTTGGGTGGCATTGTGAACCTCTCTTGAGCGGGAAATGCGAAATGCTGCATGCACATCCGAAGATGAATGGCAATAGTAGGTGTCATTGCCACCATGTCCTTTAGTTTTGTCAGATTCCTGTTCTTCATGTTGTCGGGGACCATAGTCTCTTTCTTGGTGGGAATGTGCATGCCTTTCATGTCGAGAGCTTCCCTCACCAAGTTGTTCGTCAATTTGAACCGCTTCAGCTCATTGCCCCTTGTGAGAGATGACAAAGGTACTGTATCCCTTTTTCTCTTTGCTCGGAGTGAGGGTGCTAATCAAATACGAGCACTTCAGAAAGTCTGGCTTTGGCAATTGGGCTTTGAAGTAATCGTATAGTCCTGCCTTCTTCCATATTGGTTTCAGCCCTTCATTATTTTAAAGTCTCTCAAATTCCCTTGTGAAGAAGTGATACCTGCCCCAGCGCCCGTTGAACTCTATCTCTGCCTCCCACAGGTAGGTGCCTTCTCCCAGAGGTCCTGCCACGTCACTGAACCAATGTGAGTTTTTGCTGACTGGCATTGTGTGCCCCTGTGGAGGATTCTGCACCGGTATGGCATGTAATGCTCTCAATGCCACTGGACGTTCCTTTAATTCCTCCTCAATGGGAAGACTTTCAATGTCCACAATCTGAGGGCTGGTGCCTGCCTGGGAGCTAGTTCCTACAGCCTCGGCCATATTAAAGGGACTGGTCACCGGTTCTGTGAGAATATACAAATGAATGTTAACATTGCAAATGGTCACCAAGTGGTTACATGTCCCCGTTACAACATTAAGAAGAGGTTTTAGTGATATGTTAGTTAGTCAGTGAGTGCTCGGTGATTGTGGGTGTGGTTAGTGGATGGATTGTCCTAAGAGCTAAATGGAGAGATGCAGTGTGATAATGATGCAATTAGTAGGTGGTGGTGAATTTACAAATGGGGTCGGGGGGTTTGTTACACACTTTGGGCTGCCAAACATTGTGTTTGTACATACTTCCTGCCATGATATGGTACTTCTGGGCTTTTACTACCTCCTGATCTTGAGCGTTTATGACTGGGTGGTTAGGCCCGTATGTCAACAGTGGCACTAATGGCTTAGCCCACTGAGGTACAACTTCCAAATTAAACAAGTAAGCATCAGGAAGGTCATCTGACACTCCCTATGGTGCCTCTCCAGATGTGAGCCTAGAAAGATGGTCAACTTTTAAATGAGTTTTACCTTTCCTTACCACTACCTCAAAGTCATATTCCATTAGCAAGAGAAACCATCTCACCAATCTACCTGTATTGCATGGTTTGTTTACCAAGTACAATAATGCCTGATGATCAGTAAAAAAACTTAAACTTATTTGCAAGCAAGTAATGTCTAAACTTTTTGACCGCATACACCATGCCTAATTCCTCTCGTTCAGTGGTGGTATAATTTCGTTCAGCTGCATTCAACTGTCTACTAGCATAGGCAATTGGAAGATCCATGTTACCTTCACCTGTAGGTTGTGCAAGCACACATCCAATAGCATAATTGGATGCATCTACATGAACATGAAAGGGCTTATTCCAGTCTGGTGTGGTCAAGATTGGTGCTGAACACAATCTTCTTTTGAGCTCGTTGAAAGAGTTTTCACACTCATCAGTCCACTCAAAGTTAGTCAAAAGTCCGTACAGAGGCTTGGCAATGATGGCGTACATGTGTATAAAGCTTCGATAATAACCACAATGCCCCATGAAAGCTTGTACTTCCTTGACATTCTTTGGCCTAGGTAGCACTTTCTCCTCATCCGTGGATATGCCATTCTTTGACACTATGTGTCCTAGAATCTTGCCTTGCCTGACCATGAAAACACACTTTTCTGGGTTCAGGCAGACTTGATATTCTCTACATTTGTCAAAGATTTGCCTGAGTTCTGGTATATGTGTCTGTCTAATGTTGGAATGAGCACAGAGATCATCAACATAGACCTCTAAATTCTTCCTCAAGAACTCTTTAAACACATGACACATCAATCTTTGGAAGGTTGCAGGAGCATTGGTAAGCCCAAATGGCATTACCCTAAAGGCGAATATGCCCCATTCTGTGGCAAAATTTATCTTATGCTGGTCTTCCAGAGCAATGGCTACCTGATTGTAGCCCAAAAATCCATCAAGGAAGCTGTACACTTCCTTGCCTTCTACTCTTTCTAGCAGATGCTCAGTGATAGGAAGCGGATAGTTGTCTCGAATAGTGGCTGCATTAACCTTCTTCAAGGTAATGCACACGCGTAGCTTTCCATTCTTCTTGGGCACAACTACAATGCGGGATACCCACTCGGTGTGCTCAATTTCATAGATAAATCTAGCTTCTACCAGACGATCTATCTCTTCTTTGATCTTGGCAACATAATTATCATTGTATGTGTATGGCTTTTGCTTAGAAGGTTTAGCATCTGAGGTCATGGGGATAGTGTGTGAGCATATGTCTGGGTCTACACCTTTCAAATCCTTGTAACTCCAAGCGAATACATCTCTGTATTCTCTTAGCAAGGCTATTAACGCATGGTCTTCTTCCTCTGTTAGGTCATGGCCTATGTACGTGCATCTCTCCTCTCCTTCTTCTAGGGCTACCACTATTTTCTTGGTGGTTTCTTTGTTATCATAGGCCTCTCCTGATTGTGCCTCGCGTTTAGGCATTCTTATCATGACTCTCCTGTCGTCTATCTCATAATTTTTAAAATTGGCAGGGACCTCAAACAAAGATTCTTCCTCTTCTGGTGTGACTTCTCTCTTCTTTCTTTTCTTTCCTTCATTCTTAGGAGTCACTTGTGTGGTTAACCTTACATCATTGGTGAGCTCTCCATGTCTCTGGGGTTGAAATTCTATTTCATAGAAGTATTCTTCATCTGATGCAAAAGGTGGGTCCATAATGATTGACTCTAGATCGGAGTCACTTGCATCCTCAAATGCATCAGGGTTAGGTTCGCCCTCTTCTAAAACTGCACCTCCCATGATTGGCTCTATGGAGAAGACTGAAATGTCATAGCCATCCTCATCAGAGTGGGGTGTCCATTGTTCTTCATTGATGGCTACATCCATTGTTGCTAAAATTTCTGCCCAGCCGTGAGGTTCAAATTCTTCGTTCGGAAATACTACAGGTGCATAGGCTGGGTCTTGAATTGATCTATGTGTTTCCTTTGCACCTACCTCTCTGGCTTTTTCTCTCTTCTCTTCTTCTACTGCTACTTTGCACATCCATAAGTGGGTGTCTTCATGCATCCATGAGGATCCTGATCCTATGGAATGCACAGACTCCGTATCATCTTTGGCTCTATGCATGGGATTCCATTGGATAGGAGGGACATCTCTATGAGAGTAATCTTCCACAAGTTCAATGGGAGGAGGGACTTCAATTTATTTAGCCCATTTGTCTTCTTGAATCTCTCGTAGGAATTTTGGTGTGAACCGATTCATAGAAGAAGATGTGTCTGGCTCCGTGGAGTTAGGCACATAAGCTTCCTCGGGGGGAATGCTTACTATATCATTCGCCTTTCCCTTATTTGGAGGGGTGCAATTAGCCTCTCCTGATTGTGCAATTAGCCTCTCCAATCTTTCCAGTAGTCCATCAAAATGCAACTGCGTCTTAGCTGAACTAGAGATGTTAAAGAGGCGACTGGCTTCAAACATGGTTTGAGCCAATTCCACCATCTTAGCACAAATTTTAGTTTGTTCAAGCTCTAGTTCCGCCCTAGGGTAACATTTTTCGTGATCCTTCACGTTTGGCCCTTCTTAGATCCTGGCCTGATATGCCTTGACCATCATGTTTAGGTCCTCGGGAGTGGGATCTGCTAGTACTGATCCTACTCTAGGGGGTGGTGGGGTCGTATGAGGCGGGTTGGAAGGGGTTGGATCGGATGGAGATGGGAATGATGGTGGTGGCGTAGTGTGAGAGGGAGTTTGAGATGTGAGTTCAACTATCCTGGCTTTTGTTTCTCTTAGGCTTTCCTCGAGTTCACTCATCTTCTTAGCCCATTGCCTCTTCATTCTTTCTCTACTATCTCTCCAGGCCCTAGTCCTCTTCTTGGTTATGCTCTCAGTTTCACTAGCCTCATCACTTTTTTCCTGGCCTAAACTTTGGTTCTGCTGCAGGGCTGGAGCTCTAGTGACCACTTGCACTAGTGCAGTGGAAGTCACACTCCCTGTGGAGTCTACAACTAACCCAATAACATTAATAGGAGTGATTTTTGGCATATTATTGGGATTCTTTGGGCAATCTCGTAAGAGATGCTCCTTTCCGCAATCTTGACAAAATCCTTGAATCGTCATTGATTGGGTTTGTGTGGGTGGAGGTAAGGGGCAATCACGAATGAGGTGATCTCCCTGACATCTGTAGCATGGTCCTCTAGGGAATGGGGGTCTTACTTGCCTAGGTTGAGGTCTAGAGTTGGGATTTGCGTACATGACATTTGTGTAATTTGGCTCCCAACTAGGTTCACTTGGTTCTTCACTATAGTAGGACTCACCATGTTCAGGAGACTACATGTAGTAAGCCTATGGACTATCTATGTGAGTGGAATCAAAACTATGATCACTCGGGTCACTTTCTGAAAGCAATGGAGTCACTGGGACTATGGCTCTATTCAAATTTTCCTCAGCAGCTGCATACTTTACAGGAATCACATTAGCTGGGGTTGGAGGTTGTTGAGCTAACACAGGTTGAGGCCTTTGTTGGTTTTGGTAGGGTTGTTGATAGGATTGCTGTGGTCTACCATATTGCTGTGGAGGGAACTGGTTCTGGTAACTTCCCTGTTGTGGATAGGGCTGAGGGTAGGTTTGCCTCACTGCTTGCTTATTGTATGGGCAGTCTTGTGCTGTGTGATTTGTGTATCTCCGTTCTATGGTGCAATATTGGTTACTAGGGTTCACTTGGGATTGAGCCATGATGGGACATACGTTCGCCATATGGTCACCACTGCAAGTATAGCACCTCTTTACTGGGGCAAACCTTGGGATTTGTTTGCTAGTGACACCTAGTTTTTGAGCTACTTTCTCCGCGAGTTGCTCAACTGATGTGGATTGCGAGGAAGAGAGACTAGAGGCACTATCTGAATCTTTGTAGATTTTGGAAAGCTCTAACTCTTCCCCTAGGTTATCCTCAATATCAATGCACATGCATACACACTCTTCTATGGTTCTAGGGTCTTTCAAGTACACATATGATCTCAACTTTGTACTCAGCAGCCCATCGAGGAACAAAGCCACTTGTTTGGCTGGCGTGGGTAACTCAGGGATTGGACATCTCTCTAGATATTGCCTAAACCTTCTTCCTGCAAGTCTAACTGTCTCTTGGGGGGTCTGCTTGAAGCTATGTATCAATGAGGAAGTATTATGCCTTATCCCACTCTTAGAGAATTCAGTGATAAAAGCCTCTAAGAGTTGGTCTATGCTCCTGAACTGTCTCTCATTCAATGGTTGAAACCATGTAAGGGCTGTGTTCCTAAGGGTTAGACCAAAGGCATTATACTGCGTGAATAGGTCCTTGTTGGAACTGTGAAGTTATGAAGGACCCATGAGGCTATGAAGGTCATGGAGTACTTGGAGACCTCCCTTGAAGCTAAGGATACTTGGAGGTTAAAAGCCTTGTGTGGAAGTCTCTCAAATTTCCACTTTTTCCTTTTGTATACAAGTTCTTCATAGGAACTCTCTCTTATTTCCTTTTTTGAGAAAACCCATAAAAACTCAACCTTACCTTCTTTTTTTGGAAAAGGCTTCTTTTTGAACTCTTGCTTTATTTTAGAAATAGGAGCCCTTTTGGAAACGCACGAAGAAGACTCTCTCTCTCTTGAAAGATTCTCTCCTTGATTTTCCCACCTACCTTTTATTTTTAGATCTCTCAAATTAATGAAGCCTTTTGGCCACTTGTATTCAACGGATTCCTCCTCCCCTCTTATATAAGGAGGATCTCATTTTGTAAAAAGGAGGTCCCTTGGCCATGGCCTTGGCCTCCATTTTGGTAATGGAAGAAGGTGTCATTCGCTACTCTCCTGTTTCCTTGTGTGCAAGGCGATGATCTTGGTGTATGGATTTGCATGTGTGTGTGCATGGTTGGGAGGATGTTCCCCTTTGCTCCTTGTGACGTTGGCCATTGTTGCCATTGCTCCATGAGCGTGGGTGAACCTCTCCTCTCATTCTTTGCCCCAACTTGGAGGAACCTCTCACTTCCATGTGAGGCGGTTAGGGTTGTCGCTCCCCTTTTCTCAACAATTTGGCACCGTTGCCGGGGACGTCGGCCTTTAGCCGTTGGTTTTTCCAAGTTTGCCTGTCCATACTTCGTGAGATGCACCTTGACACTTGGAGAAGGATGAATACGTGTGGCCTTCGGTTGGCCTAGGGAACCTCTTTTCTTTAATTTTTGAGTAGTTTTAGTTCAATTTTTTGTTTGATGCACAAAAACATCCCCTTACCCCCCCTTCTCTCATCCCCTCTTTCACACATACACACTCTCACACACTCACTCAGTGGCATCACTCACATCTCTATCATTTCTTGAAGTTGATGCTTGATTGATTTCAGGGAGGGGTGATCCTCTACCTTGCCCTTCTCTCTCTTCAATTTTTCAAGAAAAACATAAAAAAAAGTCGAGTAGTGTCGTTCTTGTTTTAAAAAATCCTCAACACACGTCATCTTGAAGTTTTAATATCACACCTCGAAACGTTTATTTGGCCATCCATTCATGTAATTTGAGGTATTGAAGGAGGCCATCACGAGTGTACGTGCATCTGGGGGAGATTGGAACTGCTGTAATGTTTATTGAAGAACCGTAAGTGGGGTAGTACGTGACATTTTCATCTCTCATCAATTGGAGAGTCTCAAAATTGCTGCCCACCTACCGCTTAGTCTCCACATTCACGCAGGGGGGGGAACCTATTCCCTCTAAAGAATAATCCCCCTTGGCTTTTGGTCGAGGCGCTGAGCCTCATTCTCCCGCTTTGGCTCCTCCTACTTGGGGTGGAGCTTCTCCTGCTCTCTGCCCTTGTCCATGGCGGATGTGCACTTTGAGGTTCCCCCTTTCGGTGGTCCATATCCAACAGTTTGACAGTCGACGCTGCCCCCCTTGGGGTTGAGCTCCACCGAGCTCCCCATCCTCACTTCCTATCAGGTTTGAGCTCTGTTTGCAGACGAGGTCTCCTTCTCCACTGTTGTCCCAGTCGAGCTCCACCTACCATGAGAAAGTGGTTCTCTTTTGAGCGCGCATTATCCCACTCCTCTTCCTCTTTCATTTCGCTGAGAGAGGCCAGCTCCTTCCTCTCTCCATGCATCGACCATGCTGACGGCTCCCTCACTGTGTCTCTGTGCAGCCACGCTATGGGGTTGAGCTTCTAGTCTCCCCTCGGATGCTGTGGTTGGGTCTCGTGCAGAGCACCTGGGTTCATCGGCCTGCACTTGGGGCAAGCTCGTGGTGAGCTTCATCTCTTTCTTCACGCGCCACTGTTGTAAGGCGAAGCTCTGCACCTGCAGGTGATGCAGTGGGTTGATCCTTGCTATAGGCACCCTTTTATTTTTGTAACAACGTGTTCCAAGACCCTAAGTTCCGTTATGGAAACATGCGTGCTAGAGATCCCCCTTCTGTTTGTAGCATTGTTCATGACTATGGGCATGGTAGTTTGTAGTCTGCTTCGTGTGCCATTCCTTCTTGCTATTTCTCAGCTCTATGCATCCCTTCTCAATGAACCATGAAAACTCTCAATGCTCGGGTGCTCTTTCTTGAGAAATCTTGGGTCTATGCAGTCAGAGGTTGCCTTCCACTCGCTGGTGCGTATGATCAGTGCTTCCTTCGATACACAAAGCAATATCAGAGTAGCTACTACGTACATGCATCTGCTTCATGTTGCTCCTTCACCCAATCTTGGCGCTTCACTCTTTGTTTGACCATGAACATGGCCCTCGGGGTTGCGGGTAAACGATTGAAAAATCTTCCCATCCTCTTCTTTGCATAATGTTATGTCAAGCCTTGCCGATCTTCTCTGTTGTATGGGCTATGCCTTGGCTCCTTGTGTGCTCCAGATTGCTGGGAAAGATGGAATGCTTCTAATACATACTACGTGTGACAAATGTTGTAGCTAAATAAGTTTCAAGATGGATGTTTTTGTCTCTTGTTTCATAGTCGAATGCTCTGGATGTTTTGTTGTATGCGGATGAGGTATTTGCATGATCTTTGCGTGCTATACACAAAAGGTGTTACTGCTCCTCCAGGCATGCAGGGTTGTGTGTATGTGCAGTTCCCCTTCTCTCCAACACTAGTTTTGTGTGCCCTTTTTGGTCGGCCCTGCCTTTGGGAAGCGGATCTCTAGTAAGCTCTCTTGAATGGTCTCCTCTTCATGTTCCCCTCGATTGCCACTACAATGGGGCTGCTACATATGGTGGGCAGAAGGAAACATGCACGACTGCGGCCGTCTCCTTGACCTCCACGCATTCATGTACTTATGTTTGGTGCTCTTCATTATGGTGGTGCATGATCGGCTTGTTGAATGTTGGTGTCTGGCTGCATAAGACAACATAGAGATTTCTATTAACTGCTATTGCAAACACAAACATGCCTCTCTTTCCTATCAACGTGGGCTGAGAGTGACCTGTTCTGATTATAACAATGTTTTTGGTTGGCAACCAATAGTATAGTTGCCCCTTTGCCTTGTTGAAGGACCCAGTACGACGATCGACAGAACGATACTATGGATTTATGAGAGGCCTCCACGGTTTTGATGTTGTGATTTTGCGTTCTAATTCGAAACTTCCACCTCCTTAGACAAAAGATTGTCAGTACTGTTGTGTATGATGTTTTTACCTTAAACGATCAGGTGTTGATACTGTTTCAATAGAAAGCTCTTTTTTGCAAAGCACATTATAGTTATGGTCAAGGGAATCATAGTTCAAGATCACAATGGCTTACAGGGTTGTTGGGATAATGTGGGAAATGGTAGACTCGTATTGGTATTGCATCTCAGACTAAGCTTTCGGAAGTTACTATTGCTCTCATGATTTATCTTGATGTGTTTTAAGACTTACTCTTACTCTGTTTTAAGAATCTCTTACGGGTGATGGCTACTGTTTTTTTTTTTTTAATAGTTGCAGAAGCCCTTTACAGATGAATCTCACACGAAGGATGCTCTGCCTGACCACGCATGCCTAATCACACATGTTGAATTGCATTTTATGGTTACATATTTTGTGAATTTTTGGGCAATGTGGTGCATTAAGTTGCCTAGTGTTCCAGCTCATTGTTTGCGAAAACTTGAGGTCCATTGACATAAAACCAGGACATAATGTGCATGATGTGCCAGTTGCCAAATGCCTATTGAGTTACCCTACTTCAAGGGTTTGGTATTGAGTTACCCTATTTCTTAGGCTTTCATCCCATGAAAAAGAGTGGTTTCTTTTTGGTATTGTCTTCTTTGATGGAAAAAGCAGATGCATGAGTATGTACTTATGTGCCCATTTGTATTGTTCTCTTTGGCTTGGTATAATCGCTTGTGCTTTTGTACTTGATGTATCATTTGATAAGAAGGTTGTGGTGGCCCTAGGTTTTGGAGAAGGTCCATACCTCTTACCATCAATTGGGGGCCAGGGCTGTGATCGGCGCTATATGTCTTGCAAGATTGAATGACCTTTTTAGGTACATTGTAGGTGCACAAGGACATGGGGTGTAACAAGTTATTACTAGTTTGATTGTGCTTGTCATTGATTGGGTTTTGGTTGACTGAACTTGGTTGGCTGCACGCTTTAAAAAAAAAAAAAAAAAAAAAAACAACTTTGTGTTTGCACTAATTGAAGGAAGGAATGCACATTTATTTTTGATGTGATTACACACTGTTTGTGTGACAACTCACTTGGTTCCTCACATTGCTCTTAGGATCATAAGCAATCATAACACACCAAATGAATAAGAATGTTTGATGCATATGCATGAGCAGTCAATAGTGTCCACATCCGCTATGTTTCATTACAAATGGTCACACATGCACCACGAGTTATGTTTGCAATACACTCTTGACGTAGAAGGGAATTGCAGGATAAGATCAATGATCGCTTATTGGCATTTGGCAAAGATGCATTCTGGTCTCTATCTGCTTAAAGATAAATTGGCTTCACTCCTTTGGTGACTGCCGATGGCTTTGGGATTGCGACTCTCTTTTGCTACTTGGAACTTGTCTCATACCAGTCCCCAACATAGTCACTCTCCTTGAACAAAATAATGCCTTCTGGCATGACCCTCCAAGCTTTGATGTTTCAGGTAAAGCTTCCTCCTTGAGAACAACTTGATTCTCGGTGGCCATGAATTCTTGAACTTATAAAGTACTCCTTGACTTGATGGGCGGATTCAAGCAACTCGTCTCCTAGAGATCTTCTCAATGTCCATAGTGGTGTAAGGCTATGGGACACTAGCAAGTGTTCAAGATGGTATTGTAAGGATATCCCATGCATCTTTTGATGCTTACTCTCTTTGAATGGTATTATGTTTTCTCAAATCTGTTTATTATCACCCCTTGTAGTGTTAGGTGAGTGTCTTTAAGGGGCATGCACTACATTCTCTTGTGGTCATGAAAAGTTGTGCACTTTTTGTTTGATAGTTGGCCTAAGGTTCATGATGCTACAGCTTCTGATGATTGGTTTCAAGAGCCAACTACGCTCTCTGCTAAATCTTGGACTTACAGGTTGAGAAGCCCCACCAAGAAGTAATGCACATGTTGAATTTGAAGACTGACGACTACTTTAACCACCTCATATCTGTGCATCTATCATATCTATGATCCTTTTTGCTTGAGGGAAAGCTTGCAGGTGTGAAAGAATGAGAAAATCGGATCCACGACTACACAACTCTTGCTACTTGCTTATGCATCTCTTTTGATTCCATTCTTTATTAATGCAAGTGGCTGCTTCTAGTAAAATTCCTAGGTTGGGTGCCGAATGCTTATACTTCAAAATGTTCTTCATGATGTGAGCACTTGTTCTTTAAAGGTATTTGCAGGTGAACCTGCACATAGGGGGTTGAAATTTTTCAGATCTGAACTTCATTAAGTGTGAAGTCATAATTGAGTGATTGTTTTTTGCTAGAGAAGTAACTCTCTAGTTTCATAAAGCTCAATTAAGGCTTATGTTTTGCATTACAGGTCAACATATTTAGAACATTGATCCTCCTTACCTCCTATAGATGATTTGCTACTGTGCTTTGCAGGAATAGTGTTGGACAAGTTGTTTGAATCTCACGAATGCTTGCAAAATGTTAGGACTCATAATGTTACACAATTATCTATTCATTTTTGAGGCACATAATGTCATGATTGCAAGTTTTTTGACTAGGAGCATACTATGAATGATGGCAGGAACATAAGTTAAACTTGCTTCTACATATTCACCTCATGCTATACAATGAAATATGTCACACTCACTTGGAGATAACAGATTATGGCATCATTTTTTGGAGTGCAAAGAGGAGGTTTTCAGGAGCCCTTCTCTTTAGAAGAGCAAGTCCTTAGTGAAAGATGTTCCCTGAAGTGGAAACTAAACATGAAACTGCATTTTATGGCTGCTTCTTTTCAAATTCAGTCTACTTGTTGTGTATGTTTAAATTTCAGGTATTGGAGCTTTGAAAGAGGCGCATTGGATGGAGGCTGGGCTGACTGCCCCCCAAGGGAATTGTGTCGCTCAGCATTGCTGGATTGAAGATTTGAAGGCAGACGGCTTGCTGATTCAAAAGATTTGCAACCTTGCAACAATCAGACTTGAATTGCTGCGTATCTGAAGAGTTGAAGACTCCAAACATTGGACCCGTTCGGCATTGTATGCCTCTCCTCTCTTAGCTTTGTCGAGGACGACAAAGACTAGGTGGGGGAGGGTGTTGGAACTGTGAAGATATGAAGGACCCATGAGGCTATGAAGGTCATGGAGTACTTGGAGACCTCCCTTGAAGCTAAGGATACTTGGAGGTTAAAAGCCTTGTGTGGAAGTCTCTCAAATTTCCACTTTTTCCTTTTGTATACAAGTTCTTCATAGGAACTCTCTCTTATTTCCTTTTTTGAGAAAACCCATAAAAACTCAACCTTACCTTCTTTTTTTGGAAAAGGCTTCTTTTTGAACTCTTGCTTTATTTTAGAAATAGGAGCCCTTTTGGAAACACACGAAGAAGACTCTCTCTCTCTCTTGAAAGATTCTCTCCTTGATTTTCCCACCTACCTTTTATTTTTAGATCTCTCAAATTAATGAAGCCTTTTGGCCACTTGTATTCAACGGATTCCTCCTCCCCTCTTATATAAGGAGGAGCTCATTTTGTAAAAAGGAGGTCCCTTGGCCATGGCCTTGGCCTCCATTTTGGTAATGGAAGAAGGTGTCATTCGCTACTCTCCTGTTTCCTTGTGTGCAAGGCGATGATCTTGGTGTATGGATTTGCATGTGTGTGTGCATGGTTGGGAGGATGTTCCCCTTTGCTCCTTGTGACGTTGGCCATTGTTGCCATTGCTCCATGAGCGTGGGTGAACCTCTCCTCTCATTCTTTGCCCCAACTTGGAGGAACCTCTCACTTCCATGTGAGGCGGTTAGGGTTGTCGCTCCCCTTTTCTCAACAGTCCTCAACTTGTTCAGCTCTCAAGACTTGCCTAAACTCAGCCACATGATCATATGGGTCTCCTGTGCCATCGAAGTAGTTCTTCATGGACTTAACCAGCTGTGTAGGTCTCAAGGTTCTGGTGTGTTCCCTAGGCCTTGGCAGAGGGAAATCATCAGCATTCCTTTGGTTCCTTGGGGCTCTAAATCCCTCAGGTTTCGCTCTATTTGTTTCCGTTCTCGTTCTTTCTCTTCCCACTGGGTTGGCAAAGCTTACCTCATGTCTATCTCTATGTCTGTCTCTTTGAGCTCCATGAGCTTGGGATGTTCCAGCTCCGGGGTGACCATAGGACACATTAGATCTTGGTTGGGGGAAAATAAATTCACTTTTCCAAGTGTAAACATGCCTATCATGTTCTGTAACCACAAAGATCCTCTCTGAAGCGTGATCTAAGTAGGTCGCTCTACCTGGGCTATCAGGGTCTTTGAACTCATATATCATGATGGTTCCTACCTCATTTGGCTAATCAGATTTATACCTCCAAAAGGCTTCATCAGTCTCTCGGTTCAGGAGCAGATCTATGCTCTTATTGTCTTGGGGAATCCACTCTGGTGTGATAATCCTAGTGAGAACAAATTTGCCTCGAGGGGTTCTAGGTTCTACACCCATGTTTCCTAGCTCTAGGTCACCTATGTCCGTCTCAGGGATCACGTTTCCGAATTCGTCTGTCCTATCTGGGTGACGGGTGACTACGTATATTGTTCCTTCTTTGTCCAAGTATGCTCCATTTTCAACTGGTTGCTCTAGTCCAATGGATTGGTCATGGTTTTTAATCTGGACCACAGATCTTCCTAGGCCGTCCTCATAGATGCAAGCACCTAATCGATTGGTCCTAAGGTATTCGAGTTGCATCTTGTAAGGGCCTTCTACCCTATGTAAGTATGGCACACCTGAACTTCCTGTAGGTCTCTCCATACCGTGGGACATCTCAGACTTGCTAGTCTCAGAGCTAGGGTAGTACGAGTGATGGCTCAACTATTGGGCCCAAGACCTAGCAGTATGATTGACACTAGCCTCTGAAGATCTAAGACTTTGTCTATCTCTCCCTAGGTGTCATCCTGATCTAAGGTTCATAGGCCTAGCTGAGCTATCCCAATTTTTACCCAAGGTACAACCTCGTTGCTGAGTTCTTTTGTATCAGTCACTTGATTCTTTTTTATGTTGATTATCGTGTTTATGATCTTGTCTGGTATCACGTCATCAGAAGTACTTAAGTTAATTTCCGCACTTTAATGTTGGTCGTCTCACGTTAGGTTCTTTCCCTTTAAAGTTTTCGGTCACACATAGGTTATCTCTTGTCTTGAACTTGATTTCTCAGATAGTCTTCGACTTGTCTCGTGCCTATCGTAGCTCTGACTTACTTTTAGCACTACTCGCACTTAGCCTAGGCTAGGAATGGACAGAGGGAGTTGAGAAAATTCCAACCTTACTTGCTGATCCCTTGCTCTATGGTGCTCAAGAACCCGATTCTCAAGCTTGCAGATTACCCTTGCTTTGGATGCCTTCTAATGCTCTCAGTGGACCTGTAAAAGTCCCCCAAGTTAGCTCAAGACTTAGATTCAAAGGACACAAAAAATCACTTTCATTCATGTAATTCAAAGATCCACTGTTCTTTTGGCTTTATGGAAAACAATCCTGAAGACCCCTTAGCTTTTCTTCGCCCTGCGTATAGTCCACTTAAAAATACTATGGCTAATAATCCTGATATTAATTTTACCATAACCAGTGGAAGTTTTGATTGTACTCCCTGCGAGCTTTCTAACAAAACAAGAATCACAGCAATCGGATTTCGTATGAGGAAGATATGACAATTCAGGGATCTAGGGTTAAAACAGGGTAAAACTGGTCATTGGGAAAACATGGTTTTCTCCCAAGTTACAAGTGTCGGAACCTCACAAATCACTATTTGCTTGATAAGTATGCCTAGAATTTACCCCAAAATCAAGTAATATAAACCCTAAAAATTTGCCCGAAAAAGCCTGTCAATCGCGATCGATAGGTCTGTCAATCGCGATTGACAGAGGTGTCCATCGGGGCCTGTCGGTCGCGATCGACACGTCAGTCGCGATTGATAGTGTCAATCGCAATCGACACTTTTTCCAAGATTTTCATCGTTATTTCAGTCGATCGGGGTTCTGTCCATCGCAATGGACATGTGGCAACGCAAATTCTTGTGTCAATCGTCAACTTTCAGTCGATCGCGATCGACAGTGTTAATCGCGATTGACTGAATCCTACGTGGCAGTCGGTCGGTCGTGGGGTCTGTCGATCGCGATTGACACGTCTGTCGCTCGTGATCGACAGGTCTGTCGGTCGCGATTGACAGAGGAACTCGGAATTTTTTTACTGTGTTTAGTGATTTAGGATGTGCTCATCATGTGCATCATTATGGTGTACTTTGTTTTACCAAATAGGTGATTTTTCTATCGATCGCGATCGACAGAGGTCGACGACACAGAGACAGTTTCGAGCTTGTCCGTACCTGCACAGCCTACTGGAGATGGTGGGATAGTCAGATCTTGCAAGAAAACTCAAGAAACATGCAAAAAGAGTGCACACAAATCGCTCTCTCTCACAAGTGGAATGAGGGAAATGGAGGGGAGAAGGTGATATGATCAAAAACTGAAATTTTCGCGATGATGGAGATGGAGGTGGGAGATGGTGAGGATAGGGATGGTGATGATGATGATGAAGTAAAAAACAGAAAAATAAGAAAAAGTAAAGAAATTACCTACAACGCCAACGTCACAAGTCTACGTCTTACCATCACACGCTCGTCCTCAAAGCTCGATCCTCGACAACGGCGCCAAAATTTGGTGTAGCTCAGTGATGAGTAGCACCTCCTTTAATTTCAATCCGAGAAGACGTGAGGATGGTATGATGACCTCGAGCAAGTGAAGGTACAAGTGCGTGAGTGAGAAGCACACCAACATGCACACACATACACACACACGCGCACACACGGCAAGACAAAGAGAAAGACAATGGAGTTCTTTTAGATTACTTCCAAAATGCTCATACAAGTTCAACTCTATTACAAGCTAGCCTCAAAAATGAGCTCTCTAGCTCTATTTATAGTTTTTGACTAGTTTTTGGCCCTGTCCAGACCTAGTGTCCGGCCTAGTTAAAAATTAGGTTCTCTGGCCTATTTGGAGGTTCAAACGGAGTCTAAAAAATGTGAAAACTGATAGGTAGGTACTTCTAAAGCTCCTCAAGCTCAAGGACTCCTTGGCTTGCACAAAATGGAGCTAGAAAAATATGAAATGATATTTACAATGGTTTTTAGTGATGAAAATCACTATTTTTGTAGGGATTTCTTCTAACAGTTTGACATACATTTCCAAGAGCTCCCTACTTGCTCCTTCTTCTTGTGTGCCCACCTCTTGATGCGTGAAAAACTTAGATGGCCTACTTGCCAGATCTTCTTTGACTACTCTGTCTGCTTGTGCCTTCTCTTCGCTCTGACTCCCTTCGTTGGCTTCCTTGTCTTGTGAGTCCTTTAGTTCCTTGACTATTGCCAACAGTCTCAAATATCTCATTCAAAGCTTATATATTCTATGAGATATCAGCCAAAGAATGAAGTCCAATTTTTCAGCATACTTATGTAGACAAGTAGTCTATTTTGGTCGGTTAAGTTTCCAAACCAAAACATATCGAAATTGCTTGGGTTGTAGCTTGTTGGAAATCTCTTTAAATGAAATTTCTCTATCCTAAATGTCGCATTTAAAATATTTATATTCTATGAGATATCTATCAAAGAGTGAAGTCTATTTTTTCAATGTACTTGTGTGTGCAAGTGGTCTATTTTGGTCAGTTGAGTTTCCTGACCAAGACTCATCCAAATTACTTCATTTGTAGCTTGTTGCAAAGTTATTTGTGTGTACTTTCTGTGTTTTAAATATCATCCTCAAAGGGTATATACTCAGGGAGCTATCAGTCTGAGAGTGAAATTCAATTCTTTAGCATACTTGTATGGACAAGTAGTTCATCTTTGTTAGTTGCATTTCCTAATCAAAACTTGTCCAAATTAAGTCCTTTATAGCTTTTTAGAAAGCTCTCTTTGTCTACTTTGATTGACTAAAGGCACATATCTTTTTGACTTTTGTATTGAGAGCAACAAGCTATCTAAGATGTAGCTATTTGTCCAAGTGTTGGACATACAAGGGTTCACTACACGTTTTCGTTGCGCATAGGAGAACTCATTCTCCACATGGTACCCAACTACTTGGATTGTTTTATCCCAAGGGTGGATCACTACTGCCAGATTTGCATGCTTTTTTTGACAGTGATTGGGATCATTACTATGACACTCATGTATCCATGAGTGGTTTTTGCTTCATGCTTGGTAGCTTATGTATATCTTGGTTGAGCAAGAAGCAGCCTACTGTGGCCACTTCCAGTTATGAGGCTTAATATAGGGCAACTTTCACAATCTTCACTGACACTCAGAGCACATTGGCAGTTGCGAGGAACCCTATGTTTGCCCACGTAGGAGAACATTGCAAACCTTTTTATGAAGGCTCTGCCTAGGGAGAAGTTTGAAGCTTTTCACAAAGCGTTGGGCTTACTTCCTTTTGTGGATTGATTCCACATAACTTGGGTCTTTTTTATACATAAGTGCAAGCTCCTTGTTCACTACATCACTCCCAGGGGGAATTTGTTGATATATTTAGGTCGTGATGTGTGTGAACACTCTAAGACCGTCGAGGCACTTTTTTCCCTCTTTAGGAGGTTTTTCCCCCCGACTTGTATATATGCCTATGGCCCTAACGGGCTACTTATCTTTTGTACATTGTAGTGGTAATACATTCAGTATTGTGTGTTGTGCTCCAAGCTCCTTCTTCTTCCTTGTGCTCTTCGTGTGCTTCCGCAGACGTCTAACTCCAACAGTTGATATTTGGATTTCAAGTGAGCATAGAGATCATCAATGTATACCTCCAAAAATTTCTTAAGGAATTATTTTAATGCATCGTACATGAGTCTTTGAAATGTGTTAGGAGCATTGGTAAGCCCAAATGGCATTACCCTAAACAAATGAATATGCCATTCTATGGAAAAAACCATTTTGTGGTGTTCTTTGGGTGCAATGGATAATGAATTGTATTAAACAAAACCCCGCAAATGTATTTTATAGAAAACCATTCTAACAAGTGATCAATTAACAATAAAGGATAACTATCCTTGATCATGGATTTATTAAATTTCTTTAAATTAATGCACACTCTAAGTTTCCCATTTTTCTTGGGTACACAACTAGTGAAAAACCTATTTATTGTAACAAGCGATGCAAAAATCAAGTCACTGCTTGATTGTGTTGTAAATGAGAAAAGCAAAAATCATTTCAGCTTTTGATTTTTATTAGGAAAAAATTTACCTACAAGAGCTAAGCATTTAAATTGATTGTTATAGTTTTCTAATGTACCATAAGTAAACATATTGGCTTCTAGGGTCCACGTGCTGTATTTCATAAATAAATCCATCCTCCAAGAAATTGTAAATTTCTTGTTTTATTTTTTAGAATAGGGATCATTATAGTTGTAGGATTAATGTTTCACAAGCTTTTCTTTGCTAGACATTATAGGATTAATGTTTCCAAGAGGACATCATTGACCATCTGAGTGCACAGATCTTCACCATTTTCATTTGTGAGTAGTAGTTTCTTTGTGGTTGCTATTCATCATAAGATTCATCCATATTTGCTTCTCCTTTGGGAATATTTATTCGAATACATAATTCCTCAATTGTATATTTTTTGAGGTTTTTTGGAATTCAAAAAAAAAAGATTCATTATTCTCGTATTCTTCCTTAATTCTAGTGAATTTCATTGTAGTCGCTTGATACAGATCTCTAGTATAAATGCATGACTTAGGCTACACCTGAGAGTTGAGAAGCCCTTCTTTGAAAAAATAGTTATTAATGGAATGATATGATGTATAAATGATATAAATGAGCATTCTCTATTGCCTTTAACCCACTTTCGGGTTTCTCTTCTTCTTTGTGCTTGTTTGTGTTCTTCTCTTACATCAACTAGAAATGGAATTCTAGGTAAAATGACACCTATCACTTCTTCATCTACTTGCACCATTACCATGAATAGATGATAACCTTCATCATCTTGGAATTTTTTGGAGTTTGAGGTTTGCGGAAGCACACGAATAGCACAAGGAAGAAGAAGAAGCTTGGAGCATAACACACAATATTGAATGTATTGCCAAGAGAATGTACAAAGATAAGTAACCCGTTAGGGTTATAGGCGTATATATAAGCCAGGGGAAAAAACCTCCTAAAGAGGGAAAAAAGTTCCCTGATGGTCCTAGAGTGTTAACACACATCACTACCTAAACATATAATAAATCCCCCCTGGGAGTGATGCGGTGAATGAGGAGCTAGCACTCATGTATAAGGGAGAGCCAAACTATGTGGAATCAATACACGAAAGGAAGTAAGCCCAAAGCTTTGCGGAAAGCTTCAAACTTCTCCCTAGACAGAGCCTTTGTGAAAAGGTTTACAATGTTCTCTTGTGTGGGCACATATACCAAAATGAGCTCTCCAATATAGAACCTCTCTCCAACATAATGATAGTGCAACTCAATGTGCTTAGTGCAAGCATGGAACACAGGGTTTCCTGCAATTGCCAATGCGTTTTGACTGTTAGTGAAGATGGTTGTGGCAAAAGACTGGCCAACACCCAAATCAACCATAAGGCATCTGAGCCACACACACTCAACAGTCTTTGTGAAAGCTACCCTATACTCAACCTCACAACTAGAAGTGGCCATAGTAGGCTGCTTCTTGCTCAACCAAGATATGCATGAGCTACCAAGCATGAAGCAAAAACCACTAGTGGACACACGAGTGTCATAGCAACTAGCCCAATCATAGTAAAAAAAAACATTTAAAATACTAGTGATCCCCCCTTGGGATAAAACATTCCAAGTAGCCAGGTACCAGTCAAGTAGAGAAATATGCACTTAACTGCCTACCAATGCTTGGCACTTGGGCAATGCATAAACCTGCTCATTTGTGAGACAACAAACTGAATATCTAGCCGAGTAATGCTTAAGTAAATAAAGCATCCAACAACTTGTTGATAGAGAACAACATCAAGTGCATCTCCAGCATCATGAAGACTCAACCATAAACCTATCTTTATAGGAGGGTAATATGTTTGTAGTCTTTAAGGCCAAATGTTGCAATAATGTGTCAATATATTTTATTTGAGACAAAGCTATTCCACCATCAACTTACATAAATTGAATGTCCAAATAATGATGCAAATGCCCCAAATCTGACATCTCTGATGAGGCATGAAAATAAACCTTAAAATCAACAATATGCTTCTCATTAGGACCAATGAGCAACATGTCATCAACATAGACAACAATGATCAAAAGCACATCATTTGCACACTTAACATGTAAGGTGCTTTCAGTTGGACTTTTCTCAAAACCATGTGCAATCAGATAGGCATGTATCTTTTCATACCAAGCACATGGTGCTTGCTTCAAAGCATATCATGCCTTTTTCAACTTGCACACTTTGTTTTCATGCCCTTTCTGCACAAAGAAATGGGGCTGAAAAACATACACTTCTTCATGCAAGTCACCATTCAAAAATGCAGTTTTAATGTTCAACTGATATACATTCCAACCATGATGAGCTGCAAGTGCACAAATGCTATGAACAATAGTAATTTGGCATGTAAGAACAAAGGTCTTATCAAAATCAATGCCTCTTTCTTGAGCATAATCCTTTGCAACAAGCCTAGCCTTATACCTGTCAACTGATCCATTAGGCTTACACTTCATCTTGTATACCCACTTAGTGCCAATGACATTCTTACTAGGAGGTAAGTCACATAAAGGCTAGGTACCATTTTTCATAATAGCATCATATTTTGATTGCACAATAGCCATCAAACTTTCTGAATTTTGTGCTTCATCAAACACAATAGGCTCATTCTCATCACAAAGACTAGAGGCAGCCATAACATAACAATCGGATGCAAAAGAAGCACTATGACAGCCTGAACGAGTATGATATGATAGAGGTTCATTTTATTTACTATCTTGCAAAATCTGCACTAGCCATTTAGGCATAGTTTTTGTCTCCTCTATATCAGTTCTCTCATCAATAAGGGCGCCATGTAAATCTACATAAGAAATGGAATGATCTACATCATCATGTGAAACCTATAAAGCCTGAGAAATTGTCTTATTTGGACCAACACTAGACTATCCACATATAAAAAGAGGAAGCAAAGTATCATACATATCTTTGGAGCTAATAAATGTGTCCTTAGTACATGAAAGTAATGGTTGAATAACATCTTCCACAAAAAAAACATAATGGCTAACCAGAATGCATTTAGTTTGTGGATGATGTAGAAGATAGCCTTTGCTTGCAGAATTGTACCCAACAAAAATACATTTCACTACTTTATCATCTAATTTCGTGTGTTGTTGTTCAGGCACTAATGCATATGCCAGGCACCAAAGACACGTAGGTGAATAACATATGGCTTGCAACCATGTCAAGCCTCATATGGAGTGATAGACTGCAAAGCTTTAGTGGGACACCTATTAAGTAGATATATTTCACACATAACAACCTCAAGCCAAAAACTATGTGGTAAAGCCTGACTCTTGACCATAGACCTTGCCATCTCCATGAGTGATCTATTCTTCCTTTCAGCAACTCCATTATGTTGAGGTGTATATCACACTGTACACTAGTGTTTTATCTCATGTTCAACCAAAAATGCATTAAATTCATAATACATGTATTCTCGCCTCGATCAAAATGAAGGGCGCCCAATTTACATGCTGACAGATTTTCAGCCAAAACCAAAAATTGTTTGAAGCACATAAACACTTCAAACTTTTCTTTCAATGGATATACCTATGCATGCCTAGAAAAATCATCAATGAAAGTCATGAAGTAAAGATAGTTTCCAAAAGAGGATGTGTGCATAGGACCACAGACATCACTGTGATCAAGCTGCAATTTTTGACTAGCTCAAACTAAACTATCTTTTGGGAATGAGGAATGCTACAATTTGCCCAAAATAAAACCTTCATAGACATGTCTATGAGGTGCCTCAAGTTTGGGTAGAGAGGATACCATTTCAGATTTTTGCAAGTGTAGCAAACTAACAAATTCAGATGACCAAAGCATGCATGCCAAAGCTTTGCATCTGACATAGCTTGAGAATCATGTACTGCACATGCTGAATCATTCATAAATTTTTCATAGTCTATGAGCTTATACAACCCACAACATAAATTTCCAGAAGCAATATTGACATCACCATTTGATAGATCATGAATTGTACATATATCATCAACAAATTTGACGATTAAGCCAATCTTGGCTAATGCTGAAACTGGTAATAGATTTTTCTTGATCCCTAGCACAAATAAAGCATCTGACAATGTAAAATAACTACCATCAATAGCAGTTAGAATGATCTTCCCAACTCCCATAATAGGATAAGAGGATTTGTTGGTGCATGTGACAGTATTCCCTATAGGGGCAGGATCAAGTGAAGTGAAGAAACTACACTGTGGGATAATATGTTTGGTTGCCCCACTATCAAAGTACCAAACAACTGATTCTACTACAGACATGCAGTGTTCATGAGAAGATGGATCATAACTACGAAGAGTGGTAAATGCCCATTCTTCATTCTGCACAAGATTAGCAGACTCTGTTTTGGGTGTAGAGGCCTCTACAACAACCATTCCAACCTCTTTCTTCTTTGCCTCTTTTGTAGCCAGTTTTGGACAACTCTTTATGACATGATCATTTCCTTTACAGTATTTGCAAAACAATTTCTGCTTTTTTGTTTTCTTCTCTTCTCTATCATCTTTCTTTTATTGTGCATAATTAGCAAATTTTTGCTTACTAGTAGATGAGCTCGATTTACCTTTGCCCTTCTGTCTAGCCAAGAAAGCTTGATTTTCAACATGCATAATGGACCTGTTCTACCCAGATTGATCTTTCGGCAACAAAATAGAGACTGAACCCTCAAATGTTAAGGCATTTGGATTTCCTTTCATCATCAATCAAAGAGTAGAAGCAAAATTCTAATATGAATCTAGAAGACCATTTAGAACAGTCTACACAAGTGAACTATCAAGCAAGATTTCATCAGCAGAAATCAAGTGCTCCTTCAAATATTTGATCTTTTTCAAAAGACTTCAGCAACTATCTTTGTAGGTGTAATAACAGAAGGGATTACAACAATTATTCCGAAGATCAACAACATGAAGACTCATTGCTCTTGATGAATCTAAACCACAAGGAAGGTAAAGAGGATGATCATTTATTCTACATAGATTCAAGATGCCCAAATCATGTTGTAGGCAACATTGCTCTTCTATCTGACTTGGAAAGTCCAAAGCATAGACATGAAGTTCAAACAAGGGATGATACAAAGCATAGTGTGGAGATTTTTTCTTCATTTTTGACTACACATTCACATCATTTTTCCCTTGTGGCTGTGAGAAAGAAGCGCAGAGGGAGTTCATAGCTCAAAACGCTGAAGAAATACCCTCAACACACCATAATCTAAGTGACAGTATCGCGGAGTCACAAGACTTGTGTCTAGTATCACGAGTGGAGTATTGTGGATTTGGAGAGTGACCTTGCACCTACAGGCACATAAGAGTGACAAGGAGAACCTAAGGTACACATATTTGCAAAAAATTTGAATTTGGACCTCAAAAACTCCAAGTATCATGTCTAGTTGAGTTTTGGTATCACGATACCAGAACTCCCATGTATCACGATACTTGTCGAGTATCGTATCATCTCCTTGAGGTATCACGATACCATCAAGGTATCGTCAAGTGCTGGTATCACGATCACGATCACCCAATGGTATCCTATCACCGTCCATCTGGTATCGTATCATGTCAATCATGGTATCGTATCGTTGATCGAGTGGTATCCTATCGTGTGCATATCGTATTGCTAACTTAGTATAGTATCGTCTATTAATCTGATATCGTATCGCGCAATAGGATGTATCGTATTGCGGTTGGAGTGGTATTGTATCGTGATCCCAATGGTATCATATCACGGGATCAAGTGGTATCGTATCATCCTAACCACTAGTATCGTATCATGACCACTTCTAGTATCGTATCGCAAAAGTTGGTATCACTGAAGGAAAATAATCGTATTGTGAAAATATGCTATCATATCGCCTGTTCTGAGGTACTCCTAGAGAGGTCCTGATTCCCTGTTTTAACCCCCAAAACCCTAAACTGGCATAACTTTATCATACAAAACCCATTTGTTGCGATTTTGGGTTCATTGAAAAGCTCGTGGGGAGTACGACCAAAGCTCGGTAAAACTAATACGTGGAGTATTAGATATAGTATTTTGAAGTTGACCCTCAGGTGGACTAGATAACCAAGGAGTCCCAATGGATTTTGAGCAATACAAGAGAACCTTGGGTCTAGAAGACAAATCTTATGAACCTAAGATCAGGTAGACACCTAGGAAAGGATAAGAAAAGCATTAGATCATCTGAGGCTAGTGACATCCATACAACTAGGTTTTGGGCACAACAACTAAGTGGCAGCTACTGCTTATTTACAGACACCAGAAGGCCCCTATAAGACCCAATTGGAGTATATCAGGACCAATCAATTAGGTGCACACATCTATGAGGATGGCCTGAGGCGATCAATGGTCCAACTCAAAAATCCAGATCAACCTTTTGGACTTGAACACCCAGTGGCCAAGTTCGAAGAGGGTTCGTACATTGATAAGGAAGGAACCATGTATGTGGTTATCAACTTACCAGACATGACATATGAGTTTGGAAATATCATCCCTGAGAACAATTTGGGAGACCTAGAGCAAGGAGACCTAGGATGAGAACCCAAGACTCCCAGAGGTAAGTCAGTCTTGACTAGAATAATCATTCCAGATTGGACCCCTCAAGATAAAAAAAAGCATAGAACTATTCATGAATAGAGAAACAGAGGAAGCCTTTTGGAGATTCAAGCCAGATCAACCTAGCCCAATATTCATCATTTATGAGTTCAAGGACCCGAAGATACCAGGCAAAGTTTTCTATCTAGAGGACACATCAGAAAGAATGTTCTTGGTAATAGAGCATGATAGGCATGCATACACTTGGCAAAGTGAGTCAATTTTCCCTTCACCAAGTTCTAATGTTTCCCATGGCCTCCAAGGAGCAAGATCATCCAAGGCGCATGAAACCCAGAAGGAAAGAACCAGAGAGAGACCTGAGGTACGCTTTGCAAACACTGTGGGTAGAGACAGATCAGGACACGAAGGTGAAAGACCTGAAAGAGACACGATGGGCATACAACACAAAGAGTGAAGATTGATGGAGCTTTCACCATGGTAAGAATCACCTACTTCGACAACACCACAACCATGATAGATTAGGAAACCTCTTCATCAGCATACCCTTGAGCACTTAGCTCAAGCCCCCATTTATTGCACCATACTTCTTCCAATGCATTCTTGAAGTTCGCATACATAGGGCCACATTACAAGGCCATGCACAAGGACATATGGTTTTCAACCCATGCACTAATGCACTTACCCATCAGTCATTATGGGTCAAAAGTACTTGGCATCCTACTATGAAACTCATGTTCACAGCTCCAAAGGACATTATGAGTACAACATCAGTACCTATGAAGCAATTCAACATCAACAACTGCTCAAGATCAATATTGACAACCTCTTTATAGCAACCAACAATCTTTGAAAGCACAAAAATACACCATCCAGCTCAAGTCCAAGGAAGAAGTACCTACAAGGGGACCAAGTCTCACATAAGCTAGCAGTAAAATACTGAAGAACTAGACCAAGCTACATTTGGAAGATGGATTGCTCCTATTGATACATTAAGGACACTACCTCTCAGAGTACTAAATGGAACAACCACTCCAACAAGGGTCTGTGAGGGACGACAGACTTGAGAGGGGGGGAGTGTTGACACTCAAGGTCAAGCACAAGCATGAAAGCGCATCAAGGAAGTGGACACACAAAAATAAGGAGCATGTAGGGAGCGCCAGGAAGCACATGTCAAATTCTCATGAAAACTCCCTATAAAAATAGTGATTTTCATCACTAAAAAACAATTGTAAATACCATTTTGTATTTTTTCAACTCCATTTTGCTCCAGCCAAGGAGTCCTTGAGCTTGAGGAGTATTAGAAGTATCATCCTACCAATTTTCATAATTTTTATATTCCATTTGAGCCCCCAAATAAGCCCTGGAACCTAATTTTTAACTAGGTCGGACACTAGGTCTAAACAAGGCCAAAACCACTCAAAAAACTATAAAAAAGGTTGAAGAGCTCATTTTTGAGGTTAGCTTGTTGTAGATTTGAGCTTTGTAAGAGATTTCTTTTGTAATCGAAGATCTTCCATTGTTCCACTCTTTGCTCTTACCTTGTGCGCATGTGTGTATATGTGTGTGCATGATTGTGTGCTTTCACTCATGCACTTGTGCCATCACTTGCTCATAGTCTTCATACTAGTCCTCAAGTCTCCACGGGTTGACATTTATAAGGTGAAGCTCCTCACGTTGGTACTTACCATTGTGCTAAAGTGATAGAGTGCTGAACATTGCAATAAGAATTTAAAATGAGACCAATTCTATTAGTTGTGGCTTGACGTTGTACATAAATGATCTTACCACCCCAATCTTGGATAACACAAAGGTTGTCTAGGAAAGTTTGTCCCAAAAGTAACTCATAATTGCTAACCTTTCAAAAATTACAAATAGAAAGTGTATTTTCAAATTCTATACCACATGTAGTCAACACGACTTCTTCTAGAAAACCTAAAGATTTTTCCAGATGTCTATCTACTAACTAAAGTTTCATCCTTGTTGCCCATACTGCTAATTTAACCCATTTTACCCATAGACTTGTTGATATATATTATTAATGATGTGTGTGAACACAGTTAGGATTGTAGAGACACTTTTTCCCCTCTTTAGAAGGTTTTTCCACCTGGCTTGTATATATGCCTAAAGTCTAATGGTTCACTTATCTTTATACATTCACTTGATAATAAATTCAATATTGTGTTATTCTCCAAGCTTCCTATTCTTCCTTTTTCTATTCGTGTGCTTCCATAGAACTTAAACTCCAATATTCGATATCAGAGTAGCCATCACTTTCTCTAGGGTGTCATCAACATCTCTGTGATCATAGTCCCATAATCACATAAAAATTGATGAGCATTGTTGGAGAATGTACTACTACACCTACAAATATAGTGATTGAAAGTGATGCAAATGGTGTTGAAGAACTTGGTTGGGATGGTAGAGATGCATAGGCACATGCATTGGTAGATTTGTCTATCAAACATGCCATTATCCCTCACATTTTGTCTTAAAAGTCAACAAAATATATCTTGGTATTATCTTACAACATTATACTAGATGCGAAATGAGGCTCATGTTGCTCATCTTCAAAAATAGTTGGAAAGTGAGCATATGAATGAAGGATATTCAATGGATACTTTTGGAAAAGATCAAAGATTTGAAAGAGTAGTTGATTTCTCTTGATGAAATCTTGCTAGGTAATTCACTTAACTAGATTGTTTTCAATGATCTTCTGATTCTTATTAGGGTTTCGCTTCTAAATTTTGGTTTATGATGAAAGGAAATCCAAATGCATTAAAATTTGAGGAGTTGATCTTTGTTTTGCTACAAGAAGATCAATCTAGGTAGAGTAGGTCAATGATGCATGTTGCAGATCAAGCTTTCTTAGATGTCAAAAGGGCAAAGGTAAATGGAGCTCATCTACTAGTAAGAAAAAAATTACTAATGCTACAAAATCAAAGAAGGAAGAGAAAGATGACAAGAAAACAGAAAAAAAAAATTGTAAGTAGCTATAGCCCAAGCATGAGCACTACCTCATTTACTTATCAATACGTGGAGACATGAGAAGGATATGAGGACCGTGAGTAATTGTGGTGAGAAAATGTGAGTAACAAGCACACACATGCACACACACGCACATAAGGCAAGATAATAAAGATAGGAACAATGGAAGCTTGATTTTCAATAACTCAATTAAAATCTTGAAGAAGCTCTCTCTCTAACTTGCTTACCTAAAAAATGCTCTCCTCAACTAACTAGCCTAAAAAATTAGTCTCTCTAGCTCTTTTTATAGTTTTTTGACTAGTTTTGGGGCTGTCTAGACCTAATGTCTAGCCTAGTTATAAATTAGGTTCCACAGTTTATTTGAAGGCTCAAATGGAGTCTAAAAATCATGAAAATTGGTATGTAGGTACTTCTCATAATCCTCAAGCTCAAGGACTCCTTGACTTGAAAAAAATGGAGTTGAAAAAATGTGAAATGATATTTCCAATGGTTTTTAGTGATCAAAATCACTGTTTTTATAGGGGTTCCTTTTGCAAATTTGACATATACTTCATGGAGCTCCCTACATGCTCCCTCTTCTTGTGTGACCAAATCTTTGATGTGTTCCCACACCTTGTGCTTGACCTTGAGTGCCAACACTCCCCGACAACGGTGCCAAAATTTGGTGTAGCCGAAGCATGAGCACCACCTCCTTTGAGAAGATGTGAGGAGGATATGAAGATCTTGAGCAATTGTGGTGAGCAAATGTGAGTGAAAAGCACATACATACACACACATGCACACACACAAGGCAAGATAACAAAGATAGGAATAATGGAAGCTTGATTCTCAATAAATTGATTATACTCCTCAAGAAGCTCTCGCTCTCTAAAAAAAAATTGCTAACCTAAAAAATTGCTAACCTAAAAAATTGTCTCCTCAATTGACTAACACTTGCTAACCTAAAAAATTGTCTCCTCAATTGACTAACCTAATAAATCAGCTCTCTAGCCCTTTTTATAGTTTTTTGACTAGTTTTTGCCGTGTCCAGACCTAGTGTCTGACCTAGTTAAAAATTAGGTTCCAAGACTTATTTGAGGGCTCAAATGGGGTCCAAAAATCATGAAAATTGGTACTTAGAGACTTCTAATGCTCATCAAGCTTGATGACTCCTCAACTTGAAAAAAATGGAGTTTCAAAAATGTGAAATGATATTTAAAATGGTTTTTAGTGATCAAAATCACTATTTTGATAGGGGTTTCTTTAGAAAATTTGACATATACTTCTTGGAGATCCCTACATGCTCCCTCTTCTTGTGTGTCCACTTCTTTCACACGTTCCCATGCCTTATGATTGACCTTGAGCGAGAACACTCCCCCCCTCTTGAGTCTGTCGTCCCTGACACACCCTTGTTGAATTATGTGTTCCATGTAGTATCTTGAGAGGTAGTGTCCATCACGTATCAACAAGAGTAGTTTGTCTTCTAAATGTACGGAGGTCGGTTGTCCTCTTCTTCATTTTGTCACTACTAGCCTTTTCAAGTTTTACGCCCTTTGTATGTACTTCTTCCTTGGATTCTTGCATGATGGTGTATTTGGGAGCTTTCAAAGATTTCTAGTTTCTCAAAAGAGCATATCAATGTTGATTTTGAGTAGTTTCTGGCTATGAATTGCCTCATCGGTACCGATGGTGTAACCTTGATATGTGTGAAGAGATGGATAGGTATGTGCTTGAAGATGAAGAGGTGTTGCAAAATCCTTGATCTACACTAGCCAAATGAACTCCAAGAGTATGTGGTGGGCCCTTTTAGCTTTCCAATGGATGTATTAGACACCCTATGTACCTTGGAAGATCACTCTCAAAAAGATAGATCAAAACAGATAAGTTGGAGTTAGCTCAGAGGTGAAGAACTTGCTATTTTGGTTCATACACCTGTCTAGTGTTTTGCATAATTCTCTGAGCACAGCAGCAATTAGCTTAATTCCTCTTGGGAAAGTCTAGTTAACTTAAAGATATAACTTTCAAGAGTAATCTCATAAAAAATGAAGAACCACACACTGAGAATAATGTTTAACAACTAATGACATCATCCCGATTTTCACGGGCTGCTACAGTAATGAGACCAGTGAGCAGAAAAATGAACATAACTCAAGACCTAAGAATCCAATGATTATGAAATTTTGTATGCTTATACTAGACAGTAAGCTGAATCCAAAAAAAATTTAAATAATTGAATTTAGGTAAGTACACACTAAGAAACAGCTCTGACAAGATGAGTAAAAAAGTCGGGTAGCTGAGAGAGAAGTGAAAATGAACAGACAGGGTTGACTTCAACTAAACATAACTGAATATTGAAACACTCAAATGAAACGAAAATTGGTGAGAATATAGTATACTTGTAGAGCTAACTTTACCAAGTTAAATCACTGAAAATGATGCACCAAGGCCAGAGAAACCATCTCTGCAATCTGACTGAGAAAACTGAGAGATATGGCAGTGAGTAGTACACTTCACAAGAACATGGAAATATGAACTCAAATGATCATGAAAATGAAAGTATATTGATTGTACAATACAATGGACTTACTGATACATATGTGTTCCTTGTAATCACACCTTGATATGGCATAAAGCTCAGCTCTTGGAGGTCTTCACATAACCACGACTAAGACTACCATGTATTTATAGTTGACCTTGGGAGGCTAACTTCCCTCAATCACTCTCCAATCAATTGGTGATTGATTTGATTCTCTATCTACCACAAATCACGAATTCATGGCTCCTCTTTCCCTTTTTGATCAAGTGGACTCAACCACTTAAGATTCTTTCACTTTTACATTAAGTAAAGTCTTCAAAAGTTACAAGAGGTAGTTCACAAGTGAACTTTGCATAGTCTTCATTTTAAAGATTCTTTTATGACTTTGTGGGACTCAAGCCAATACTTAGGCTTGTCATAGACTTGCTCCAACAGCTCCTCCTCAAGCCAAGTATGCTTGAGGTCTTCAAATCTTCCAAGATTACCTACAAACCAATCATAGCCTTGAATTTGCAAAGCTTTGTACCATCCAATGCTTTGGTTAGAATATCTGCACATTGTTGATGAGTGGACACATATGATATTTGAATCTCTTTGCTTAGAACCTTCTCTCGTACATAGTGATAATGAACTTCAATATGTTTAGTCCTTGCATGAAAAATAGGATTAGCAGCTAAGTGAATAGAACTCATATTGTCACCAAAAATAGTTGGAGTTCCAAACTCCAATCCAAGATCTTTGAATAATGTCTTCATCCACATAGCTTCTTGTGTAGCTGTGGCAAGACCTCTATATTCAGCTTCAGTAGAAGAGAGAGCAATTGTGGGTTGCTTCTTGGATGACCATGAAATAAGCTTTGAACGTGCAAAGGTAAGATAACCTGAAGTACTCCTTCTATCTTTCTTGGAGCCAGCCCAATCTGCATAAGAAAATAGCTTCAAACCTAAATCGGATACATAAGGATAATAAAGTCCTTCATTTATGGTTCCTTTGAGATACTTGAGAATCCTTTTGGCAGCATCCATATGTGGTTTCCTTGGTGTGTGCATAAATCGACTTAGCAAACTCACACTGTAACATATACCTACTCTTGTCAATGTGGCATAGTTGAGACTTTGATATGATGTGATGTCCTCTATGAGTTCACCTTCATGTGAGCTCAATTTATGATTGACCTCCATTGGAGTACCTGCAATCTTACAATCTTGCATCTTGAATTTTGCCAACATGTCCTTAATGTACTTTCTTTGAGTGAGAAACAAACCATGATCTTTGTAGACAACTTCCAAACCTAGGAAGTAGGTAAGTGAACCCAAATCACTTATCTTGAACTCTTCTCTCATCTGATCTTTGATCTTCTTCATACCATCTGCATCATTCCCTGTCAATATAATATCATCTACATATACACATAAGTAGATGATCTCAGAATTACTCTTTTTGATAAAGAATGAAGGATCTGCCTTGCTTGGTTGAAAGCCTTTGTCCTGCAAGAATGAAATAAGCTTGAAATTCCAAGCTCTTGGAGCTTGCTTGAGACCATACAATGCTTTCTTAAGTTTACACACATAATCAGGATAAACTTGATTCTCAAAGCTAGGTGGTTCTGCCATATATACCTCTTCTGTTATCCAACCATTCAAGAATGCATTCTTTACATCTAGTTGACGTATCTTCCAATTCTTGGAAGAGGCAATACTAAGCAAAACCCTAATAGTAGGCATATTTGCCACAGGAGAGAAGGTCTCCTCATAATCAATTCCCTAAGTTTGTGCAAAGCCTTTTGCGACAAGCCTTGCCTTATACCTGTTAATGGAACCATCAAAATTCTTCTTGAGTTTATAGACCCATCTTGAGCCTATTACCTTCATGGATGAAGTCTTGGGCACCAAATCCCAAGTGTTGTTTTCCTCAAGTGCTTCAATCTCTTCCTTCATTGCATGCTTCCATTCTGTTTTTGCTTTGGCCTCTTCAAATGATGATGGCTCCTCTTGGTTTATGTCCTGTGCTATGTAGATAGAATGTTTAGTTACTAATGAGGTGTCAAACCCATACCTTTCTGGTTTTTTCTTTTCCCTCATAGATCTTCTTAGGCCATGATGTGATGATTCTACCTCATGTCCAAGTTCCTACAATTTTGCTTTACCTTTAGACTTCCATGCTTTGATCTTTTCCATCTGAGATTCTTCATCATCCTGTGAGGTGTCTTGTTCTTCAATCTTTGGTTGTTCTCTACCAAGCTTTGGAACCCTTTCTCTACTATCTACCCTTTCTCTACTATCTACCCAACACTTATCAAATTCTTTGTAATGGTCGGGACATAGAGTACCTTACTGCGTAGGTTGATGTTTCCATCAGGTGCTTTGACATTGCCTATTTTCTCCACAGGATGTATTATGTCATCTCCTATTTGTACCTCATGCTTATTCATTGGATCTTCTAAATCTGATAGGTGGGCCACATTTCCTGCCACATGATTTGAACAACCAGAATCTATGTAGAAAACATGCTCATCAAATTTACCTTGTGGCATAGCCATGTTCATGATCAATAATGAATCCTCTTTGTTTGAGTCTTCTGTGTAGTTATTGTAGTCTCTCCTTCCTTTGTAGCCTCCTTGATAGTTTGAATGATTGTAGTTGTTGTAGCTGCCATGATAATTGTTGAATCTTCCTCTTGAGTAGCCATAACTTCCTCTATTGTATCCTCTGCCTCTTTGATTCCTGGAATTCCTAAAGCAATTTTCAATTGTATGATTAATTAATCCACAAATAGAACATGATTTGGAGTCTTGGGATCTCCCCCTGCCTTGTCTAACTCCTCTTCCTCTACCTCTGTCATGTCTTCCTCTACCTGCATAGTTAGCTTGATATGTACCTGCTTCATCATCCACTTTCTTTGTCTTTCCTTTGTATCTTTGGACTTGCTTTTATCAGTGTATAAAGTTGAAGATTGATTACCTTTAGAGCTTTCTCCATTTTTGATAAGCTTTGCCTCTTGAGTAAGTAGTTGTCCAATGAGTGTATTGAAATCACGTACATGCATGTCCATGTACAAATCCATAGTTGTGGTGAATGCTTCCCACTTGTCATCTGCCTTCAAGCCATTGATGACCTGCCTTACAATTTGCTCTTCATCTATTACCTCTCCAATGCTTCCCAACTAATCCGCTATGTCCTTGAGCTTTGTGACAAAATCAGTCACATTTTGTTTGGGAGCCTTCTTGAGAGTTGTGAAATCCAGCCATAGTTGATGCTTCCTAGCTTTGGTACTTGAAGAGAAGAAAGCTTCAAGTGCATCCCACACTTCCTGAGATGTCTTACAACTTCTAATGTGAGGCAACAAAAAATATGAGATTGAGTTGAGGAGATAAGACCTTGCAAGTGCATCCTTGGAGCACCATGTGCTCAATCTTTCTTGCTCTTCTTGTGTTGGTTGACTTTTGTTCTTGAAACTTGGCATAACTTCATCTCCAGCCACATAACCATAGAAACTTCTACCTTGGAGATAAGCTTCCATTCTTAATGATCAAGCTGAGTAGTTACCTCTGTCCAATTTGTCAATTGATGAAGGAAATACATCTACCATGTTGTCCAACCTTGCTCTGATACCACTGTGAAGAGATGTATAGGTATGTGCTTGAAGATGAAGAGGTTTTGCAAAATCCTTGATCTACACCAGCCAAATGAACTCCAGGAGTATGTGGTGGGCCCATTTAGCTTTCCAATGGATGTATTAGACACCCTATGTACCTTGGAAGATCACTCTCAAAATGATAGATCAAAACAGATAAGTTGGAGTTAGCTCAGAGGTGAAGAACTTGCTATTTTGGTTCATACACCTATCCAGTGTTTTGCATAATTCTCTGAGCATAGCATAAATTAGCTTAATTCCTCTTGTGAAAGTCTAGTTAACTTAAAGAGCTAACTTTCAAGAGTAATATCATCAAAAATGAAGAACCACACACTCAGAATAATGTTTAACAACTGATGATATCATCCCGATTTTCACGGGCTGCTACAGTAATGAGACCAGTGAGCATAAAAATGAACATAACTCAAGATTTAAGAATCCAATGATTACGATATTTTGTATGATTATACTAGAAAGTAAGTTGAATCTAACAAGATTTAAATCATTGAATTTGGGTAAGTACGCACTGAGAAAAATCTCTGACAAGATGAGTAAAAAAGTTGGGGTACCTGACAGAGAAGTGAAAATGAACAGACAGGGTTGACTTCAACTGAACATTACTGAATATTGAAACACCTAAATGAAATGAAAATTGGTGAGCATATAGTAGACTTATAGAGCTAACTTTACCAATTTAAATCACTGAAAATGATGCACCAAGCTCATAGAAACCATCTCTGCAATCTGACTGAGAAAACTGAGAGATATGGCAGTGAGTAGTACACTTCACAAGAACATGGAAATATGAACTCAAATGATCATGAAAATGAAAGTATATTGATTGTACAATACAATGGACTTATTGATATATATGTGTGCCTTGTAATCACACCTTGATATGGCATAAAGCTCAGCTCTTGGAGGTCTTCACATAACCACGACTAAGACTACCATGTATTTATAGTTGATCTTGGGAGGCTAACTTCCCTCAATCACTCTCCAATCAATTGGTGATTGATTTGATTCTCTATCTACCACAAATCATGAATTCGTGGCTCCTCTTTCCCTTTTTGATCAAGTGGACTCAACCACTTAAGATTCTTTCACTTTTACATTAAGTAAAGTCTTCAAAAGTTACAAGAGGTAGTTCACAAGTGAACTTTGCATAGTCTTCATTTTAAAGCTTCTTCTATGACTATGTGGGACTCAAGCCAATACTTAGGCTTTTCATAGACTTGCTCCAACAATATGCACTGGGTCTTTCAAACATGGGTTTCATGATTATCATGCCAAGTACTCATAACGCATAATGAATGATGGGTAAGTCCATTACTACATGGCTTGAAGAAAGTATGTGCCTTGTGCACAACCTTGTAATGTGGCCCTATGCATGCTTACTTGGGAATCCATTGTAATAAGTATAATGAAAAAAATTTGTTCTTGAGCTAAGTGCTTAAGGGTATGCTGACGAATCAATAAAATAGTTTACATATGTCAAATGTGTCTCATGTGCTTGGGATTCTCAACTATGTCTATGCATGGACTTGTAATGTGGCCCTATATTAATGCATACTATGGAGACACATGACCTGGATGGGTTCATACCCAGATCTACTTCATGCCTGAAACTACTTCCTTCTTGAGTTCTGTTTGTCTATTTGATATAGTAGTTGTCTTCTACTATTCTTCTTGACTCTGTGGTCGAACTACTATGGCTACATTAGTCTTTGAAAAAGAAGAGAGATCCACTTGCCTTTGAGAATGTTCTTCCATGAATGAGTCCTTCTGCATCATAGAGCTTTTGACACATACAACATCTTCTTCTCTAAGATTAGTCTTAGAAGAAGTAAGAGAATGTGTGATACCTAGATTTGTGATCATGCAATTCTCTAATTCTAATGTAATGCATTGTTTGTGTACCGAAACTTGAAGAAGTTGACTTCTTAGGTTTAAGTTGACTGCATGTTCATAGATCCAATCTTGACGCAATACAAAGGGTTCCATAAGGTCCTCATCTTGACACACTAGCATTTTGACTATCATTGGGACAACTTGAAGATAGAGGGGAAGCTCCATCTCACCCAAACAAGGGGTTTCTACACATTCCAATCCTATGAGATATGCTTCAATGGAATTGATGTTCAATTGAAGATTTTGGCAGTATGCGAGTCTAGCTACACTATTTGCTGCACCTAACTCAATCAAGGCTCTCACAATCCTTACACTCTTTACTTGAACTCGATTACTTGGGTAGTCTTCAACTTGTCTCATGCCTATCGTTGCCCTAACTTTTTCCTAATACTAGGCATTCTTAGAATAAGCTAGGAATTGACTGAGGGGATTTCAAGAGAATTTCCAACCTCAAGCCCTTTGCCTTTTGATTGCTAGTCGAGCCCAAGATGCGCTTGCCCAAGCTCCATGATCACCTTGCTAAAGTTGCTTGAAATCCTTGCTTGCACACCACACACCTGTGAAATTTTACAAGTTTAAAAAATGGATTTGACCACAATTTATTAACAGACAAAAACAACCTTCAACATACACTAAAAAGTATAGACCCTTGCTTTCCTTTTTGCCCTAAAATGTATTCTCACTCCCTAGTACCGACTGATGGTCAACTTAAAAACACCTATACTAGAACTCCAAGTATGATTACTACAAACAGAGTTTGTATGAGAAAGTTATGGCTAGTCAGGCACTCGAGAGTCGAAACCGGTGAAACAAGCACTTAGAGATAGCTCTCAGTGTTTTCTAAGGTTTGTTTATGCTCTAATGACCCTTAATTTTCCCAAATTTTGGCCAAAAATAGCCCAAACTTTTTAACCCTAAAAAAAAATTGCCGAATTTTCCTATCAATCGTGATCGATTGGTCTGTCAATCATGATTGATGTTTCTGTCGCAATTGATAGGTCAATTGCGATTGACACGTGGCCCGAAAATTCTGTCGATCATGGTCAAACAATCGTTGACTCAGTTAGTCACGAATTAGAAAATTTCTAGTTGATAGTAGATGAGGTCCATTTACCTTTGCCCTTCTAACTAGCTAAGAAAGCTTGACAGAAGTCAATGCCTTGGGACTTGCACAGTCAAATTGTTTACCTATTGGAGCTGGTATAGCTGCTGGAGATGCTGATTCCTGCAAAAAATCTCTGAAAACACACAATACACAATCGCACACAAGTCGCTCTCTCGCTCTTGCACTCACATGAAATGTGTATGGTCATGATGGTAAAGATGATGATGATGGATGGATATGGAGTGTAGAAGTGAAGAAGAAGATGAAAACAAATAAAAGAAAAGCTTACCTATGCTTCCAACGTCTCTACTCTATGTCTTACCATCACACGCTTGTCCTCAAAGCTCAATCCCCGACCACGGTGCCAAAATTTGGTGTAGCTCAAGCGTAAGCATCACCTCCTTTACTTGTCGATATGGGAAGACGTGAAGATGGTATGAAGACCTTGAGCAAGTGATGCACAAGTGGTGGAAGAGAAGCACACTCACATGCACTCACACACACACACGTGCACACAGGTAGAACAAAGAGTGGCACAGTGGAAGCTTTGATTACTCAAAAAGATTACAATTGCTTTAGATCTAGTTCATTCTTTAATTTGCTCCCCAAAAATGGGCCTTCTAGTCCTTTTTATAGTTTTTCACTAGCTTTGGCCTTGTTCAGACCTAGTGTCTGGCCTTGTTCAGACCTAGTGTCTGGCCTTGTTCAGACCTAGTGTCTAGCCTAGTTAAAAATCAGGTTCTAGGGCCTATTTGAGGGCTCAAACAGAGTCTAAAAAATATGAACATTTATAGGTAGGTACTTCTAATGCTCCTCAAGCTCAAGGACTCCTTCACTTGCACAAAGTGGAGCTACAAAAATACTAAATGGTATTTACAATGAGTGTTAGTGATGAAAATCACTATTTGAAAGGTTTCTCTTGAGAATTTTGACATACATTTCCATCAGTCTTTTCTTCGTTGACTCCTTTGTGGGCTTGTGCTTCCTGTTTCTTCACCTTGGTGCATACTTCCTTGACAAGTTAGCCCTTAACTTCCAAAAAGCGGGCTACTAGTGCTTTTGGTTTCCAAACCCATACCCTTGATGATTGCCATCTTACTATTGCCAAAGAGGTGATTTAATCTTCTTTTGATTTTTGTGCTTGGTTCTGACCCTTGCTTCTCCTTGGCTTCTTTGTTGAGACCTTTCTCATGAGGGAGAGCATTTGTTTTTTTTTTTGTAAGATTTCCTTGGGTACCAACATGCATAATTGCGCTTGTTGAGTTGCAACTATCTCCTCAGGCACCCAAATTTGTCGGATACCTTGTGGTTGAGCTTGTCCTAGTTGCTTCATTCTTCTTATGGCATGGTTGGCTTGCCTAGATGGGAATTGTTAGGGCAAGGCTAGTGGTTGTTTGTCTTTCATCACCCATATTTGTTTAGTCTTGAAATTTGGTTTAGGTTTTGTCCTTGTGCATAAGGAGTGAGGTTTTGTGGTATCTTTGGTCACTGAGGTGGCCTACTTCTTGCCATCTGGTTGTAATTCTCCTCCTTTGCTCTACAAAATTGGTTCTTCCAATTGTGATGTTGATACTTTTGGAAGAGAAGGAGGTTCTAGAACTTGCATGACCTGCCCATCAATAGGTGAGAAATGGTGCACAATGGACTTTGTAGTGCTTGCAAAGTGCGGGATTCTAGAATCAAAATGGTCCTTTCCTTCCAATTCAACTATTAGGCATTGCTTGTTAACACACCTGAAGCGATCGCTACTATAGGTTTAACTTAATTGCATGATCGTACAACCAATCTTGACCTAATATCATATGTTCTATGATGTCCTCATCATAGCAAACTAGCAACTTTATTGTCAAAGGGACATTCTTTAAGAGGATAGGAATGTCTACCTCATCGATGCAAGGGGTTTCCACACCTCCTAAGCTGACTATTTGAACTCAAGGTCAAGCATAAGGTGCAGGAACACATCAAAGAAGTGGACACACAAGAAGAGGGAGCATGTAGGGAGCTCAAAGAAGTATATGTCAAGTTCTCATAAGAAACCCCACCAAAAACAGTGATTTTGATCACAGGGACCTAGTACATAATCCAAAATAGGGCAGGTACAAAGCAAGTTTTGGTAGTACCACCTCACTTCCTTGAGGTATCCATCCATCTCTTCTAACAGTGGTATCAGAGCAAGTTGAGGTAAAATGGAAGATGGTTTCCCTTCTTTTATTGATCAATTGGACAGGAATAACTATCCAGCATGGTCCTTGAGGATGAATACATATCTACAGGGAAGGAGTCTCTATGGATACATATCAGGAGATGAGGAGATGCCCATTTTCAGAAGCAAAGGACAACCTACAAGAGAGGAGCTTGAAAGTTTCAACTCATGGTGTATTCATATCTACTTAACTCTATCTCTGACTTCCTTCTTCCATACATTAATAATTGTAAAACTTCCCAAGAAACTTGGGATATATTGTCTTCATATTTTTCTTCCAACACATGGACTAGAAAAAATCAATTATGGATTGAGTTTACCACTCAAAGGAAGCAACCCAAGCATAATGTTTCAGAGTATGTGACCAAGGTTAAAGATGTAGCTAATCAATATTCAAGCATAGGAGAGGAGATTGAAGAAGAGCAAATAGTGAGACAAATAATCAATGGCATCAAGGTAGATGATAAGTGGGAAGTCTTCACAACTGCTATGGACTTTTACATGGACATGCAGATTCCAGATCTTATCACACTCATGGGACAACTCTTTACCCATGAAGCCAGGCTCATCAAGAGGTAACAACTCTTCTGCCCTATACACAGATAAAGGAAAGTATAAAGATAAAGCAAAGAGCAAGAAAGTAGAGGATGAAGGTACTACTTCTCAAGCTAACTATGCAAGGAGAGGTAGGAACTCAAGAGGAAGGGGCAGAGGAGGTAAGCAAGGTAGGGGGAGACCTTTCAACTCTTCCCCATGCAGTATATGTGGACTATCTAATCACACTATAGATGAGTGATATAGGAACTTCAAGAATCAGAGAGGAAGAGGATTTCAAAGAGGTGGTGTTGAAACCATGAAGTTATGAAGGACCTATGAAGCTATAAGGCTATGGAATACTTGGGCAGGCAACACCATGAAGTTATGAAGGACCTATGAAGCTATTAGGCTATGGAATACTTGGAGGCCTCCCTCGGAGCTAAGGATACTTGAAGGCTCAAGGCCTTGTGTGGTAGTCTCCCAAAATTCCCATTTTTCCCTCTTGTATACAAGTTCTTTCATAGGAACTACCTCTTACCTATTTTTGTGAGAAAACCCATAAAAACTCAACCTTAGCCTTCTTTTTTTTGTAAAAGGCTCCTTTTTTAATTCTTTCCTTATTTTAGAAATGAGAGCTCTCTTTTGGATACGTGCAAAGAGCTCTCTCTCTGGTGTCCAAGGAAACTTTTGGAAACAACTCAGTATGGACATGGGTTATAAACATTCTCACCTATATACTTGTGAAATGTCTTGACTATTGCTCCTTGAAGGTGGCTTTTTAAGTTGTACTTGAGAAACAATATGGAGGGCTAATCAGATCTTGCAACAACTTCGTATTTTGTGATTGTGGTATGTATAAATAATCCATGAGGGAATTTGTCCACGCCTCATACAAATACTTAAAGAATACGATAGACATGTACTATTTTGCTTGTTGCTTTTGTTATGGTTCAACCTTACAGGTGGAAATCCCAATTTCAGGTGCTGTATTAATTGTGATATGTTATATCTTGGGTGGTGTTTGATTGCCCCATGGGCGGATTCTGTCCATAACTCCAGGTCTACCACACTTTGAAGGAGGGGACTACCTATGCAGATAGCACATGTACAACCCCTTGAATCCTTGAAAATGTTGAACTCTGTTTTCGATTACCAAGACATAGCACATACGGACCGAATCTGGTGTTTCCACCTATACCAACTGACTTAGAGTTTCCTCATGGCTTTACATTGGAAGATCTAACTGACGAAGAGGTAGCCAGAATAATCAATGCTACGAATTTAGAAGTGGAGGCAGAGCAGGCAAGCAGGCAGCAGACAGTCGCAGACCAACCCCACCCCGTCCAACCAGAAGTAGTCGAAGTAGATGATGATGAGGAAGAGGAGCAAGAGGAGGACCGAGAAGGACTGTCCGACAAAGAAGAGTAGGAATATGAGCAAGAAGTTCTACAGGAACTTGCGGGTGCCCCGACTTATACGAAGCAATTGAAAAAGCTGTATAATACTATCAACCGAGTTCAAGAACAACACAAACTGTCCCTGGCAGCAAGAAAAGCCCTCATGAACCAAATCCTTGAGGAGGAAGGTGTGGACGAGCATTACCGAGCAACCCTTGACATGATATCTGATGCGTTGGGGGTACCTAAGACGGTGCATACTGCTCTTGCATATTCACGTGGATCGGAACGACCATACAACAGACGCCCCCCTCGATCAGGAAAACAAATGAATGTATTAGTATCAGAATCACAGGGCACCACATCCATAACCACGGGCACAGATCATCCCATTCATGACACTGAGGAAGCCCGTTTAGAAGAACTACGAAGTAAAGTTCTTCAATATGAGCGTCAACCCTCTCCCCTGGTGGAACCAGAACCTGAAGACTTAGTGCCAATTGAAGTGGAGGAGACTTTTGAAGACCCATATGTTCCCATGCCAGCACCCGGAGGTAAGCAAACATCAGAACGAATGGACACGATTGAGATCGAAGCTCCTGAATGGATGCAAAGGTTAGAGAAGGTTGCTACAACCCATGACAAGAGAGTTGCAGTTTAGATAGTGTCTATGTCACGATTGGAGGAAGTCGTCATAAAATCGGATTACTTCAGAAACCTCTCCCATCATAGGTGGATTGGCACATCCGATGATTTGTATGTTCCATTCTGTGTACTAATGGCAGATTACAATGCTGAAATCAAGCAATGCACATCAAAAGAACCAACCTCGGCGACACAGTTTGCACCGGATGACATCCCTGCAAGTGCCATGCATGGGAATATACATCAACCTACTTGGAGGATCCGTCTGCTTGAAACCTACCCTGAGATGGTACGCACTTGGAATAACATGCCATTATACATCAAGTATAATCCATGCTACTGCCCTGTCTTTCGAAGAAGGTCTTGGCCAGAGTACACCAAAACAGTTTTGACGGTTAAAGGATGTGAAAAGTGGCTAAATTATGTGTACCTAGCACCTCCTCATGGCCAACCCACAGTCAACTACATGATTTCAACCATCCGACACTGGGCAGTCAGATTCAAAAATATACCAAATATCATGGCACAGATGTGCCTCAAAATCTTTGAGCTAATGCTAGTGACATTCAGGACCTTTAAGAATGTTAAGGAACCTCATCTTTCGGCTCTCGGATTTAATGAAGGGAATCAAGACCTTGTCTACGATATGAGCATCACACCATCCATTAACGTCGTATATGCATGGCATGCTCGTATAAAGTATCTACCTGCCTGCTTCAAACAGACGTTTGAAGAAATGTTTATCACAGGGTTCTGGGAATATCATTCAGAGATATTCATTCCCAGACCATCTCACCTATTACAGTTATTTGCGGTGGAACAAGCTCTACATTCAAAAAAGCTATGTATGCCACATCCAGAAGTTCCAGGGCCAGTAGACTGGGATGCCCTACTCACTGATTTAGCCAAGGGGTTGAGAATAGAAGAACATCATTTAACCACAGACGTTGTGGAGTACTACATCCAACGACCCATTCAACAAGGGTCTGTCAGAGACGACAGACGTGAGAGAGGGGGGGGGGTGTTGGCAGTAGTCAAGGAACTGAAGGACTCACAAGACAAGGAAGCCAACGAAGGGAGTCAGAGCGAAGAGAAGGCATAAGCACACAGAGTAGTCAAAGAAGATCTGGCAAGTAGGCCATCTAAATTTTTCATGCATCAAGAGGTGGGCACACAAGAAGAAGGACAAGTAGGGAGCTCCAGGAAATGTATGTCACACTGTTAGAAGAAATCCCTACAAAAATAATGATTTTCATCACTAAAAACCATTGTAAATATCATTTCATATTTTTGTAGCTCCATTTTGTGCAAGCCAAGGAGTCCTTGAGCTTGAGGACCTTTAGAAGTACCTACCTATCAGTTTTCACATTTTTTAGACTCCGTTTGAACCTCCAAATAGGCCAGAGAACCTAATTTTTAACTAGGCCGGACACTAGGTCTGGACAGGGCCAAAAACTAGTCAAAAACTATAAATTGAGCTAGAGAGCCTCATTAGTCCATGAGGAAAATACAAGAGAATGCAACTACTCTACTCACACAAAGGAGAGACATGCATAGGCACACACACCACTCTCACACACTCACAAAGACACAATACATGTAAATGTAAATAGTATTCTTGGAGTAAATGAGAGCATCTTCCATTGAAAAGAGATATTACATGAGAGCACATCGACCAAAAGCTCACCTTTACAAAAATGAGCTTCTATTTATAGGCTAAGCTCTATTCCCCATGTGCTTCTTTGAAAAGTCAAAAAGGTGATTCTCTCACTATCTGCCAATCTTCTAGGATATTCCAAGACAAATATATAACTACCAAATCCCAATGAAGGGCATGCGTGAGAAATTCTACGTGGTATTTTCTAGAGAGCCAAAAAAGGTGAAATATATGAGAGACCTCTTCACTATGGTATATAAGAGAATATTAAAAAGTGCTCTAGGAGAGTGTTCACATGTGACACTCAAATATATACAAAAAGGATATTTCTCATGGTCTAAGGAGGGTTCTTATGCACCATAGAGGGTGTGTGCATACCCTACAACCCAACACAAGGCATATATTATGATGAAGTTTTCAGCCCTGTTGCAAAGATGGGAACAATTAGAACATTAATAGCAATTGGTGCTTCAAGGAGATGGCCATTATATCAACTCGACATCAAAAATGATTTTCTCAATGGAGAACTACAAGAAGAGGTATACATGAGTCTACCGGTTGGATTTGAAGATGACAAACATCCAGACTTTGTTTGCAGGTTGAAAAAGGCACTTTATGGCTTGAAGAAAGCACCAAGAGCATGGAATCAGAGATTGGTAGAATATCTAACTAAGTGTGGATACAACCCAAGTAGTGCAGATCCTTCATTGTACATGAAGAAGGAAGAAAGTAGAGAGATATATATTTGCATATATGTCGATGACCTCATCATAACAGGAAATGATGTTACACATATAAAAGATATCAAAAGGAATTTTGGTAAGGAGTTTAAAATTTCAGATCTGGGAGAGCTGAAATATTTTTTAGGAATTGAAGTTGTTTATGGAAAGAGTGGCATCTATGTGATGCAAAGGAAGTACTTTTTGGATGTTCTTTTCAGATTTGGAATGAGTGAATGCGAACCACTCACTCAACCCATGGAGACAAATACAAAGGTTTGCTCAAATGATGGAGAACTGTTCCAAGATGTAACAACATACAGAAGCATTGTAGGGATCATTAATCTATGCAAACATTACAAGACCCGATTTATCTTATGTTGTTGGTGCACTTTCTCAATTTATGCAAGCCCCGACAAGTGAACATTTAAATTCAGCCAAGAGAGTGTTGAGATACATAAAGCATACAGTTAATCATGCTTTGTTTTACAAGTTTGATGAAGAATTGTAGGTCAAAGGCTTTCGCAATGCTGATTGGGTAGGTTCAAAGGAAGATAGGAGATCAACCTCAGGTTATGTGTTCATGATAGGAAGCAAACCCATCACATGGAGCTCAAAAAAACAACCTACTATTGCAATTTCATCCATGGAGGCTAAATATAGAGGACTAGCATTTGGCACATGTGAAGCAATGTGGATTAAAAAGCTTTTGGTTGATCTTGAAGTGCAAGTTGGAACCATCCATATCTACGGTGATAACATATCATGTATTTACTTGGCAACCAATCCTATCTTGCATGAACAATAGTTTTGAAGGCTCGAAGTGACCTAAAATGTTGGACTGGTAATGATGAATTTATGAATGCTAATGCAGGAAAACTCTGTCTAGGGTGATATGGTTGTCTCTACCCCACTTCCAGCAAAATGGAACATAACGTTTGTCTTTGATGAATGTATAAGTGTTTGATAGGATTTGGGAGGACTGCAAGTGGAGCAAATTGCTTGGGGACTCAGCAGGTATATGGGTTGAATGTGGCTCCTCGGCCCTCTATGGGAACTGTCCATCTCGGTTGCAAGGTGGGTTGTTGGTGCCATTTTGTTCTCCAAGGACCTATATCAGATTCTTTTCATGATCTGCTCTACCTCATGTCTACTCTCCCACCTCCTGAGGGTTATATTGGATTTGTCATCACTCTCTTAATGCTGGAAATTTGAGGACTTGTGAAAAGATCGCTGATGGACTAGGTTTGTTTCCCTCTTGAGGTTTTAGCCTGGCATAACAGTTTCACATGGGCTCTATTTTTGTATTTAATGGTCTTTTGTAACTTCCTTTTTTGAACTGGTTCTCTGTAAACAAGGATGACAAGGGGATCATTTCGTTATGCATTTCTACCTCCCCATGTATGTGTGTGGACACACTGAAAGATGGTTGCACCTTTCTAGACTTAGTTATTTCGACTTAAAAATCAAGCTTGAGGTTTCTCAGTGCCCTAATTCAGGTTGGTGACCTTGACAAAAACCCATAAGGTGTTTTTAAGTGGTTGATGACTTTCTGATATGATTGGTCGAAGATTATGCTAGGGCTTGTTTCCTAAATGGATCTGGTCCATCTTTTGCATTTCCTATCTCATAACATTGATCTAATTTATGTCCTGATTATGTTGAAAGTGTTATCATATTGTGAGGGGAATAGATCTAGCTGCCAACTTTTGGTTTTGAAGCAAGTGATTATTTTCAATGATAATTAAATGACCCTTTTCTTTCTCAAACTAATACCTGTTGAAGCTTCCCAATGGAGGAGATTCTCATTCTTAAAGATCATGAATGCTCATATTGTCTTAATGCTCATACTGTCTTGACTTATGCTCTTTGAAGGTGACAATTTTCAAAAAGTGCTACACAGCCAGGGATACTTACCACTTTATTCGTGTCAGGCTTGCTTCTATGGCCAAGTTTGGAAAATGGGCAAAATGGAAGTATGGCTTGCTTAGGATTTGTGTGATTGCCCTGTACAGGTATGGTGCCCACCTTGCCTTGCCTGGAGAAAAACAACAATTTGGCTAACCAAAACTTTGATTTCCCTTTGATGTGTAATACTTTGTTTATTTCTGTGAACAAATTACAGGTCCATGTAGTCATGCTGGTGGGGTATCATTTTTCCTCAAAGGTTTTACAGATGAGGAACCTGGTGGATGGGATAGAAGCTTGATATTGACATGATCAATTGCATCCTCGAAATAATTGTTGGTAACTCCTTGATGTTTTGATTTTTTGTGATGGACTTCATGTCATAATTTGTGGAATCATGTGATTGTAATTGTCCGATAAATACGAGTCTTATATTGTTGGTATTGACTGAACAACACTTTCCTATTCTGTTTTCATCTATATACACTTTTTGCTACCTGAATGGTTTTGTGAAGGATGAATCTTCAAATATAATGATGCTAAATAAGTATTAAGTTCGGATTAGGAGAAGGCAAGGTCACTATGGAAGAGGTTATCATTGATTGTTCCTAGAATTTTTTTGGCAATGATCCTGAAGACTAACCAAGGTGCTATTGGTCGATGACTCCCAATTACATCAAGTCACTGGAACAAGAAGCTTTTTTTTGGAAACTTCTTTCTAGATGAGCAAGACCTATAGGACTGAAGTGGAATGCTTCTCATGCAAAATGCACCCTCTAATTTTTAGGCATCCTCATAATGTATGATTATCTGTCTGATGATATATGTTTTGCAGGTTTTGGCAACATGGTAAGCATGATGTTTGGAGTTATGTGACTATCCCACGTAGCGCTGATTGTTGATAACTCCTCAGTTTTGAAACACATTTTTGAGGCACTTTCATTGTATGTTTTACATTGCAACTAGTCACACCTACTGTTGCTTCATAATTTGGGGCTAGTTCATTGTGTCATCTCATGGGCTAGCAATGTTAGAACATGATGTAAGCTCATTTCTAGCAAAGTAAAATTAATCCTTGACTATGCTTTTAAGGTGGTTTTGGACTGCATCCAAAGAAATCTTGTGGGTAAGGCACTCCATGACCAGGAAGAACTCGTGGGTAATGCACTTTTGCATCACTCTAATATCACAATGAGCTGGTCTCATGATTAAGGTTTATGTCCATAACGTCACAAATAAATAAGGCTTCTTTAGTTGCTCATATGAAGCTTGAATCTCTGAGTGCTACAGGCCAAAGAATGGAATAACTGAGGCTTTTGCTACTACCATAATCTAGGATGTTTTAAAATTGACAGGATCGATGCTGTTTAGATTAATAGGTGGCATGAAGCAAGAAGTGAAACTACTAACTAAGTGTGAAAGTCACAAGACCTGAGTGATTGTTTTTTTGCCAAAGAAGTGATTCTCTGGTTTTACAATGTTCTCATAATGCATTGATAGACTTACCGTCAGAATTCCAGCATTGTTCTTTCATGGATCCTATAAGATGATTTGTAGGAATAGCTTTGGATAAAACATTTTGCATTTCATAAATGCTTGACGAATGATAAGAATGTTGGATCCTTTACATTCATTTTATACAGTTCTTATGCTTGTATGACATTGTGCCTACTCACTTGTTAAGTGGTCACACCACTTAGGGCACTCTGTTTGAAAACAAATTATTTAGAAACTCTCTTGAGGAAAGGAATTTGAGCCTAGTTGTTGCACTATTGCTTAAATCCAGTTTTGAATGCATAACACTCAATTAGCAATCTTGCTGATATGAGCATAGTCTAAAATGATGGCAAGAACATAAGTTAATCATGACACCACATTCATCTCATTCTATACAATGCAATATGTCACAGACTCACTTGGGGATAGCATATTTAGGAATGAAGATATAAGGGAGATATAGGTTCTTGTGATGATCCTTGCTCTGGAGTTGTACTTCTTGGATTGCAGGAATAATAAGAATTTCAGGACTTCTCTCTAGAAGAAAATTCTTGCAGAAGAGGATTCCCCTAAAGAGGAAACTAAATTTGAAGTCTCATTACTAGATGCAGTCTACTTGCTCTTTTGTATGTCATTTCAGGTTTGGGAGCTTTTGGAGAAGGCATTTTCAGCCTTACAAAGGACTGCATAGTGGGATGCATGTTGGGCTGACTGCCCCCCAAGGGGATTGTGTCGCCCAGCTTTGAAGATTGAAGATTTGCAGCTTGAAGTAAAAGCTGAAGATTTGCAGCTTGAAGCCTTGCAGATTGAAGAATTGCAGATTTTGAAGACTTGAAGATTTCAACTTGGATAAAGTTCAGTATTGTATGACCCTCTCCTCTTAGCTTTGTTAGGGACGACAAAGTCTAGGGGGGGAGAGTGTTGGGTTTTAGGGTATGCACACACCTTCTATGGTGCATAAGAACCCTCCTTAGACCATGAGAAATATCCTTTTTGTATATAGTTGAGTTTCACATGTGAACACTCTCCTAGAGCACTTTTTAATATTCTCTTATATACCATAGTGAAGAGGTCTCTCATATATTTCACCTTTTTTGGCTCTCTAGAAAATCCCACGTAGAATTTCTCATGCATGCCCTTCATTGGGATTTGGTAGTTATATATTTGATCTTGGAATATCCTAGAAGATTGGCAGTTAGTGAGGGAATCACCTTTTTGACTTTTCAAAGAAGCACATGGGGAATAGAGCTTAGCCTATAAATAGAAGCTCATTTTTGTAAAGGGGAGCTTTTGGTCGACGTGCTCTCATGTAATATCTCTTTTCAATGGAAGATGCTCTCATTTACTCCAAGAAGACTATTTACATTTACATGTATTGTGTCTTTTTGAGTGTGTGAGAGTGGTGTGTGTGTGCCTATGCATGTCTCTCCTTTGTGTGAGTAGAGTAGTTGCATTCTCTTGTATTTTCCTCATGGACTAGGATCCTTGACTCCCTATTCTCCTTGTTTTCAAGCATGTGGCAAAGCATGGGGCTTTTGCCAATGGCTTGAACATGTGGGAGGTAGGGATGGATGAGAGGAGAGTCACTCTTGAGCTTTCCTTCTTGCTTCCATGCAAGGTGGTGAGGATTCTTGGTTGTTCCTTGCTACAACCTCAACACCTTGTGTTTGTTTAAATCCTTTGGAAACTAATCTAGCTTTATATCTATCTAGTGAACCATCAACATTCCTCTTTACTTTAAACACCCATTTGTTTGGAACAATCTTCATACCTTCTTTCTTTGGCACTAGCTCCCATGTGTGATTATCTTTGAGAGCTTTGATCTCCTCTTCCATAGCTTGCTTCCATTCCTTTTGTGTGCAAGCTTCTTGATATGTCTGAGGCTCTTTATCTTTGATAACCTGCATCATGTATGCAAAATTTTCCGCCATGAAACTATAGTAACTCAGCCTTTGATTTGGATACCTTTTCCTTGAAGATCTTCTTTCATTGCCTTTAGAAAGTTGCTTCTTTAACCTATTCAGCTTTACCTTCGGAGTGATTACCTCTTTATATTCTTCTTCACTTGCATCTATCTCACTATTTGGAGTAGCACTTGCTTCTTTGGCTCTACTATGAGATTATTTGGAGACAAAGAATAAGTCCCCCTCCATGTTGAACATTCTTCATTTTATGTAGATCCTCTAGACCTGAAAGCTTTGTACTTGATTGTTGAACTTCTATTTGATTTGTTCTTGCATAATCATCACAATCTTCTTCAAGAATATTTTCCTTTCCTTTATCTTCATACCATGGTCTTAGTTCATCAAAGACCATATCTCACGAGACTCTTACTTCCCTTGTTCTAGGGTTGTAACACTTGTATCCTTTTTGCTTTGTTGAGTAGTCGATGAAAATGCATTTTTTTGACCTTGGCTCCATCTTTGTTCTAACTTCTTGTGGAATGTGAACAAAGCAAGCACATCCAAACACTTTGAGGTGTATAAGATCAGGTTTCTTACCGGAATATACCTCCTCTGGAGTCAAGTGATGTATTCCCGATGTTGTGCACCTATTCATCAAGTAAATGGCAGTTGTGGTAGCTTCAACCCAATAGTACAATGGTACCTTCATCTCATTGAGCATGCATCTTGCAATTTCAGCAATTTGCCTATTTTTCCTCTCAGCTACTCCATTTTGTTGTGGTGTATACCTACAAGTAGATTGTTTTTTAATCCCATTCTCTTGTAGAAAATCTAAAAATTCTTTGGAGAAGTATTCTCCTCTATCATTGAACCTTAAGGTTTTGAGAGACCTTCCTGTTTCTTTTTCAACTTCAACTTTGAATCTTTTGAATATAGAAAACACCTCTGATTTTTGCTTCTATTGAAGGCAAGGAAATCTGGAGAAATAAAATAAGAATAAAAAGAAAAAGACGGCTATGTGGAGATTTAAAAGGACATGTCGCAAGAGAAGGGGAAGTTAAGAAGAAAGGAGTTGGCAATAATCGGGAGGAAGGAAAAAGGTGGACGACGAGCAAAGATGCAACAACGGGAAGAAGAGAAGAGGTACGAGAAGTAAAGGCGCAATGATGAGAAGAGAGACGAGGGTGCAAGAAGTGAAGATGTGTCAACTGTGAGAAGAAGTAAACGAAGAAGGAGATCCCTTGTCAGGACCGGAAAAGACCAGGTTCTACAGAGAAACCAGTATGCAGATAATGATTGAATGAAAAAACCTTTGCGGCATAATCAAACTCTCATAATGAAGTTCTAATCTTTACAAAAGAAACAATCTGTACTTGTGGTGTTATGTTTACCAATGAATGATCAACCAATGCCTGCGTAGCAAAGGTTATAGTGTCGAAAATCTTCTATTTTTGGTTTAGTCTGTTTGAGTGACTCAGAATGTACTGTGTTAGAGTGCAACGACTTGAATTATATATGAGTGCAAAGAGAAACCTGTGAATCTTTTACAAGTGTAATGTGTAGCAAGACTGTGTAACTTCTGAATTAGCAGAAAAAAATAACTGAATGAACATTTCCCGGTAACATTCCGGTGATATTCCGGTTAGATTCTGGTGATATTTCGGTGATTTTTTGAGACGTTTTTGATGGAATATCTGGGGAAGTAAAGATCAGTGCACAATGGGAAAGATTAGTAAATCTGATTTTGCTAGTTATTCGATGTTGTGTTGAACCGTAGAACCCTCAACAGCTTCATACAAAACAGCCATACCTTTCTTGAGTGATCATCAATGAAGGTGACAAAAAATCTATTACCAGCCATTGATGCCTCTTGGGTTGGTGCCCATACATCCGTATTTATCAAGTCCAAGACATTTGGGGCCACACAATTGCTCCTCTTGAATGGCTGCCTCGCTTGCTTTCCTAGTTGACAAGCTTCACATAACTCATGCAGTCCAATGCTATTAAATTTTAAAAGACCTCTTACCACTTCATGTTTGCTCATGTCCTTCAGCTTTGGAATGTTGAATGTCCTATTCTTTTGTGCCATAAATCCAGCTCTGAAATCTTCTTGTTCCCACATTGATTGTACATGACCTTTCCATGTGGATGTTGGACGTCCAAAGTGAACATCCTTCCTTCTCTTCTACCTCGAGCAATGACCTTGAAGCCTTCCTTTGGATTCTTTATGAAGCACCCATTCTCATTGAATATGACATGATAACCCTTCTCTACCATTTGTCCTACTGAAATCAAGTTCTTTGAAATTGTAGGAACATGAAGAACATTAGATAGTACCTTTGCACTCCTTGTATCTCCAAGCCTTATATCTCCAATATGTTCAATCATGTGTTGAGTATCATCACTTGTTTCAACACATCCTTTTCCACTTGGTACCTGTAGATTAGTGAAAAAACTTCCTTGGCATGACATATGGTTACTACAACCTGAATAAATGTACCATTTTTTATCATCTTCACAAGAGCTTCTATACGCATGTCTCATTGCAAGTAGTGTGTCCTTGCTTCCTTCACTTGAGGTGCTTGCATAGTTGCTTTGGATCCTTTGATTGCCTCCATTTGGTCTTCCATACTTGAGCCAACAATCACTAGCATAGTGTCCTACTTTACCACAATGATAGCATGTTATACCTTTACGAGAATTGTAGGAGCCTCGGCCTCTTCCTCTACTTCTACCTTGACCTCTTCGTTGTGTGTTGGCATTTGATGCATCCTTGTTGTCTTTTGAATTGTTTTGATTGTAGTTGGAGTTGTTGTGACCTCTTCCTTTTCATCTTGAGCCTCCTTGTGAGTTCCTTCCTTTACCTCGACTTGCATATAACATTTGGTTGTGGCTATCCTTTCCTTTGGGGCCACCAAAGCTAAGCTCTTCTATGACAAGGTGAGGGATTAGTTGTTCAAAACCTAGATATGCATCTTTCAAGTTAATGGAAGCTATAAAAGGATTCCATCTTTCATCTCCTCTCAATCCATTGAGAGTATAACACACTAGATCTTCCTCTTCAATCGTTGTACCAATAGAAGCTAAAGCATCACTTAGCTCCTTAATCTTCAAAGTATATTCAGCTATGGATTGACTCCAACTTTTCTTGATTGTGTACAATTTGTTTTGAGTTGAAGTTTACTAGCTTTGGTATTTGTTGAATACATCCTTTCAAGAGCTTCCCAAGTGTCCTTAGCTTTCTCTAGATGTTGAATATGCCCTACCATGGCATTAGTAATGATGTGTGAAATGAGGAACATGAATCTCCTATTCCTCTCTTCCCATTCTTTTGCTTGCCTCCTTTGGAATTCGATGGTCGTAGCTTGATTGATTTGAGGTTGAGCATCATCGCCACTCACAATACCCCACAAGCCTTTGCCCATTAGTTGGTTGGTCATTCTAAACTTCCACATGGGATAGTTATCCTTATCCAATTTCACCAACTTGTTGACCCAAGTCAGCCATTGAAGACTATCAAAAAGTTTGAGAGTTACCTCAAATAGTTATATTGTCCTTTGCTCTTGCGTTTGTGAAGTTCCCCCTTGTTTTGTAGCTCCTTTTTGCTTTGCTTTAACTCCAGCTCTGTTGATGAAGCTTCAACACCAAGTTTGCTCTGATACCAACTGTGAAGAATGAGTTCTCCCATGTGCAACAAAAACGTGTAGTGAACCCTTGTATGTCCAGCACTTGGACAAATAGCTACACATTAGATAGCTTGCTGTTCTCAATAAAAACTCAGATAGGCATGTGCCTTTAATCAATCAAAGTAGAAAGAGACCTTTCTAGGAATCTACACATGACTTAATTTGGACAAGTTTTGATTAGGAAACACAATTGACAAAGATGAACTACCTATTTATACAAGTATGTTGAAGAATTGAACTTCACTCTCGGACTGATAGCTCTCTGAATATATATCCTTTGAGGATGCTATTTAAGATAGAGAAAGTAAACACAAATAGATTTCCAACAAGCTAAAAATCAAGTAATTTGGATGAGATTTGGTCAGGAAATTCAACTCACCAAAATAGACCACCTGCACACACAAATATATTGAAAAATTAGACTTCACTCTCTGATAGATATCTCATAGAATATAAATCCTTTAAATAAGATATTTGAAACAAAAAAATAACGTGCAAAGAGCTTTCCAACAAGCTAAAAATCAACCAATTTGGATTCATTTTGGTTAGGAAATTCAACCAACCAAAATAGACTACTTGTCTACATAGGTATGCTAAAAAATTGGACTTCACTCTTTGATTGATATCTCATTGAATATATAAGATTTGAAGGAGATATTTAAAACAAAGAAATACATAAGATAAGCTTTCCGATGAGTGTTTAAAGGCAAGAAATGGTTACATATACACTGAAATATGAGCTTCACAACAGAGCTATGTACAAAATGTTGTGCGATTGGAAGGAGTCTATGGGAAGATAAAATGACAAAATGACCAGATCCGACTATTGGGAGCTCTTGCCTCTTTCTCTCCTTGTTTAGAACATGCTCCCACTCCACTTTTATAACCAATGAGCATGCAAATCAGCCATAAAATTAGCAATATACGTGTCATGAGGACCAGTGAGAAGCATGTCATCAACATAGACCATAATGATCAGAAGCACATCATTAGCATGCTTAACGTATAAGGTGCTTTCAGTTGGACTGTTCTCAAAACCATGTGCAATCAGATAGGCATGTATCTTTTCATACCAAGCACGTGGTGCTTGCTTTAAACCATATAATGCCTTCTTTATTCTGCACACTTGGTTTTCATGCCCTTTCTGCACAAATCCATGGGGCTGAAAAACATACACTTCTTCATGCAAGTCATCATTCAAAAATGCTCTTTTTAATGTCCAACTGATGTACATTCCAACCATGATGAGCTGCAAGTGCACAGATGTTACAAATAGTAGTCATTCGACAAGTATGAGCAAAGTTTTCATCAAAATCAATGCCTCTTTCATGTGCATAACCCCACCCATGCATGCGTGGAAAAATCATCGATCAAGGTCACGAAGTAAAGATAGTTCCACCCAACATACAACCTTCACAAACATGTTTTCTGAGTGCCTCAAGTTTGGGAAAAGAGGACACCATTTTAGATTTGTACAAGCATCGCAAACTAGCAAAATTCAGATGACCAAAGCGTGAATGCCGAAGCTTTGCATCTGACATAGCCTGAGAATCATGTACTACACATGTTGAATCATTTGCAGATCTTTCATAGTCTATGAGCTTATACAACCCACGACATAAAATGCTAGAAGAAATAATGACATTGCCATTTGACAGATCGTGAACTATACATCTACTAGAAACTGATAACAAATTTTTCTTTATCCCTGGCACAAAAAAAACATTTGACAAAGTGAAAGAACTACCATCAGTAGTAGTCAAAATGATCTTATCAACTCCCATAACAAGATAAGAGGAGTTGTTGGCACATGTAATAGTATTCCATGTAGGGGCAGGCTCAAGTGAAGAGAAAAAACTACACTGTGAGGTAATATGTTTGGTCGCCCCACTATCAAAGTACCAAACATCTGAGTCTACTGTAGATATGCACTGCTCATGATAAGATGGGTCAAAACTGCAAACATTAGTAAACGCCTGTTGGGTTGTAGGGTATGCACATACCCACAATTGTGCATAGAAACGCTCCCTAGACCAAAATAATATCTCTTTTTGTATCTACTTAGGATTTCACATAAGAACCCTCCCTTAGACACTTTTTAATATTTCTCATAAAGTAAAGCTTTGGAGCTTTGTTGTAAATGCTCACCTTTTTCAAGAAGTCTAGAAAAATCCCCACGACATGTATGCCTTCTTCCCTTGGAATATGTTCTCTAACAACCAACTCAAGGGACCCCCCTTTACAAGAAATAGCCTCTATTTATAGGCTGAGCACAATTCCCCCATGTGCTCCTTTTGACTAGTAAAAAAGGAGCACATGCATATCTCAAAAGGATCTTGGAATATGTTCTCTAACAACCAACTCTCAAAGGAAGAAGGAATACGTGCACATGGGGATTTTTCTAGACTTCTTGAAAAAGGTGAGCATTTACAACAAAGCTCCAAAGCTTTACTTTATGAGAAATATTAAAAAGTTTCTAAGGGAGGGTTCTTATGTGAAATCCTAAGTAGATACAAAAAGAGATATTATTTTGGTCTAGGGAGGGTTTCTATGCACAATTGTGGGTATGTGCATACCCTACAACCCAACAACGCCCATTCTTCATCCTGCACAAGATTAGTAGACTCTGTTTTTGGTGTAGAGGCCTCTACAACAACCATTCTGGCCTCTTTCTTCTTTGCCTCTTTAGTAGCTAGTTTTGGATAGCTCTTAATGACATAATCATTTGCTTGTTTGATATTCTCATGTTCACTTTCACTATTCTCTTGATTGTTAATATCATTGCTCAATTAAGCTTTTCTTTAACCTTCTCTTGATAAAAAAAACGTTCATTCTCTAGAAACTTTGGATCACATATTACATAACATTTTTCATTCTTCTTTTTTTAATGTATTGACTTTTCATATTCTTGGTCATCTTCTTCCAATATTTCTTGTCATATTTGTTCAATGTTTTGTTTATTCAACTCTATTTGTTCACTTTTATTTTCATCAAAAAGTTTAATTTGATTCTCAATTTCTATGATAGTTTCTTGTTCAAAAGATCTCTTATCATCGTATCTCTTTGGTTCCCATTGTTTGCTAAATCTTTTAAATGATTTTGGTTTAGATTTTGTTTGTTCAAATTATTCTTTCATTCCACCTCTTCCTAAGTTCAAGTGCAAAGGTGAATGGTCATGGTAATTGTAAATTTTCCTTTTCTACTTCAGTGACCAATTTAAGTCTACAAGCATTCTCAAATGCAATACAACTCCAAAACATATGGCCAAATTGATCACACCAAAAACATCTTATAGATTGATCTAATCTTCTATGAGTAACCCTAGGGGTGATCTTCTATGGTCAAATGAATGTTTTTTTATGAAGAACCTAAGTAGACATATTTTGGACTTGTACTTGATGTTCATATTTACACTTGCATGTTGCAATTTCTTTCACTTGTTCGGACAGACTATCAATATTTTCTTTCAAACTTGAAAGTTCATAGTGAAAATTTCCTTTTAAATTCCCAAACTCTTGATTGAAGCATGTATGTAATGATTTAAGAACTTTAGTAACTTATGTCGGTATCGGAGCCATCATTGATATACATGAAATTATTGAGTTGATCTTTGAGTAACATTTTTCATCCATAGATGAAATTATTCATGATTCTATATTATGAAGAAGTTTTTTAAAATTAGATTTCATCTTTGTATGTGTATGTACAAGCAAGGAAAATACAAGTATAAATACCTGGAATTGCTTGAAATTAAACCTCTTGATTTGCCAAATTGTTGTGGAATAGGTTCACGTAGGGTTCAATTGTTGCAACAGACGTATTTCACGTTGGGTTCGAATGTGATAATAGACATATTTCACATCCGGTTCACTTATCGTGAAGCCGCTTAGTTGGGTAGGTCAGGTCAACTGCCAGTGTTCCAATGATAGTGCATGTAAGGTGCTTCAAGTAAGCTTGGGTGATTGAATTTAAGTGTAGATACTCGCAGATAATCAAATAAGCTCATGGAAATTAATCACATTAATTGTACAATTTATGAGTGTAAGAGAGAATAGAGAAACTAAGTGAGATTGGTGAAATTCATCATATGGGAGATTGGAAATAGGAGAGATATCTTAATATTGGAGAGAAAAACATCATCATACAAGAGATGTAAATAAGTGGGATAAGAGAGATGGAGAAAATGGATTCAAAATGGATCATGTGAGATATGGGAAACAAAAAGATAGGCAACATAGATATAGATGGGATAAGATAGATAAGATAGAGATGGATGGAATTAATGGGAATTAGAAGACATAAGTGTAGAGAGATTTGAAAGATGAGAGGTAGAAAAGATAGATAAGATAGAGATGGATGGAATTAATGGTAATTAGAAGAGATAAGTGTAGTGATAATTGTAAGAGATGAGATAGGGGAATACTGAAAAAGAAATTGATTCACAATAATAAGTGTTCATACAATCCTAGATGAAAATAATTAATAAAATGCATGTTACCAATTCATCATAGATCATAATGTTGCATCATAATGTTCTTCATAGAGATCCAAACATGTCTTAAAGTCCTTCAATTCCTCCAAACCTTCATCTCCTCCAAATCTTCAACTCCCCCAAGTTCTTCAATGATGTATCCTCCTCCTCAACAATAATAAGAATTTTCTTGAGTGATAAGTGATCAATGAATGGAATCCTCCAACACTAACTTGCATTGAGCTTCCATGTACCATGAGATGATGACCTCAACGATGATAAGAGATGATGTTAATGACCTTCAAGCTTTATTATTTTATAGTAGTCGTCAGCTCACGATTTGAAAAGCATAAGGCATGGGATGTATTTAAGAAACTATAATCTATTATGAAAAGCGATCACAAAAGCTTCGTTATCGAATGTGAAAACACTTCTATTGATGATGCTAAGTTCGTGTTGTACTTTATTCATGATATTTTGCATTTTTTTATCTTTCTTCATTACTTTCATGTTTATTTACTTTTAGCTTATGAATTAAGTGGTTTCACACTTGAATGTTATAGTTTGAGGGTTCATATGGATAAAACAATTACATGGGGTAAAAATGGATAGAGATGATAAAGTATTGGTTTAGTTTTAATTATTCATCATCAGAATGAAGAGAATCGAGTTTTGAAACTCTATTGTATAAGATTTCTAATTATTCTCATGGACTAATGGAGAGAATCTCTCTGCCTTCGCCCCTACTAAACTTGCACATCATCCTCGATGGGCCTCTTGAAAATCACCTTTTCTTTTGCTTCAAAGGTAAACTGACATTTCATGGGAACATTGAATTTGAATTCATTTGTCAAGTGCATGGGAAGATAAATAATGTGTCTATGCAAGGCTATATGTTGTAGCCCTATGAATTGCATACTTTTAAAATGCATGGTCAAAAAATATGGTGTAAAAGATAACGTAACTGGTATTTGAAGAAGAATCATGTGCTCTTACTTTAACACATTCCATGCGCTTATAGATAAGTCCTTTCCATCACTCATAGTGCATAGGTAAAGATCAAAACGTGCCTTGATGTAAGGTCATGTAGTGAGACCCAATCATGCATATTTTAAGTGCATTTTTCATATAATCATGGTGCAAATGGGATAAATGGTTTGTTGATGATGAGGTTTTAAATTCTTTGAGTTTGAAATTGTTTTTCATGCTATTTTTACAAGTGCAAATGGATATGCGTTTATGGGAACTCAAAGCAATGTGAATTTATATCTTTCATGCATACTCTAAGTGCAAAATACTCATCATGGTGCAAAAATTGGAAATTTGAAATGGGAAACTATGAATCAATCTCATGCTCATCATTCTCATCTCTCTCATTACTCAATTCACTCTTAATAAATCTCAATCCACATCATCAAGATAATTCAGGATAATCCCTATCTCATGAAAATGTAAAAGATTAGTACTAAAAAACATGCTTTACATTTCATAGGCTTACTACAGTTCTCTCATGGAATCATATCATATCTTTGGATCTTTTCATGGTTCTTCTTCAGCACATGTTCATAATATATCATCTTCAAACTTTTCTTTTCTTCATAGATAAAGCTTTAGAAGATTTTGATGAATTTTTCATATTTTTTTCAATTTGTTTGATAATATCTTCAATCATTTGTTTTTCCCTTTCTTCAAGTTTTTGTTCATTATTTGTATTCTCATGCTTATAGATTTCTTGTTTGATATTCTCACATTCACTTTCACTATTCTCTTGATTGCTAATATAATGGCTCAATTGAGATTTCATTTTTTTAACTTTCACTTAACTAAAAAAGTTGTTCATTCTCTACAAACTTTGGATCACATATTACATAATATTTTTCATTCTTCTTTTCTAAATGTATTGACTTTTCATATTCTTGATCATCCTCTTCCAATCTTTCTAGTAATATTCAAATTTCTGTTTATCCAACTATATTTGTTCACTTTTCTTTTCATCAAAAAGTTTAATTGGATTCTCAATTTGTATCATAGTTTATTGTTAGAAAGATTTCTATCATCGTATCTCTTAGGTTCCTATTGTTTGCTAAATTTTTTAATTGATCTTGGTTTAGATTTTGTTCATTCAAAATATTCTTTCATTCCACCTCTTCCTAAGTTCAAGTGCAAAGGTGAATGGTCATAGTAATTGCAATTTCTTTCTTACTTCAGTGACCAATTTAAGTCTACAAGCATTCTCGTATGCAATACAATCCCAAAAAATATGGCTGAATTGATCACACCAAAAACATCTTATAAGTTTATCTACTCTTCTCTAAGTAGCCCTAGGGGTGGATCTTCTATGGTCAAATGAATCGTTTTTATAAAGAATTTGAGTAGACACATTTTAGACTTGTACTTGATTTTCATATTTACACTTCCATGTTGCAATTTCTTTCACTTGTTTGGACAGACTATCAATACTTTCTTTCAAACTTGAAACTTCATAGTGAAAAAAGTTCCTTCTAAATTCAAAGACTCTTGATTAAATCATGTATTTAATGATTTAATAATTTTTATAACTTATGTCGGTATTAGAGCCATCATTGATATACATGAAATTAATGAGTCAATCTTTGAGTAAAATTTTCCATCCAGAGATGCAATTATTCATGATTCCATATTATGAAGAAGGTTTTTAAAATTAGATTTCATCTTCATATGTGTATGTACAAGCAAGGAAAATACAAGTATAAATACCTAGAATTGCTTGAAATTATACCGCCTGATTTGCTAAGTTGTTGTGGAACAGGTTCACATTGGGTTCAATTGTTGGAGTGGACATATTTCATGTTGGGTTCCAATGTCATACCGAGCATATTTCACGTCGAGTTCAATTGTCATGAAGGGGCTCAGTTGGGTGGATCAAGCCAACTAGCGGTTTTCCAATGATGGCATATGCAGGGTGCTTCAAGCAATCACAGGTGATTGAATTTAAGTATAGATACTCATAGATAAAGAGATAAGCCCGTGAGATTGGTGAAATTCATCATATGGGAGATTGGAAATAGGAGAGATATCTTAATATTCGAGAGAAATTATTCATCATCATATAAGATATATAAATAAGCGAGATAAGAGAGATGGGGACAATGGATTCATAATAGATCATGTGAGATATGGAAAAAAGAAAAGATACGCAAGATAGAGATAGATGGGATAAGATAGATAAGGTAGAGATGGATGGAATTAATGGGAATCAGAAGAGATAAGTGTAGAGAGAATTGAAAGAGAAGAGGTAGAAAAAGTGTATTGTGAATCGGAAGAGAAGAAATAGGGGAACATTGGAGAAAAAAGAAATTGATTCATAATAATAAGTGTTCATACAATTCTAAATGAAAATAATGAAAAAAATACATGTTACCAATTCATCATAGACCATAATTTTGCATCATGATGTTCTTCATAAAGATCCAAACATGTGTGTAGAACCACCTCCACCACCATAGATGTGTGTAGTTATCTCCACCACTTCACAACTGTAGAGCTCTTCACTTCATAATGTGTACAACCTCCATCTTCAAGTCCTCCAATTCTTCCAAATCTTCAACTCCCCCAAGTTCTTCAACAATGGATCCTCCTCCTCAACAATAATAAGGATTTTCTTGAGTGACAACTGATCAATGAGTGGAGTACTCCAACCCTAACTTGTGTTGAGCTTCCATGTACCATGAGATGATGTGTTCAACTATGGTAAGAGATGATGTTAATGATTGTCAAGCTTTTTTATTTGATAGTAATCGGCAGCTCACGATCTGAAAAGCATATTGCATGGGATGTATTCAAAAAACTACAATCCCTTATGAAAAGTGATCGCAAAAGCTTCCTTATCGCATGGAAAATGCTTTCGTTGATGATGCTAACTTTGCGTTGGATTTTATTCACGATATTTTGTTTATTACTTTCATGTTTATTTACCTTTAGCCTATGAATTAAGTGGTTTCACACTTGAATGCTATAGGTTCAGGGTCCACATGGATAAAACAATTACATGGGGTAAAGATGGATAGAGATGATAAAGTATTGGTTTAGTTTTAGTTATTCATCATCAGAATGAAGAGAATGGAGTTTTGAAACTCGATTGTATCAGATTTCTAATGATCTCATGGAGTAATGGAGAGAATCTCTCCCATATTCACCCCTACTAAACCTATACATCGTCCTCGATGGGCAAATTTCGAAAACCACTTTTTTTCTTCAAAGATAAACTAACATTTCATGGGAACATTGAATTTAAATTCATTTGTCAAGTGTATGGGAAGATAAGTAATGTGTCTATGCAAGATTGTATGTTGTAGCCCTATGAATTGCATACTTTGAAAATGCATGGTAAAAAAATATGGTGCAAAAGATAAGGTAATTGGTATTTAATGAAGAAGCATGTGCTCTCACTTTCATACATTTCATGTGCTTATACATAATTCCTTTCCATCACTCCTAGTGCATACATTTCATGTGCTTATACATAATTCCTTTCCATCACTCATAGTGCATAGGTAAAGCTCAAAATATACCTTGATGTAAGGTCATGTAGTGAGACCCTATCATGCATACTTTAAGTGCATGGTGCAAATGGGGTAAATAGTTTGTTGATGATGAGGTTTTAAAGTTTTTGAATTTACAATTGTTTTTCATGCTTGTTGAGGGAGAATCAAGCAAAAAGAAGAAAAGAAGAAGACAACGAAAGAAGCTTCACTAAAAAGGAACATCTGAAGATATATCTCTGCAAGAAGCCCCGCAGGGGTGCAACACCCATCTCTGCACAGAGCCCCGTAGGGGCACACACACCAAGGAAAGGACGCAGCCCAAAAGGGTGCTACAACCTCTTGATCTTTGGCAGGTCCAGATCGAAGACTGTAGCACCTCATCCTCATACCTTCCACTGGTGGCGTGCGTGGCAACCCGACTTATCAAGCAAGACAAATGTATCAGGTCCAGAGGATGTAAAACAAGAATTAAGAAGAGGCCGTCAAAACTGAACACCTGTTTTATAAACAGGTAAAACTGAGCAAGGGTTGTGTGCGGACAACAAACTGAAGACAAGGAGTAAAGCCTGTCAAGGGACGACAGAGACGAAGAGGGGGAGAGTGTTGCAGAGCTAAAGGGAGCACAAGGTAGAGAAAAAGACGGGCCCCAAAAGTTTTCCGATTTGGACACCATATTTTTGTATTATAACCATTCTTGTAATATATTTTCCGTTGTAAATGCACTAGAGGAGTCCTCTAGATGCATCCCCTCAGAAGATTAGACACTTACCCATGTAAAATAGTAGGAAATTAGTCTTTTAGTGAATAAAGTGCCGGTCTCTTATGTGAAAGGACCATTTTTTAGGGCACAAGTATATAAGTCAAATGGTGACTCTTTGTAAAGACTTTTTGCCATTGTGAGAATAGAGAGCACAGAAATTCGAATTTGTGTCTTCTTCACTCTGTATCTTCTTCTTTGTGAGCTTGTATGCATGTGTATTGTTTAGAAAGAGTGTTAGGAAGTGTTGTCTATCCATGAAAGTGTTTGTTTGCTGTAGTTAAGGTGTGTGCGAAGTGTAGGAAGTGCTGAAGTGTAGGAAGGTTTTCCCGCGACTCAGTATTTTGCTCATAACTTGAAGTAGGAGTGTCAGAATTGAGTGAAACCACTGCCATTGGATGCGTCTTCTCGAGAGCTTCGAAATGTTATTTGCTATATATTTGGAGTTCAGAGCTGAGAGAAAAGTCCAAATTACTGACGGCTGCTGCACCAAGTATCTGACACCATGACCGACAGTTGAAGCTTGTTTGGATTAGTCTTTGCCTTATTTGCACTCTTTGAGTAGTTCATTTGCATTGATCATCACGTGATTGCATGTCCTCATACACTCGGCTAGGTTTGTATACTCATCAGATTGATAATTAAAGCGTGAATCCCCACTATATGCACTTGAGGGGGATTGAGGTACAGTCTCTTTCTCCACAAGTCCCTAAGCTGGTACTTAGGTCAACACGTTTTTTGGCACCGTTGCTGGGGAGTATCGAATCAAACCGAGGCATTCGTGTGATGGTAAGTAGCTTTTTGCATTGAAGTGAGAGGAGGAGTGGTGATTTTCTCTTCTTTGGTAAGTCATTTTCAGCCGCACTTACTACTTCTCATTCTTGGAGCGTGTGTAGTGAGTTGTTAGTTTAGGGAAGTGTGTGGAGTGAGTAGAATAGGAGTAGTAGGAAGTTACACTAGATCCCTTTCTCTTCTCTTTTTGTTCTTTCAGCCTTTTAACTAGGAAGAATTACTCAAAAAAAGTATAAAAACCCAAAAACTTGTCTTTTGTACTTCACTTGTCTTGTAAGCAAGTATCGTGAGAGGAGCTGCCGAGTATCATGTCTGATCAATACAGCGATCGGGAGTTGTGCTGAACAAGAGGGGGTGTTAGGAGTGTTGGGAAAGAGTATCCAAGGTAAGCAAACTCACCTCTTACTCATAACTTCTCAGGAAATCAATATTTTTCAGAACAAAACGATCTGCATCAGGTATCGTTTAGGATTTATCAAGGGTGAAAAAGTGTGACTTGGATGAATCAGAGAGTGAGGAGAGGGTAGGAGAACTTGTAAAACATCTGTGTGCAATCAAAACTTAAAAAATCTAGCAAAAATTTGAAAAAGGGTCAAGTATCGTGTTCTCCCGCGGTCGAGTATCGCGATACTTAGCAAGTATCGTGATCTCTTGTGGTTGAGTATCGCGATATTTCCCAGATATCGTGTATCGCGTTGCAAAGATCGCGATACTTTGCAAAGATCGTGTATCGTGCTGTCACCGATCGCGATACCTACCATGTATCGTGTATCGTGATCTATCGATCGTGATACTTGAGAAGTATCGTGTATCGTTTTGAGCCAAGTATCGTGTATTGTGTCTTCACAGATCACGATACTTGTGACCGATTGTGTATCGTCTTTTTTGAAGTATCGTGTATCGTGTGTTCCAAGTATCATGTTATCCAAGTATCAGGTATCGCCCCTCTTGAGTATCGTGTATCGAGTATCGTTTTCCATCCGGTATCGTGTATCGTGATAGTCAAGTATCGTGTATCGTGCATACAACGATCACGATACCTATCAAAGATCATGTATCGTGGTTTCCAAGTATCGTGTATCGAGATTTCCAGGTATCGAGTATCGTGGTTTGCAGATTGCGATACTTGAGAAGTATCATGTATCGTGATTGCTCAGGTATCAAGTATCGTGTGCATCCAAGTATCGTGTATCGAGATTTCCAGGTATCGAGTATCATGGTTTGCAGATCGTGATACTTGAGAAGTATCGTGTATCGTGATTGCTCAGGTATCAAGTATCGTGTGCATCCAAGTATCGTGTATCGTCTTTCTTGAAGTATTGAGTATCGTTTCCACTGAAATATTGTGTATCGTCTGTGTGAAAGGTCGTGTATCGTGAAACTTTGGAATCAAGTATCGTGGCTTGAAAAGTTCATTTTCAGTCAATTCCCAGCTAAAATTATTCTAGACTTCTAATCCATAGTGAAGAGTTCTAGAAGCTAGAGGTTGGCAAGGTCTGGTCAGAGTTGTTAAGTGGATGAACCTGAGATCTAGAAGAACCCTAGGAAGCCGAAGAAGTGTAATCTCTTCTGTAGGTAGCATAGCCGAGCCAAGTAGCCGTTCACATTACTCGGAGACCTCCAGTGAGTCAGAGGAAGAAATTCCCATGACTTCAGAGGATATGCAGAACACAGTGCCAATGATTGGCATGATGTCAATTATTGAGGGAGAGTACCGGACCTCTTTGGAGTATGTGAACACCAACCAAAATGAAATCCCTATTTATTTAGATGGTCTAAACAGATCATTGGCCAGGTTAAAGAAGGCTTCAGAGGCTTACATAGTTCCTAGGCTAGCAGTCAAGTATGTAGGAGGATTTTACATGGACAAAAGAGATATCCAGTATGTTGTCACGGAATACCCGAAAAACATTAATGAAATTGGGGAAGAAAACAATGCTTCAAACTTAAATGGAGATGGTAATGAAGAGCAAGTAACTACTCCTAGAGGGAGATCTACTGTTGCTAGGATATGGAGAGGAGACCTGATTCCCCAGGATGACTCCCTAATAGATGTGTATTTGATCAATGGGATGGAGCATCTTCTTAGAGCACATTCCTCAATATGAGAAGCTGCCCCTAATCCTGTCACCATCTATGAGTTACAAGATCCTGATTTCCCCACCATCATCACATATTTGGATAAGAATCAGAGAAGATATTGGCCGTTAATGGAATCAGAAAGAGCCGAATTGAAATATCAAAATATTCTTGTGTTCCCCCCTAGGGACCAAGCCACTACTTCAAGAAACCCACTTGGAACTTCTCAGAATGATTCATATCAACAGTCAGGGCAAACTCAACAAACACAACAAACACAAATCCCAGTCAGACCACATGTGCAGTTTGCAATGCCCGCAAATAACCCTAATTACGGACCTCAACCACCTGTTGACCCAAGACATGGAATTCCTGCCCCAGTCAGACCACCGGTAGCAAGAGGACCAGGCATACCCATAGGAAGACCAATTTTCCCAGTAATGCCTAGACCGCCTGAAGCAGGAAGAAGATTAAGGCCAATTCAAGTTGCCAAATGCATGAGAAACCACTACGATGGCTCTAGTGAACCATACAATCATATAGCCGAATTTAAACAAGTAATCAGAGCCGAACAAGTAGAAGATTTCTTGATCCAATATGAGTCCTTTGGCCTTACATTGTCAGACACTGCATTAGCATGGTTCCAGCCATTGAATCCTAATAATTTTCAAAACATGGAACAAGTCTATCAAGAAATGATTGAGGAATTCACTAAGTCAGGAACTAAAAACAACTCATCATCATTGATCCATAGCTTTAAGAAAGCCCCTACAAAATCAGTAAGATTGGCAGCAAGAAGATTCAAGCAGTATGTAGATAGATGCCTAGTGGAAGAGAGACCTACCCAAAATAAAATGGTGTCATTATTTTTGGAAGGATTATTGAACGGATCATTAAGATCTTTGGTATATGTAAAGAGAGTTCAAACTTTGCAAGAATGCATGAAGGAATGTATTGATTTAGAAGACAACCTAGCAGAAGACCTAAAAATACTTCAAGGTAGCTTCAAAAGTGAAGATTCGGCCAGCAGCACATCAAACCCTAAAAACAATGTAGAGGAAATAGTCGATTTGGTAGCGAAGAAGCTGAACGTTCAAGGATAAAGGAACTACCCCAATAACCCTCTAAGAGTGGCCATGCTCAGAAGATGTATGCAGTGTGGAGGTGATCATCCTTCTCACTTGTGCACTAGGGGAGTAGTCCCACCACCTGCTTATGCTTATAATAGACCCACCGTCCCAAGACCTCTACAATATTGCAGTATAGAACAAAAATATACAAATCACAGTACAGAAAATTGCCCTTACAATAGGCAATCGAGACCAGCACAGCCATATATGAGACCTTATGGATACCCTCAGAGAGAGCAAGGAGGTGAAGCATGGAGGTACCCTACTTATCAACAGCAGGCACCAGTGCCACGACCATATGCGTATCAAGGATACACCCAACCACAACCAATACTAGGACAACAACCGCCCCATCCTCAGAACGTTGTCCCAGTCAAGATAGCTCAACCTGAAGAAAACTTAGAGAGAGCGATAGTCCCAGCCACACCATTGGCTAGTTATGAACCATATGACTCACCTTACGACCATAGTCAAGGAGCATATCCCAATTATGAAAGTTCTATGATAGAATATGGACAACTTTACGAACCATATGCCTATGGTATGGAAGGACCAGATAGTTCATATGGATATGAGCAGGACTATGTGTCATTAATGTACACAGCCCCAAGAGCAACCATACCACCCCGACCCATGAACAGACCGCCTGTACCCAGAGGACCATGCTACAGATGTGGGGGTGATCACTATATCAGAGAATGCACATTGCCAAACCCTCCACCACCACAACGAGTCTGGGAAGGCTATTGTAGTGATTGTGGTAAGGAACATCTTTTCAGAGATTGCCCCAAGAACCCTAACAAGGTTACATCCAACGTGCAAATCAACGTAATAGAAGTAATCGAGTCATCAGGAAGTGATAAGGAATACACTGTACCACTGAAGGCGATAACAAGAGCCAAAGTTAGAGAGACCCCAAAAAAACTTGAAAAACACAATCAAAGTGACCTGGAGATGAATACACCCATACCACAGAGAGTTGAAGACTCGAAAGAGCCTGAGAAAAGTGTTGTAAGTAAAAGAACACAAAGATGGAAGAACCGTAGAGATAGGATAAAAGAAAAGAAGTTACTGCAGAAGAAGGAAAATGAGAAGAATGGACAAAACCCAAAAGAGGAACAGAAAATTGAAGAAGAAAACAAAAATGAAAAGTATAAAAAAGAAGAGGTTGGATCAGTCTTAGCAGATCCCATGCCTGAAGAATTAGCCATGTGGATTCAGGCATACAAGGCACGAATAAGAGCAGGACCTACCATAGAACAACATGAAAGAGAATATCCTAGAGGAGACATAGAGAAAGAGAGGTTGGAGATCTGCAAAAAATTAATAGAAGTTTCTCAGCAGACCTTAGAAAAACCCGCGTTGCCATTACCCAATACCCGAATTTCCGAAAGAGAATTCCAAGAGTGCGTCATCACTCATGATCACGAAAAACCCGAAGTAAGTAAGACACAGAATGGCAATTATTGTGAGGATAAAAGGGAAGGATCCATTGTTCCCGAAGTAGAAGGGGAATGGCCTAAAGATTTGTGGGCTAGAGTCCAAGAAGACAGATGGAAGAAAGTGGAAGGAATAGAACCACCCTTTGAAGAGATAGAAGCGGAAGACGGAATAGAGGGTTCAATACCTGAATTAAATTCAGAAGAAATTTTACCAATGGATCCTAGTGACAAAGGAGATGACGGAGTAAAGGCTTTGCCAAATTACACAGGAGAGTACGAACACAATTCAGAATTGTATTGCATCCCCTCAATAAGGAAAAAAGAATCGAACCCATCAGTTCAAACATCGGATATCATACAACACCTTAGAAAGGTCAAAATCCCTTGTACCCTAACATTGGAAGAACTGTTGAAGGTTAAACCACATTTGAAGGAGAAACTAATCAGTCAATTGGAAATCAAGACGGAAGGAAAAGAGATAGCTGAGGAAGTAAACACAGTCAAGATCCCAGTGGATAAGGTAGGAGATTTTAGTGAGGGAGATGAAGGAAACACTTGCCTTCCAATTACTTTCAGGGGTTATACAACCAAAGCCATCTTAGATTCAGGAGCTGGTGTAGGCATTGCTACTAGAGAAATCTGGGAGAATTGGGGAAAACCAGCTTTAAGACCAACACGTATGAAGATACAAATGGCTGACGGACACACAGAAAGACCCTTGGGATTATTGGAATGAGTAGTTTTCACCACATGCGGAGTTGAATTTGAACACACCTTAGCAATATGTCAATTTGAAAGGGCAAGAACCTATGAAATGATACTTGGGAGACCTTTCATGAGACAGCTAAAGGTTGTGCAAGATTGGGGAAAAGATGTTGTATACCTACAACATGAAGGAACCACCACGAGAATAAATCTCCACACTTATACATATCAAGATGTTTCCCCCATAAAATGGAATCAAATTCATAAGGAAGAAGACGATCAATCAATTCACAGCATAGGTTCTAGTGACCAATCTTGGATGAACGAGGACACTCATCTATGGATATGCCAAACTGCCAAAAAGGAAGAGGATAGGAGAAAGGGATGGCAGCAAAGGCAAGGTGTAGCTAGGTCTGTACAAGATCCAGCTTACATGCCTCAAGTCTTTTTGGATGAAGAGTTTGAACCTCACGGTTGGATGGAGATTTTAGCAACCCTTGATGTATGTGTGAATGAAGAAGTAATAACTATGAATGAATGTATTGATGAGGAAGGATACGCCGTTAGTCTCTATGTAGTAGTCCTTCAGGAAGCTGAAGAAGGAGAAGTGATAGAGAAAGAATGGAAGGAGGACTATGAGAGCATTGAGACGGAGCCAGAACCGATGGAATCAGAGGGTGAAAATCAAAACATAGGAATCACAGCTAACGAAAACAACCAGGAACCTACACAGGAAGAAGAGCTGGAGTTAGATAAAGAGTCAGAGAATGTAGAAAACAAGCCACAAGATCAGTTTGAAGTGCCAGACCACTTCAAAAAATATGAAGTAGAAGAGAGAAAAATTGCTATTCAAATGCCTAAACGAGAAGCACAGCCGGGAATAGCTTATGACAATAAAGAACAAACCAAGAAGATAGTAGTAACGTTAGAAGAAGGAGAAGAACGGTGTACTTTCATAGGACAAGATGTCTCAATGGAGGAAGAACAAGAGTTAATACGCCTGATAAGGGAATATCGAGATGTCTTTGCCTAGAGCTATAAGGATTTGAAAGGAGTAGATCAATCTATATGTGCCCATAGAATTCCCATGACATCCGAAGCCAAACCTTCTAAACAAAGACCGTATACATACAATGATGTGTATTCAGCAAAGATAAAGGAAGAGATAGATAAGTTGTTAGATGCTGGATTCATATATGAGATTGAGCACACGGAATGAGTATCACCTTTGGTAGTTGTACCTAAAAAGAATGGGAAGTTAAGAGTGTGCATCAATCTGAAGAAAGTAAATGTTGCGACCATAAGGGATAGTTACCCATTACCCATTACGGATCATCTGTTGGAAAGGGTGGTAGGGAAGGAAGTTTATAGTTTTTTGGATGGCTTTTCAGGGTATAATCAAGTAGCCATTGCTCTTGAGGACCAACACAAAACCGCTTTCGCAACTCAATGGGGAGTATACGCCTTTAGAGTCATGCCTTTTGGTCTAACAAATGCCCCAACCACCTTCCAAAGATTGATGTGCCATGTATTCAAAGAATTCTTGAGAAAAAGTATGGAGGTATACGTGGACGATCTATGTACTTAATCAGCTATACGATCAGAGCACATCCCTGAACTAGAAAAGATCTTTGCCAAGTGTCGACAATACCGAGTATGCCTCAACCCTGAAAAATGTGTCTTCATGGTTCGACAAGGAAAAATATTAGGGCATATTGTCTCTAAAAATGGAATTTCAACTGATGAAGACAAAATCAAAGTAATTCTGGATTTACCAAGACCAAAGACTGCTAAAGAAGTACAAGCCTTTATGGGACACTGTGGATACTATCGAAGATTTATACATATGTATGCCATAATTGCTAGACCTCTTTATGCATTATTGACACAGTTTAACTGGACCGAGGAATGTGAGAAAGCCTTCAATGAATTAAAGAATCGACTGAGTTCAGCACCAATCCTTTGAGTACCTAATTGGAATAAGCCATTTCACATTCATGTGGATGCTTCCAAGTTTGCCATTGGTTGCATCTTAGCTCAACCTGCAGATACAGGAAAGCTAGATCACCCTATAGCCTATGCCAGTAGACAATTAAATCAAGCAGAGCGCAATTATACCACAACTGAGAGAGAAGGCCTAGGGATGGTGTATCCAGTGAAAAATTTCAGACATTACCTATTGGCAAACAAATTCAAATTCTTCATTGATCATCAAGCCTTATTGTACTTAGTCAATAAACCTTGCAATACAGGAAGACTAGTACGATGGTTTTATTGCTAATGGAATTTGATTTTGAGGTAGTAGTCAAGAAAGGAAACACCCACATGAGAGCAGATCACTTATCAAGAATGACCCATGGAGAACCACCCATAGGAGTACCAGACGATCTGCCAGATACGTACGTTTTTAACCTGGAAGTATGTCCCCAATGGGCAGAAAAGTTGATCCCTATACTCACGCATGGACCTAAAGATGGGATCACACCAAATCGAACCCAAGACCTTTGGAAGACTAAAAACCTTCATATCATTGCTGGAAGTTTGTATCACCAAGATTCGAATGGGTTACTCATGAGATGCATAGAGGAGGAGGAACAAGAAATGTGGCTTCAGAAAACACATGTAAATCAGTGGAAAACTCATTTGAATGCAAACGGAACATGGCAAACTCTGAGGAGATTAGGCATATATTGGCCAACCATGCAGAGAGACGCACATAACTATGTATCAGCTTGCCAAACTTGTCAAGAACAAAATCCAGACGAGAACTCCACTCTATGCTATTCTACAGTAGCACCAAGATGGAGCATGCCCCTAGTAAAGTTGTTAAAGACCCAAGAATACCCAGAAGGAGCCACTATAGCAAGGAAACGTGCACTTGTAGAACAGAGCAAGGATTATGCCATTATAGGAAAACAACTCTTCAAGCGAGGAAGAGATAATCAATTACGTTTGTGCATTCATGAAGACGAATATCTTGCTGTGTTAGAGATGGCACATACAGGAGCTGCAGGAGGGCACTTCTCTGCAGACAAAACAGCAAAAATGATCCGCTTTGCTGGAATGTGGTGGCCAACTCTACATCAAGATGCCGCGACATACGTGCAACGATGTGATACTTGTCAACGAACAAATATTCAATTAGAAGAGATGAGATGCCACTGAGACCCATGATGAGTGCCAGAGCTTTCACTAAATGGGGAATAAACTTCATAGGACCTATAAGCCCACCAGCGAAAGGATCCCATGCTGAATATATAATTGTAGCCACAGACTATCTGACCAAATGGGTTGAAGCCAAAGCTACCAAGAAGAATGACGCAAGAACTACGGCCAAGTTTCTCTTTGAAAATGTTTTCACTAGATTTGGACTACCGATAGAAATTGTGAGTGATAGCGGTACGCACTTTGTGAATGAAGTCATAGAAGCGTTACTGAATGAATTCTTGGTAATTCATAAGAAATCAGCTCCTTATCACCCACAAGCCAATGGACAAGCCAAAAGTTCGAATAAAATCTTGTGTACAGTTCTCACAAAAATTGTAAACAATAGTAGATCTGATTGGGATAAGCAATTACATCATGCTTTATGGGAATTTCGTGTAGCCTACAAAACCGCCATAGGCACTACTCCTTTTAACTTAGTATATGGACAAAATGCTATTTTGCCAATTGATTTCTTAATCCCCACTCTCAGAGTAGCAACCACTTACGAGTGGACGGGACATGAACTATCAGCTCAATTGGATCAAATAGAAAAGCTTCACGAAATTAGGTTACAAGCAGTAGCAGGCATTTATGCTGCTAAACGCCGACAGAAAGCCTACTTTGATGCTCATATTAAAGACAAAAATTTGAAGGAAGGAGATTTAGTTTTGGTATATACCTTGAAACAACACGCTAAGAAGTTGCAGAAAAGAGGATATGGCCCATTAATCATCAATCATATATCGACAAGTGGAGCCATCAGTTTAGCAACCCTAGATGGGGAAGTATTACCAAACTACATCAGCAGATGTCGAGTGAAAAAATATCTAGAACCATTGACCGAAGAAACAATGTCACGATTAATCAAGGGCAAGAATAGACGTATTGAGGAGGAAAGGATATGAGAAGAAGCGAGACAGGAAGCCCTAGAACGAATTAAGAAACGAAAAGAGTGGATGAGAGAGCGAGATGAGAGATATCGACTAGGAGAAGAACTCATCCCAATGGCTAATTTTAGAGCCACTAAAAACCTAGGTTCACAGAGAACACAACCATATTTGAATTTGGGAGCAGGTAAAACGGAGTACCACTTAGTGGATGCTCTCATTGACACAGGAGCTGCCATAAGCTGTATCAAACTTTCTTTGACTCAGAAACTCAAGGAGGAATTACGTCCATCAATGGCACAGTTGATAGGAATAGGAGGAACAATTACTCAATGTATAGGTGAAATCACCTTACCTCTGCATCTTGGCAACAACACTATGGAACAGAAGCTATTAGTGTGTCATGATCAGGATTTACTCGAAGAGGTAGTGTTAGGTCAAGACTGGATTTATGAATATGAGGTGACCATTCAATTGGCTTTAGGATACATCTCAGCCAAGATAGGGCATCGTGAAGTATTCAGTTTGCTAGACGAACGACCACTCAAAGCTGCAAGCATAGAGCCAAAAATTCACTCTAATGAACACAGTCATGAATGTATGATCACTAGCACTATAGAAACCCTCTCACCAAGTACTTCATGTGAGGACATATTGAATTCTGCTTGCATACCATTTTCTAATCTAGCAAGTCACAAGAGTGTCAATCAATCTGAAACCAACCTTAGTGAAGCACCATGCACAAGAGAGACTAGTCCTCTGAGTAATTCAAAATATGTACCTATTAGAATATACCCTATTCCGTACACTAAACGAGCTTGGATAAGAAAGGATCAAAGGGATGCATATCTTCAACAACAGGAACATCTTCGACATCAGAGTAACCAATCAAATAAGAAAGCAAATCATTTTGGACACCGAAGTCAACAACAAAGTGCTAGGATCTGGATTCCAAAGAAAGTAGTAGCCGCCCAACCGGATTGAATGCAAATATGGATTCCAAAATCATGTGCTCCAAAGACGTTAAACCGAACCGATGAACCTCAGCATAAGAGGAATCAATATGATCTACGGGCAAAACAGTCAAAGAAGAATAGCTACAGGAAAGAGAAGGAGTCTGCAGTTGCAACACAAGCCAGTGCAAGATTCAAAAAGCAGATAGAGCAGACGTACAACAGGAGAAGCACCACATTCATCAGGAATGTTCGGGATACGATACGTCCCAACAGAATGAAGCAGATTTGGATGCGGAAAAGCACAACAAGTTGCATGCATCAAACAAACACCTCAAGTTGCACACATCTAGAGTTACCAAAGTCCAAAGTATGCATGATAGGGCTACATTACAAGGCCAAGCATTCGGCACATCTTTCTTCTATTTCAGGATAGTCAAGCACATTTTCCTACTGGGAAATAAGAGAGCGATTGTACATACAATAAGAAAATCACTCAAAAAATAATAACCGCTTTGGCTATGATCTAACTTTTCTGTTTTCCCTTTTCAGATGAAAATATACAAATATCTAAAATATGGAAAAAATCCAAGTATCACCTTTCTCACACCCACGGGAAACGGGTGACACCATTCACTCGGAGCAACATCAAGCTTATGACAAACAAATGAAGGAAGATTTCTGATAGTATATGGCCACTAATTCATACTCTATATTGAGTGCAGATGGCATCTACTAATTCTGAAGCTACGCAAAAGGAAGAGGTCCAGCTTCTTCCAATCGAATCCATAACAAAAGCAAGAGGCCATTGGTTTCTGGATGACCAACCAGTGTCAGACCTCATTTTCATGGCCACTATCAAGATCATGGATAGGGATCATTATTTCCCTATTATGTCACAAGACTTCAAAACTATAATACAAGGATTACCGCATATCGAGGATGTATGGACACAAGCAGGCATAGAGGCATTTCTCAAATTGCCTATTTACCTACCAGATTTTCAAAGATGCACGCAAGTAATGAATACACTGCAGCCTACCGCTACGAAGATATCAGTTCCCGAAGCACGAGTATTGGATAAAGTAGGAACATGGAAAACAATTCAATTCACACATGAACTAATCAACAAAGCCTTCGGATGGAATCAAGAAGGTATCACTAATGTCAAAGAGGAATGTCATGATCCTAAAAAGAGGTCCTTTTTGGATATCAACAGAACTGATATTGAAGATGTTGTCCATCTGGTGCACCAACATTTTTGTTTCCCAAGTATGCACAGGTATACTACACCACAAAAGATTGTCGTACAACTACTCTCGCATGCAATGAGACAAGTTGGGAATAAAGTAAATATGACAGGCTATGTCCAAGAAAGATTATTTGAAGCCCAGAAGAACTGGGGTCAGAAGAAGTTTCTAAATGGGAGTTCGACGTTGACCTTACTTATATATGAGGCTCTTGATATGAAAAATTGCCTACGTGAGATGCCAACCTCAGAAGGTTTAGCCAAATATGCCAAATCCGCTACGGTCCCCAAGAAAAAGAAAGCAGCTGTTGTTGTTGAAGAAGCAGGAACCAGTTCACAGAAACCCATGAGGGGTACAAAGCGTCTAAGAGAGGAGCAAGCCCAAGCTACACCCCAATCAAAGCGGACACACATTCTTCCAAAGATTACGATGACCCAAATGCCTATTACCAAGAGAGATCTATCCGCTGCCCTAGAAGAGACACATCAGTATATGCAAGGGCAGGTAAATCTGAATGTTCAAGGTCATCATTATAGACAAGCAAGTCAAGAGAAACAACAAATACGTCAAGAAAAGACCCCAAAACAACCTGGAAGATATAAAGAACTGGGCATAGATGATTCTAGTTCCAATACAGAATCCAGTCCTAAAAAAGATACTCTAGACACTGACATAAGGACAGAAACTCACGAAGAAGAATGGACCGAGATCAATCAAGTCGAAGTCACGCCAGACAACCACGACAAAAAGGAAAAGAACATAGAAGATTCTAATGAGCCTGAGCATGTCATTCAATTGAATGATACTACAAAAATCAGCATCAAAGAAGCTCCAACCACTGTTACATATGCAGAACCACCTATCAAAGAGGAACTACAAACTCCAGTGAACGTGGATTCGGAGCTATTACAAAACAAAGAACAAATTGTGATCGAGGTACCAGATGATACACCTCAAGGAAACATTAAACACAGGATGGCTGAGCCAAGGATCCAACTTCAAATTAGGCAGCCCCATGACACTACGTTACATGTGGCACAGGGCAAAGATGTCACAACAGGCAAGGAACCTAGTATACCAACAACATGGCTTAATGTGGATGTCACTCAGCTGAAACCTGTGGTCAAGCAAATGATTCAAACGGCTATGGATACACAACAACAAATGATGGACATAGATGCAGATTATGATAAGGCCATGAGAGAAAAAAATCAATTCCAAATGATGAGTGAACAATTGTCATTGCAATTAATCCAGGCCCAAAAAGAGATAGCAGTCAAAAGCAAGGAGTTGCTCGAGGTAAAAATGCAATATGACACATTAATCACTCAGCATCACCAACTTCAAGCACAGCTCGTGGATTTACAAAGCTTACATGATGCAAGCGAGGCTGACAAAGAGAGAATGAGAGGTAGAAGTACTTTGCTCGAGAAACAGTTAAAGGTGTACATGGAAGAGAATGACAACTTACGCTATAGAAATAAAGAACTGATGAAATCATTATTATATGATCAACCTCTTGAACAACAGGAGACATCCGAAACTAAAGAAAAATAATTGAGAGATCAGGTAGCACAGTACGCAGATTTGCTGAGACAAGAGCGAGAAGTGAGAGAAGAATCGGAACGGAAGTACAGTCAAGAAATAAATGAACTAAAAAAGCAGTTGAATACAACACATGGGAAACTTGCAACAAGCTACAGTGAAAACATGGACAATGTCGCTAAAATTGGTAACGAATTGCTTGCAGCAAAGGAAGCGCTCAGAGCAGCCATGCAAGAAAATAAAGAGAAGACTGAACGTCTTTTCTCCATAGATAAAGCTTTACAAGATTTTGATGAATTTTGCATATTTTGTTCAATTTGTTTGATAATATCTTCAATCATTTGTTTTTCCTTTTCTTCAAGTTTTTCTTCATTATTTGTATTCTCATCCTCATAAATTTCTTGCTTGATATTCTCATGTTCCCTTTCGCTATTCTCTTGATTGTTAATATCATGGCTCAATTTAGCTTTCAATTTTTTAACCTTTTCTTGATAAAAAATTTCTTCATTCTCTAGAAACTTTGGATCACATATTTCATTCTTCTTTTCTAAATGTATTGACTTTTCATGTTCTTGCTCATCCTCTTCCAAATATATCTTGTAATATTTGTTCAACTTTTTTTTATCTCCAACTTTATTTTTCACGTTTCTTTTCATGAAAAATTTTAATTTGATTCTGAATTTGTATCATAGTTTCTTGTTCAAAAGATTTACTGTCATCGTATCTCTTTGGTTCCCATTGTTGGCGTGGATCAAGTCAAATCCCAGTGTTCTAATGATGGCACACACAGGGTGCTTCAACCAAGTTCAAGTGATCAAATTTAACTGTAGATACTCACAGATAAACAAATAACCTCATGGAAATTAATCACATCAATTGTACAATTCATGATCGTAAGAGAGAATAGAAAAAGTAATTGAGATTGGTGAAATTCATCATATGAGAGATTGGAAATAGGAGAGATATCTTAATATTCAAGAGAAATTATTCATCATCATATAAGATATATAAATAAGCGAGATAAGTGAGATTGAGACAATGGATTCATAATAGATCATGTGAGATATGGAAAAAAGAAAAGATAGGCAAGATAGAGATAGATGGGATAAGATAGATAAGGTAGAGATGGATGGAATTAATGGGAATCAAGAGATAAGTGTAGAGAGAATTGAAAGAGAAGAGGTAGAAAAGATAGATAAGATAGAGATGGATGGAATTAATGGTAATTAGAAGAGATAAGTGTACTGTGAATCGAAAGAAAATGTTGATATATTTAGGTAGTGATGTGTGTGAACACTCTAGGACCGTCGGGGTACTTTTTTCCTCTTTAGGAGGTTTTTTTTCCCCCGGCTTGTATATACGCCTATTGCCCTAATGGGCTACTTATCTTTGTACATTCTCTAGTAATACATTCAGTATTGTGTGTTGTGCTCCAAGCTTCTTCTTCTTCCTTGTGCTATTCGCATGCTTCCACAGACGTCTAATTCCAACAATTGGTATCAGAGCAGGTCGTCGCTTCATCCAGGGCGCCGTCGACACTCCTCCGTTTGCAGTCTCAGATTCACATGAAATTTGGTGAGCATACTCAAGCTGTTTGAGAGATCAAAACAGCTTCGATCTGTGGTGCTGAAATCGCGATCTGAGCTCGTTTCGGCCTCCGAACGCATTATCGCAGCGCTTGTGTAGGCTATTTCATCTTTTTGTGCCAAAGGTATATACCAGTTTCTGTTTGCCAGTATAAGCGTCTCAAAGTCAGCTACAGGTCTAGCAGAATTCGTTGGGGCAGTTCTGTTCAACTTTTTGGGATACAGTCAATTTTCTACATCAAGGTATTTTAGTCACCGACCATGGTTGAAAGCAGTAATGTATTCCGTATGTTGGCTGTTGAGGATAAGTTGGATGGTACCAACTACCCATTATGGGCTTATATGATGCAACATGTATTGGTTGCAAAAGGATTGTGGAACATTGTGCAGGGTGTTGAAAGTCGTCCTGTTACACCTCTGACTACAGGTACTACAAATACAAGTGCTGGAGCTGATGAAGATGATGTCGAAGATGATATTCCGCAGATTCCTGTTTGTGCTGCTGTTTCTGCTGCACCTAGTGCAGAGCGGATTCGTTGGGATGGCAGAGATGCCCAGGCACATGCATTGATAGCTTTGTCAGTCAAACGTGCCATTATTCCTCACATTCGCTCTTGCAGAACAACTAAGGATGCTTGGGATACACTTACCACATTGTACCAAGCTAGGAATGAGGCTCGTGTTGCTTACCTCCGAAAACAGTTGGAGAGTGAGCACATGAATGAAGGTGATTCTATGGACAGTTTCTTAATGAAGATCAAAGACTTGAAGGAACACTTGATTTTTGCTGATGAGGTTATACCAGATAGCTCACTTGTGCAAACCGTTCTGAATGGTCTTCTTGATTCATATCAGAGTTTTGCTTCTACTCTTTGGTTGATGATGAAAGGCAATCCAAATGCCTTGTCATTTGAGGAGTTAGTCTCTGTTCTGTTGCAGGAAGATCAGTCCAGGCAAAACAGGTCCATTATGTGAGTTGCAGATCAAGCTTTCCTAGCTAGTCAAAAGGGCAAAGGAAAATGGAGCTCTTCAACTAGTAAGCAGAAATCTGCTAATTCTGCATATTCGAAGAAGGAAGATAAAGATGAGAAGAAATCAGAAAAGTAGAAATTGTTTTGTACGTGCTATAAAGGGAATGATCATATCATAAAGAACTGTCCAAAACTGGTTGCTAAAGAGGCAAAGAAGAAAGAGGCTGGAATGGTTGTTGCAGAGGCCTCTACACCAAAAACAGAGTCTGCAAATCTTGTGCAGGAAGAAGAATGGGCGTTTACTACTGTCTGCAGTTTTGACCCATCTTCTCATGATCAATGCATGTCTGCAGTAGACTCGGATGTTTGGTACTTTGACAGTGGGGCGACCAAACATATTACCTCACAGCGTAGTTTCTTCTCTTCACTCGAGCCTACCCCTACAGGGAATACTGTTACATGCACCAACAACTCCTCTTATCTTGTTATGGGAGTTGGTAAGATCATTTTGACTATTGCTGATGGTAGTTCTTCCACTTTGTCAGATGCTTTATTTGTGTCAGGGATCAAGAAGAATCTGTTATCAGTTTCTGCATTAGCCAAGATTGGCTTGTTTATGAAATTTGTTGATGACAGATGTACAGTTCATGATCTGTCAAATGGCGATGTTATTATTGCTTCTCGCATTTTATGTCGTGGGCTGTATAAGCTCATAGACTATGAAAGATCTGAAAGCGATTTGGCATGTGCAGTAAATGATTCTCAGGCTATGTCAGATGCAAAGCTTTGGCATGCACGCTTTGGTCATCTAAATTTTGCTAGTTTGCTACGCCTGCAGAAATCTGAAATGGTATCCTCTTTGCCCAAACTTGAGGCACTTGGAAAACATGTTTGTGAAGGCTGTATTTTGGGCAAAATGCAGCATTCCTCCTTTTCAAAAGATGGTTCAGTTCGGGCTACACAGAAATTGCAGCTTGTACATAGTGATGTCTGTGGTCCTATGCAGACACCCTCTTTTGGAAATTACCTTTAGTTCATGACTTTCATTAATGATTTTTCCAGGCATGCATGGGCAAATCCACTCAAAGCAAAGTCCCAACTATTCATGTGCTTTAAACAGTTTTTGGTTTTGGCTGAAAATCTGTCAGCATGTAAAATGGGCACCCTCCATTGTAATCGAGGGGGGGAATATATGTCTTCTGTTTTTAATGCATTTCTAGCTGAACGTGGGATAAAACACCAGTGTACAGTGACGTATACACCTCAACAGAATGGAGTTGTTGAATGAAAGAACATGTCACTCATGGAGATGGCGAGGTGCATGGTCAAGAGTCACGCTTTACCACATAGTTTCTGGCTTGAGGCTATCATGTGTGCATCATATGTACTGAACAGGTGTCCCACTAAAGCGCTGCAGCACTCCATATGAGGCTAGGCATGACCGCAAGCCATCTGTTGCTCATCTGCATGTTTTTGGTTGTTTGGCATATGCACTAGTGCCTGAACAACATCGCAGAAAATTGGATGATAAGGCAGTAAAATGTATTTTTGTTGGGTACAGTTCTGAAAGTAAAGGCTATCGTCTGTATCATCCACAGACTAAACGCATTCTGGTTAGCCGTGATGTTGTCTTTGTGGAAGATGCTATTCAGCCATTGCTTTCATGTACGAAGGAGACATTTGTTAGCTCCAAAGACATGTATGATACTTTGATGCCTCTTTTTACAGGTGGACAGTCTAGTGTTGGTCCTAATGAGGCAACTTCTCAGCCTTTGCAGGTTTCATATGATGATGCAGATCATTCCATTTGTGATGTTGATTTACATGATGCACTTGTTGATGAGAGAGCTGATATTGAGCAGGTAAAAACTATGCCAAAATGGCTGGTGCAGACTTTGCGTGACAGCAAATTAGATGCACCTTTGTCATATCGTACTCGTTCAGGCTCTCATAGTGCCTCCTTTGCATCAGATTTCTATACGATGGCTACGTCTAGTCTCTGTGATGAGAATGACCCTGTTTCTTTATGTGACTTGCCTCCTGGCAAGAAGGCCATTGGCACTAAGTGGGTATACAAGCTAAAGCGTAAACCTGATGGTACAGTTGACAGGTATAAGGCTAGGCTTGTTGCAAAGGTTTATGTGCAGGAAAGAGGCATTGATTTTGATGAGACCTTTGCACCTACATGCCGTATGACTACTGTTCGGAGCATTTGTGCACTTGCAGCCCATCATGGTTGGAATGTACATCAGTTGGACATTAAAACAGCATTTCTGAGTGGTGACTTGCATATCGTACTCGTTCAGGCTCTCATAGTACTCGTTTAGGCTACGTCTAGTCTCTATGATGAGAATGACACTGTTTCTTTTGATGAAGCACAAAATTCAGAAAATTGGATGGCTGTTATGCAATCTGAATATAATGCTATAAAGAAGAATGGTACATGGTCTTTATGTGACTTGCCTCCTGGCAAGAAGGTCATTGGCACTAAGTGGGTATACAAGCTAAAGCGTAAACCTGATGGTACAGTTGATAGGTATAAGGCTAGGCTTGTTGCAAAGGTTTATGTGCAGGAAAGAGGCATTGATTTTGATGAGACCTTTGCACCTACATGACGTATGACTACTGTTCGGAGCATTTGTGCACTTGCAGCCCATCATGGTTGGAATGTACATCAATTGGACATTAAAACAGCATTTCTGAATGGTGACTTGCATATCGTACTCGTTCAGGCTCTCATAGTACTCGTTCAGGCTATGTCTAGTCTCTGTGATGAGAACGACCCTGTTTCTTTTGATGAAGCACAAAATTCAGAAAATTGGATGGCTGCTATGCAATCTGAATATAATGCTATAATGAAGAATGGTACATGGTCTTTATGTGACTTGCCTCCTGGCAAGAAGGCCATTGGCACTAAGTGGGTATACAAGCTAAAGCGTAAACCTGATGGTACAGTTGACAGGTATAAGGCTAGACTTGTTGCAAAGGGTTATGCGCAGGAAAGAGGCATTGATTTTGATGAGACCTTTGCACCTACATGCCGTATGACTACTGTTCGGAGCATTTGTGCACTTGCAGCCCATCATGGTTGGAATGTACATCAGTTGGACATTAAAACAACATTTCTGAATGGTGACTTGCATGAAGAAGTGTATGTTTTTCAGCCCCGTGGCTTTGTCAAAAAGGGCATGAAAACCAGGTGTGCAGGTTAAAGAAGGCATTATATGGTTTAAAGCAAGCACCACGTGCTTGGTATGAGAAGATACATGCCTATCTGATTGCACATGGTTTTGAGAACAGTCCAACTGAAAACACCTTATATGTTAAGCGTGCTAATGATGTGCTTCTGATCATTGTTTGTCTATGTTGACGACATGCTGCTCACTGGTCCTATTGAGAAGCATATTGCTGATTTTAAGGCTGATTTACATGCCTCATTTGAGATGTCTGATTTGGGGCATTTGCATCACTATTTGGGCATTGAGTTTATGCAAGTTGATGGTGGAATGGCTTTGTGTCAAACGAAATATATTGACACATTATTGCAGCGCTTTCGCCTTGAAGATTGTAAGCCTATTGCCACTCCTATGGAGACAGGTTTACGATTGAGTCTTCATGATGCTGGAGATGCATTTGATGTTGTTCTCTATGAGCAGGCTGTTGGATGTTTGATTTACTTATGCATTACTCGGCCAGATATTCAGTTTGCTGTCTCACAGATGAGCAGGTTTATGCATTGCCTAGGAGTCAAGCATTGGCAGGCAGTTAAGCGCATCTTTCGCTACTTGAGTGGTACTCGGCTACTTGGGTAGTTTTATCCCAAGGGGGGATCACTATTGCCAGATTTGCATGCTTTTTCTGACTCTGATTGGGCTGGTTGCTATGACACTCGTGTGTCCACTAGTGGCTTTTGCTTCATGCTTGGTAGCTCATGTATATCTTGGTTGAGCAAGAAGCAGCCTACTGTGGCCACTTCTAGTTGTGAGGCTGAGTATAGGGCAGCTTTCATAGCTACTGTTGAGTGTGTGTGGCTCAGACGCCTTATGGCTGATTTCGGTGTTGGTCAGTCTTCTGCCACCACCATCTTCACTGACAGTCAGAGCGCATTGGCAGTTGCGAGGAATCCTGTGTTCCATGCTCGCACTAAGCACATTGAGGTGCATTATCATTATGTCAGGGAGAGGTTCTCTGTTGGGGAGATCAGCTTGGCATATGTGCCCACGTAGGAGAACATTGCACACCTTTTCACAAAGGCTCTACCTAGGGAGAAGTTTGAAGCTTTCCGCAAAGCTTTGGGCTTACTTCCTTTTGTGGAGTGATTTCCACATAGCTTGACACTTCCTTATACATGAGTGCCAGCTACTTGGTCACCGCATCACTCTCGGGGGAGATTTGTTGATATATTTAGGTAGTGATGTGTGTGAACACTCTAGGACCGCCGGGGCACTTTTTTCCCTCTTTAGGAGGTTTCCCCCCCCCCTTGTATATACGCATATTGCCCTAATGGGCTACTTATCTTTGTACATTCTCTAGTAATACATTCAGTATTGTGTGTTGTGCTCCAAGCTTCTTCTTCTTCCTTGTGTTGTTCGCATGCTTCCGCAGACGTCTAATTCCAACAGAAAAGAGATAGGAGAACATTGGAGAAAAAAGAAATTGATTCATAATAATAAGTGTTCATACAATTCTAAATGAAAATAATGAAAAAAATACATGTTACCAATTCATCATAGATCATAATTTTGCATCATGATGTTCTTCATAGAGATCCAAACATGTGTGTAGAACCACCTCTACCACCATAGATATGTGTAGTTATCTCCACCACTTAGCAAGTGTAGAGCTCTTCACGTCATAATGCGTATAGCCTCCATCTTCAAGTTCTCCAATTCCTCCAAATCTTCAACTCCCCCGTGTTCTTCAACAATGGATCCTCCTCCTCAATGATAATAAGAATTTTCTTGAGTGGTAAGTGATCAATGAATGGATTCATCTAACCCTAACTTGTGTTGAGCTTCCATATACCAGGAGATGATGTCCTCAATGATGATAAGAGATGATGGTAATGACCTTCAAGCTTTTTTATTTTATAGTAATTGGCATTTCAGGATTTGAAAAGCATAAGGCATGCAATGTATTCAAAAACTAGGATCCATTATGAAAAGCGATCGCAAAAGCTTCCTTATCGCATGTGAAAACACTTCTCTTGATGATTCTAAGTTCGCATAGGATTTTATTCGAGATATTTTTCTTTTGTTTATCTTTTGTTTTATTACTTTCATGTTATAGGTTCACATGGATAAAACATTTACATGAGCTAAAGATGGATAGAGATGATAAAATATTGGTTTAGTTTTAATTATTCATCATCAAAATGAAGAGAATAGAGTCTCTAAACTCTATTGTATGAGATTTCTAATAATTCTCATGGATTAACGGAGAGAGTCTCTCCGACACTGGTAATTTTTTCATTTCATTTCTAACTTTATTTTTGGTTACAAAGGCATGCAAGCTACCGCTTGTCTATTTGGGATACTAAATCTCTTATTACAGGTGCCTTTCATTTTTTTGTGTTCTATAATGTTAGGTACTTTTCTTACCGCTTAGGTTCTTCAAGGATTAATAATGGTATGCGTGTACATTTATTGTGACCTATATTCTGTGGTTCAAGTCTTGTGTACCGATGATACTCGGCGACTGATACTCGGCGACTGATCAACTGGACTGATAACCATCGCGACTGATACTCGGCGACTGATACATGGCTCCATCGCGACTGATACATGGCGTCCGTCGCGACTGATACTAGTTCCCGGCGACTGATACAAGGCGTGGCGTCCAGACGTCAGACGGGCAACTTCTTGCTTTCGGTGTCCATCGTGACGAGGCGCATTTGTCGCGATCGACCCGACTAGCGATTGACAGCTGTGGCGACCGGCCCGAGAAATTCGGCGATTGACAAGGCTTGAAATTCGGCGACTGACGGGTTCACGACTGACGAGAAGGGCTCGACTGACGCCTCCGCGGCGACCGACTACTGACGGGTGCGCCTGGCGACTGACGGGCTCCCCGCGACTGATGGTTTTGACAACCACGACTGACGGTTTCAAGATGGTTTTCAACCCATGAATGTCCGCGACTGACGGTTTCCTCCTTCAATACCGGCGATTGATGGCTGGTGATGGTTTTTGAAGCAGTGACCGTTGTTTTCTTTCCCATCGCGATGTATCCTCAAAGCTTTATTAAAAGTGCTCACTCATGAGTACATTTTGAACATTGTCACGAAGGCATACAGTTGGGTGCATCAACTCCAATTGTCGATTCCCAAATAGCGATGCACATAAGGTGCTCCTAGCGAGCTCAAAACGGGGCGCCCCCACCATTAAAACCACGTGAGGGCCTTTTTAGCGGTTTCAAGATAGTGCAAATCTGATGATCAGGTAGTCCTACGAAAAAGAGAGAAAAGAAAAAAAAAAAAAGAAAAGGGAAAAAGAAAAAAAAAGAAGAAGAGAAAAAGAAAAAAAGAAGAAAAAAGAAAAAGAAAAAAAAAAAAAAAGAGAAAAGACTCGAAAAAGTAGAAAAAAAGAAGAGATCTTCCTTTTATTGTGGGATTTTTGGGCTTTTCTAAGTGGTGCAGGTTCATTTTGGCCATGGATGTGGCTGCTGCCTCTCTCGTGAAAAGTAATCGGGCCCCTCCCCCTAGGGAGACCGATTTCCTGGCCGCTCTGCTGGAGGGGGGGTCGTGTGCCGCCCCTGAGGCATCCGAAAGTGTTGTATCCCCCGTCGTGTCCCTCAGCAGACCCGCAGTTCTGTCTGCTCAGGAGGAGCTCAAGAAAGTTTGCCTAGTCGGTCAAGTATTTGGCCCTAGGCCCCCGCTCGAAATTGTGCGACAATGGCTTCGAAAAGAGTGGTTCCCTCGAGGACTAATTGTCAGCAAATGCCAGTTCTTACCAGCAAACCACATGCTGCTAGTCTTTGAGAATGAAGAGATGGCGTTCCAAGCCCTAAGCGTTGGCACCTGGCAGTTTGGTCGGGCGACCCTGTGCCTATTCAGATGGTCCCCGGACTTTACTCCTGACAAATCGAAATCACTGCGGTACCCGCTGTGGGTTGAGCTCCCTAACCTCCCTTACTTCTTGTACAGCTTCGTGTGGGACATTGTCTCTCCCTTCGGCAAGCCATTGGCTTCACGCGAAGACATTGGTGGTCTCATCTATGAAGGCGCAAGACACTCGTTCAATGCTAGGTGGCACCCGCAAATCTGCGTCGAGGCCGACCTTTCTTTGCCGCTTCCATCTATGATCAAAGTGGACATGGGCGAAGGTGATGTTTGGGAGCAGGTTATCACCTACAAAAACCTCCCCAACGCGTGCTTTCGTTGTGGCCAACAAGGCCACAGGATTAAAGACTGCCCTATCAGGCAAAAAAGCAAGCGTTCGCAAGAAGCCTCCAAATCTGCTCAAGACAACAACGGCGATTTGACCCACTCGACGAGGGAAGGGGAAGGAAAGGGCTTCCTCATTCCTCAAGCTGATGCCGATGGCTTTACTGAAGTTAGAAGAAGAAGGAAAAGAAGTCCGAGGGCCAACGGTGAGAGAAACAACCTGCCACTTACCCCCAACAGCAATTTGTACTGCAATCTAGGAAAGGAGATCAACGAGCTTGACTATCCAAGCGGGAAGCCACTCGAGGTAGATATCTACGACAATGCCCTAGAGATCCCTGACAACAAAGAAACCCCCCAGGAGGGCTATACCACAAGCAAAGAAGATGGATTCACCACTAGTAATGAAGACAACATGGATAGTGAAAGTTCCATCATTGGATCGACGATCCCGGAAACGGTGCCGAGCACGGGGCCCTACTCTCCCCAACAAGGTGCCTCCCGCAAAGGAAAACAGCCTATGGAGCTACCCTGGAAAAGCCCCTACAAGAACCGATTTCTAAGTCGGGAACAGATCCCAGCGAAAAAGAAAGATGAAGCCAAGAGAAGAAAGGACAAGGCTCCCTCCCGCAAAGAGGGATCAATACAAAAATGATTGTCATCTCGCTTAATGCTAGGGGGCTAACCGACCCCTCAAGAGCGGCCATCATTGGTCAATGGCTCCGAGACACCAGCTTAAAACCAGACATTATATGCATTCAAGAGATTAAAATTGACGGAGAAGACCTCCTGAAACGGCTCAGACAGGTTTCCTCGGCCCATGTGTGGATCCCAACAAAGCACCAGCGGGGGTCCGGTGGAACGGCCATCGGTGTTAAACAACCCTGGCTTGAAAAGCTCGAGAACTCCATTGAAGATGTAAATCACCGCTGGATTGCGGTATCTTTTGGTGCTCCCCTCTGTGCTACTATGGTTTCTCTATACGCCCCTAACGGGGATTGGGAGAGGCTGAACACTTGGACTTCTCTTGACTCGCTTCCTCACAACGTGATTATATGTGGAGACTTCAACATGGTGGAGGACCCTATGGACAGATGGATGGGCAAGGGCAGGGTCATTGACAGTCGGGAGAAAGAAACGTGGGACATGACCAAACTCCACCTGGATCTGGTCGAATTCAAAGACTCGAATGGCTTTTCCTGGTCGAATCTCCAAGCGGGCGAGGATCTGAGGAAAGCTAGACTTGATAGATGCTACATCTCTCAGAGCCTTACTCATCAGTGGGGCCACCCTTCAATCACGCAACGTACTGACCTCACCATCTCCGATCACTACCCGATCGTTATCACCTTTCAACCCTCCAACAAGACCCACAAGGCTCCGTGGTTCCATGCCAACGCTTCCACCTTCTCTCTCCCCTCAGTCCATCAAGAGATTGCCGATGTGTGGAAGGTGGCGTTCGCCTCTGGCTTGGCCCCAGCCAAGTGCTGGAGAAGTGCGGTCGACAAGTCTCGCAAGATCATGATCAGAACTAAGAAGATGCTCGAGACAGTGCGGCGGGCTCGTAGGGAAGCGCTTTACCACAGACTCTGGCGACTCGAGGAGGAAGTGAACAAAGGAAAACACCAAGCCCAGAAAGGTCTCCGAAGAATCAGAGCGGCGTTGAGATACGAGGAAGAAATACAAAGGAAAAACTTGCAAATATTCTTCAAGGAGTGGTGGGCTGGAAAAGCCGACAAACCCACCAAAGAGATGTGCAGTATCCTTAAAAGGAAACACAACAGAGAAACGATCCCCCTACTGCTAGACCCACATGGCAATGTATGCAACTCGGAAGAAGATAATTTTGGCATCATCGAAGGGCACTTCACGAGCCTCCTGGGAACCTCGAACCCCCTCTCCCACCATAGAAGGGACTGCATGGCTGCCATTTCTAGGGTTTCCCCCCGAAGAATTCCACCCAACCTCCACTCCCTGCTCCATGCCCCGATCTCTGAATCAGAAATCATTGAGGTCATTGATGCCCTCCCTCTCGGCAAAAGCCCGGGGCCCGACGGACTCACTAACGAGTTCTTTAAATCCTTCAAGCTGGTGGTCGCCACCCCTCTTCGGATGGTTTGGCAAGAAGCGCTAAAATTTGGTGCTCTTCCTTCTTGTATAAATAATGGAATTATCAAGCTGATTCACAAGAAGGGGGAAAAAAACAGAATCGAGAACTGGCGGCCAATTACGATGCTCCAAACAGGGTACAAGATTGTCGCCAAAGTCATTGCCAACAGACTTGCGTGCCACCTGAGATCTTGGCTTAGCGAGGACCAAAAAGGTTTCATCAAAGGCAGGTCCATCCTGGAAACCATTATGGATATTTGGGAAGGTATTCAATTTGCAAATGAGTCTAATCAAGATGTGATCTTCCTCAAGATCGACTTTGACAAAGCCTACGATAGGCTAGAATGGGACTATATTTTGCAGTCGCTCCAAGACCTCGGATGTAGTCAGAAATTCACCAAAATGATCGCGACCCTTCTCGGCAACGCAACGACCCAAATTAACGTTAATGGCAAACTATCGAAGGCGATCCATCTTAAAAGATCTATTAGACAAGGGTGCCCTCTTGCCCCCCTTCTCTTTGCCATCGCCACTGAGGGGCTGAGCAGACTCGTGGCTCATCATGTGGAGGCTGGCAATATCAAAGGCCTCCAACTACCTCACGACCACAATCAAATCATCATGAGACTGTTTGCCGACGACATGAATGCGTTCGTTCACAATGATAATACCAGCCTGGAGACTTTCTGGAGGTGCCTTGATACCTTTTGTGAGGCCTCTGGATCCAAGATCAACCACAATAAGACCGCCTTTAGGGCCATCGTGGGACACCAACCTGGCCTTCTCATTGTTCATGGCTGTCAAATCATTCCGCAGGGCCAAATCTTTCGGCTTCTTGGAATCCCCTTGGGATTTGGCGTCTCTATGGGCAGCGATGGAACTGGGTGCTGGCCAAACTTGAAAACAAGCTCAACTACTGGAGAGGCATGCAAATCAATCTCGCTGGACGGGCGATGGTTATCAACACGTTCCTCCTCTCGTCTACCATCTATTTCCTTTCTTGCTGGAGACCGAATGAACAAGGCCTGTCCAAACTGAATAGCATCTGCAGAAACTTTCTTTGGACGGGTGATCATAACAGAAGGGGGGTGCCTAAAATCAAATGGGCCATCTGCACCAGCCCTAGAGATAGCGGGGGGCTTGGCATCCTGGACATTGGGTGTATGGCTAACAAACTGGCAGCCAAATGGATGATTAAAGCTTGGTGCAATAGGGAGGCCTCATGGGCCAAGCTGATCTTCAGAAACAAAAATGAGTTGGCCCTCACGGGGTCCCCGAACTGGAAGAACCTTGACATCATGACCCTGCTATTCTCCCCGATACCTGTCTTCCCGAAAGGCTCCAGTCTCGTATGCTCTCTTTGGAAGGGCTGGAATAAAGTCAAAAGCTTCACAAGAATTAGTGAAGACTGGAAGTGGGCGGCCGGAATCAGACAAAACGACTCTATCTGGTTTCCGATACATGGCATCCGGAGTGTGGAGTCGTGGAACACTCAAAATGCCAAGAAGTTATGGAACAAAGGATTCAAAAAATGGAAACACCTCTGGAAACAGGACACCAACAGTTGGATCAACTTCGAGGATATCGACCCTCGCATAAACATCTCCTACGAAGAATGGAACACCTTGCAAAGCAGATGCCTCGCTTGGGAGCGCCACAAAACTCGCCTTCTCATGGGACATGATGCTCCGAACGCGCGTGGTCTCAAATGGCACAATGGAAATAGCCTACTCAAAATCCCGAACATCAAAGAAACGACTGACCTCCAGATCAGCCTCAACAAGAAGTGGTGCCTGTCTTGGACGCGGCTTCGGTGGGACATGAAATTCATGGGTATCTGGCACCCACTTATAGAGATTAAGAAGTCTGTCCTCTTATGGCAAATTCTTCATCGAGGAATTTGGACTAACCAAAAGGCTAGCAAAATTTGTGGGATCCCTCCGTGGTGCAAACGCTGCCACCGTGCAATCGAAGATGTCCCACACATCTTCCTTACTTGCCCCAACTCCTACAGAATTTGGCAGACGGTTGGACTGAAAATCAGAGTTCAGAATCAGCTTAGCTGGAAACAAATCCTTTTGGGAGAAGCGATTGGATGCTCTGCGGCTCTCTGGAACGCAATCAGAGGGGAAGTCCTGTGGAAAATTTGGCGGGAGCGGTGTGCTCTCAACTTCGGCGACCCTCCCAAGGAGTGGACGATTGAGAAATCTCTTTTCCTCCTTGGCAAGAGGATTGTCAACAGCAAGAAATCCCCCCCCTTCAGGCACCATCAAGTCCTCCTTTTGAGCAACAACAAGCTCAAACCCAAGTGGGTCCCGCATGAGGGCGACGAGAGGGTGATCAACCTTCTTTGTAATGCAACCTAGGAATCAACCAAGCCTCCCCTGCTTTGTGGGATTTGGGGGGTCCCGTGGGCACTAGTCCCCTTCTTTTGTACCCTTGTTTCTTAATTTAATTCAAGTCCGGGAGAGTAGGCTATTGCCGAACTTCCTTTATATTAAAAAAAAAAAAGTCTTGTGTACCGATTGAAGGTTGAAACGAATAAGTTGTCAACTCTTGTTGGTTTTCCCTGCATTTTCATCGAGAAGATGGGTGGACATGAAGTGTTCATTCGATGCAAGCTCTTGTTTTCACCTTAGCTTTTATCACTTTGGCCTTACTCTCATAGCTACTAATGTGGATAAATGGTTCATGTCTTCATGTAGAAACTCTCATAGCTACTAATGTGGATAAATGGTTCAGACTCAAAACTCTTGGTATCTTTACCTTAAGAATACGCAATAGAAACTGCATTAATAGACCTTCTGGTAAAGCTATTTCATCAATATAAACTTCTTTCACCAAGAATCAATGCTTAAAGATAAAATTTCACTTAAATTTGGGGAACCTTTAGTTTAACTCTTGGATCATTGATCACTTCATAGATATAGAAAAACAATATGTTTATTGTTGTATTTGTGTGTGTATGTGTATGTGTATGTGTATGTGTATGTGTATGTGTATGTATATGTGTATGTGTATGTGTATGTGTATGTGTATGTGTATGTGTATGTGTATGTGTATGTGTATGTGTATGTGTATGTGTATGTGTATGTGTATGTGTATGTGTATGTGTATGTGTATGTGTATGTGTATGTGTATGTGTATGTGTATGTGTATGTGTATGTGTATGTGTATGTGTATGTGTATGTGTATGTGTATGTATATGTGTATGTGTATGTGTATGTGTATGTGTATGTGTATGTGTATGTGTATGTGTATGTGTATGTGTGTATGCATGTATATGTGTATATGTGTGTGCATGTATGTATTTATATGTGTATATGTGTGTGTGTATGTGTGTGTGTGTATGTGTGTGTGTGTCTGTATGTATGTATATATATATATATATATATATATATATATATATATATATATATATATATATATATATATATATATATATATATATATATATATATATATATATATATATATATATATATATATATATAGAGAGAGAGAGAGAGAGAGAGAGAGAGAGAGAGAGAGAGAGAGAGAAATAAAAAATATACCTTAATAGTGTCGAAATGGATACATTACTCCATCCAAAATGATTTTGAAGTTTGAGAATAAGTAAACTTGCACCTAAGTCATGTCAAGCGACTTCCTTCATATATATGCTTTAGACATTCTTCTCAGAGATATTTCTCATTTTTAGAAATATCAATGCTTTTGTTGTCATTTTGATACCAGTCCTTTATAAATCTGTCATGCCATCATCATCATTATCATCACAAAAATCTTGTAGTGTATCTTCTTTTTGAATATAGTTCTTTCAATCTTGCATATTCTATAGGATCACTTTTGCATAGCCTCCTCATGGATGCTTCTAGTAAATGAGGACTTGCTGGCAACTTTGAATGGTGTGGTGGAAGATCATCAATATCATACATTGGAATCTACATATATGAATAAAAAATCATTAGTATTCCATAAATTAATGAGATATAAACTTACAACAGAACTTTAAATATGTAAGTTTCAATTAATTAGAGTTTTCATTGCAATAGAGGATAGGTGGACAGAAAGTTTTCATTGCTCTATAAAAGGTGCTCTTGGCGGTCTACAACATCCATAATTCACTAATTATTCATCACCAGCACGTAATCAAGTAATAGCATTGACAACTATGTATCTTGCTACATCTCTACTCATGTATGGTGATTCATGACTATTTTCACACTCTTCAAATTTGCAATTATTCATTGAACTCTTATGTCCTCAACTATTGTTTATTAAACCTATTATATTTCCATGTGTGCAAGGTCTTCCATCAATGACTACTCTTTCATTTTCCGTGTGTGTAATCCCTTTACTAGCAAGAGAAGTTGTATTCAGGCATAATCCATAAGTACTCATGCTTTGAACGTAATGTTTAAGTCAATGCCAATTTTCCCATCTATATATAGGACTAGACAATGACATAAGAGTGTCTTAAGAGTTATGAGGCACATACAAATCCTCTATAATAAAGAGACCATGACCAGACAATGACATAAGAGTGACTTAAGAGTTTGGAGGCACATACAAATCCTCTATAATCCAGTGATAGTGGACGGAGCAATCATATAGCAATTACCCCAAAAGTTAAAAACCTCTCCATCTAAAGGGAGTGGTCCTCTATGCCATCCTCCATATCTTCTTCTATCATATGTTTGTATAGAGGAGGATCACAAGTTGGCAATTGATAATATCCAACCATTTTAGTCTATTAACTAGGAGGTAGAGGCTTTTGAGAAACCTCGCTTTGTAGTTGATAGACAACAAGTCCATGACATGTATGAGAAATATTAGCATTATTAGTAGGAGTACCATCATCATCATCATCATCATTGAAAAATTATTCCTAGATATTAAGTATAATTTTATTTTGTTACATGATTTTAAAATAAAAATAATGACATAATAAAAATAATGACATTAATTTATGGAATCAAGACACACCCAAGCATCATCACATCGATTAGGTGGTGGCACATGCTCAAAAACACCATAATCTACCTCATGTTTAATAAATTCCAATTTTGTTATTTGATGTGCACCATAGCAAAGATTACACCAACATATAATATGCTCTTGATAGTAAAAATCATCATGATTCCTAGCGAATGAGAAGGTACATGAAGACATTAGTCCTCAAACACCTAAAATTGAAAGGAAGAAAAATCTCACCTACGCTCACAAATGCGCATACAACATCTATTAGACAAAATCCCTATCAACCTCATAGATCCAAACAAATTTGGGTGGTGAAAGGTTCACAATCATTGCCTTCATCACATCGCAACCTAATAGGAACTTGCACCTCTATTCCACACAATGTAAATCAAGAAAACCCATTCACCAAGCATATTCAAAGACCACACATTACTCAAAGATGGGTATCAAAGGCCATAATAGCTATATTGAAAGGGTGCATATAGATTTGGATTCCTAAATCTAGTGCCCCTAGAAATCTTGACACATTTCATTCTAGAAAATAGAAGATATCTACCTGACGTCACTCTAGTCATAGGTCTATGCACCCACTAGAAAAACATAGAAAACTTATAGTTAACCATAGCACTCCACCATTATTACCATCAAAGCTAGTTTGGAGACTTACGCTCACAATTTTTTTAATGCAAAAGTACCTAAGAAAAAAAACAAAGTCACTCAAAGTTAATCTGCCCCCTAAGTGTACTATAACTATCCTAGCATTTCAACATCAAGACTGCTCTTGTAGTTTTCACCTAGCACTTGCACACAAATGGATTTCTAAAGAACCTTGAGATTTCTCCAATCATCTATGGATAATAATGCACTATGTTTCGATATATCATTGAAAAGAAACCCTCTCTAACAGTTTTTTAATTTTCTGTAATAAGACTATTCAAAAATTACCAAGTATAAGCCACTTACATCTCACAATGATCCATGTTCAATACACCTATATATTATTGGATATATGGAACAATTCTTGGTCTTGATCAATATTGCTTTATCTAAGGATAAACCCAATATAAAATCAAGAAGAGCATTTTCATGGCATATCTACTTTTATTCCTCGTATAGGCTTAAATTTGGAGTCCTTACATATGATAAAGATTTTTCCATAGTGATAAATTCTCATATTGACAAACAATAGATTACTATCTTTGTAGGAATGATATGTCAAGGACTTCACTTCAGGGATGGAGTTACAATTGATAGTATCATCACCACAAAACAATGTACCAGGTCCATTCACAAACTTTTGGATCTAAAGGGAAAAGGTCTTTCCCACAAAATGAGAGTGGTTCTTCCTCTTCGGCATCAGAATTTTGATTTTCAAAAAGTAGATAACCATTCATTACCTTTTAATTCAATCATGTAAGGCATGAAATTTGTAGTCAATTGTCCTCAATTGAAAACAATCAGTATGGCACCATTTATTGGAGTCATGTGCTAGGTGGAAGAATTTAGAAATCATCTGCAACATGCAAGCTTTGACACAAATCATTTATACAGCCCTCGTTGAAGATGTCACCTTTTGCCCCATCTAATGATCAATGAGCTTGTGCCATTCATGCAAACCAAGAAGACACTTATGACGGTAGAAGTCACACAAGTAGCACATGGTTCAAGGATGAGAGGATCACAACCTTCTCATAGCTAAAAAGGTGAAGCTACAATGTCAATAGAGAGGAGTGCAAAGAAACATTTTGATCCATTGTCTTTGCCACCTACCATGGGTGCACATAACAACCATACTCAAACATCAAATGTGACATCACATCACATGCCAAAGTGCAAATTGAGCCTTGATGTCACGAGCCAACTCAAGCTCTCGTTAGAGGATGAATAAGAAGAAGTAGTGCCTCCAGCAAAGAAAAAGAAAGTTTCACCATTACACGACCCTCTTCACTGGTGTCACCACCAGGACCATCTAGAGATGCCAAGGGCTAGGTAAATGCAGCCTCAGTGATTGTTGATGTTCTTCTTGTTGTTGTTCTTGTTGTTGTTCTTGTTTTTGTTCTTGTTGTTGTTCTTGTAGAGTTACTAGATGTTCCCTAATCTCCCACAATAGAGTCTCCTCCTTTCACCCTTCAATCCACACATGACTTTATTGTGTACAATATTGAATTGTCTGTGAGTGAAGCATAGCTTGATTTCCACATCAATGATACCATTCAAGAAAATCTTAAAAAAGTAGTGGAAAAGAATCATGAATTCTTGATTACCAAGGTTGACATTCTCATGTTACCATCTGTATTTGCAGTAGAAGTTATGTAACTACTGTCACCACCACCACCTATTGATGTAAGTATGACAACAAACATTTCTTTTCATGAGCTTTCAAAAATACTTTTTCCTTCTTCATCTTCATCCTTAACGATTTCGGACATGGATATTTCAATTGGTACTTCAATCACTCATGCAAACACTATCACAAGATGCATAGACACATAGTCATGCACACACAAATTCACCTACCATTCACAGTTTCATAATTGTTACCATCCACTGTGATGGCGAGATGTCTTAATTCCACACCACCATCATCTCTTGATCTACCATTCTTCTTGAATAATTTTCCTATTTTTTTCATCCTCTCTATCTACTCTTACACCTGTACATATTCCTATTTTACAATTTCAAGAATAACTAGAATATTTTAGACACCATAGGATACACAACTACATTCAATTGCACTACTATTGTAGGATCTTTACTTCCAAATGATCATCCCACTTCACAATTGGATTTGGAACCCAAACTACAAAATGTTTTTCCACATATTATTTCAGCGAATCCTCTTATACAAAAAATGAAAGAGGCATATGAAAATAAATATTCTTGATCTAGCCTAAGCACAAATATCTAAGTTACACATAGGTTTGGCCAACTGATTGATGAATTTCCACTTCAAGTCTCATCAATGCACATATCCAAGAGAGTAGCTCAGTAAGGATCAAAAGGTGAGACATAGATGGACCAACTTACCTAGCATGATCAAGTTATAGAAAAATTATGTGTTAATCAAGTTACTAGTGAGAGGGATTTAGAATCTACTCAACTATATACAAGAGATCTCACTTGTACAATATACCAGAGGCACCACTTGTAGAAGAAACATTTGTATATATCCATTCACCACCTTTGATCTTGCAGCACCTGTTTCCCTAAACTTGACATATACTATAGTATGGACACATGAGATATCTCTTATCGATTCCAAGCAAGAAGAGCGATACTAGACCATGTGAAAAAGAATAGACTAATCATGAAAATTACAAAGCCTAAAGTTCTTGATCTCCTTGCCCCATATCCTCTCCCCTATGGATTTATCCATGTACAAAAAATATTTTATATCATGGATCAAACAAGTTTAGAACTAGATTCGGCATTCAACCTTACTCTCAAGCAAACTAAATATCTTTCCCTTCAAAGAATCAAAGAGTGAAATCAATGTGACAAAGGAAATGTTACCCATTATTGTCTATGTGAAAGGAAAAATGACCATCGGACACCATATAGAAAACTCGTACTCTCTGCTCTCTAGTTTTTGCATTTTTTAGTAGTTCTACACAAACAAGTACAGAGAATCATTGTGGTGCAATCCAAAAGGATATTACATGCTATGAGAAGCTCAAAGGCTCCCTTTCACTAGTATCAAAACATTTTTGCACACAGATGCATAGTTTGTCCCCAATCTATGCAATGTTCTCTAGACATACAATCTAGGAAACACCTCAAGAAATCCTAGGCTTATGACTAAGGCAGCAACCAATGCATAGACCTTGTCATACCTTTTCATATGATTCATCAAAGTCACTATTGGTTCGATTGGCTACACGTGAGGCATGACCTCAGTGATCAAAGAAGACAGAGGTTCTCGGTACTTCTCAAGAGGTCACCCATCCTTGTACTGTTCTCCTTGAAGCTTGAACCGGCAATCTCTTGCCACTAAGCTATACTCATGTGGTATTTGAGGAGGTGGAAAGACAAAGATTTGAGAACCTCAAGAAGAGTGTTCCTTTGTGCTTCTCCAAAAATGAATATTAAGCTTTGGGGATGTATTTTTAGTCACACTAGTGATTTTACATGTTGCTTGGAAGGCTTTCAACTGTGGTGGGAGCAGCCACCACACGTTTATGCACATTTTTTGGTCTAAATAATGGAGTTGATAGACACTTGCAGGTGTTGTTGGCTAGCGTCTAGGCTATATATTTGGTCTTTCAGTGCCATTCTCTTGCATATGCAGAGCACATGCACACTATGTATGCTTCTACTGATACTATTTATGTACACCCATGTGCTCATTGATATAATGGTTACATATTTTTTTCATATCCTTGATGTGTTAAATGTTGGAGGATAAACACTCCTATGTGCACAATGAAAGCAAATGAACCCTCCTAGGATCTTGAATTTTTTCAAACATAGGCTTTGTGTTTCTTGCGTTCTCTAAGTACATGCAGAGAAGGAAAATTACAATTTGCAACCTAAAATTAGACTTACAAAAAATCCAATGAGAGTAAAATCACTCCATTTGGACACTGGATGATGCCTCAACTAGATGCAATAGAACAGATAACTTGATCTCTTCACAAAGTATTAGCTAACTATAGAGACATTGTTCAAGACATTTCTCTGAACTTGTGATGCACTTATCCCAAGACTTATACCACTCAAAGTAGAACTTATAAGCTTTTGAAAAAGACAAAAATCACTAGAAATGGATTGAGAATGAATTAGAAACAACAATTACAAGATCAAGGGGTTTGCGAGAATCATCTAAATCTCTGCAAAATATGCAAAGAACAGCTAGTAGGGTGTGTGCTCAAGCAAGGGGTAGTGGGCATGTATTTCCATGACCCTAAGTCATAATACAACTCATTAGAGGCTTTAAAGGTCACATGCCAGCCTCGTTAACCAATCAAAAGCATATACATCTCAAAAGGTGAGGTCTAATCACATCAAGAGGTGACCTAAATCTTTTCTAATCAAATCCTTTCCATTATTGACATGATTTGATGTCTCCAACTCATGGAAATCATCCTCCTTTGATAATGGATGATGTGCAAGGCTCAATTTGGGGCATGTTCCCACGCTCTTGAGCTTGGAATACAAAACTTTCAACACTCACCCTCAAGCTTGAGTCTTTTTCCTTGATTGCTTCATCCTATGTCTCTTATGTTGATTGCTTCCTTGAGTACTCCAAGTTTTGTACCTTCAAGAAAATTTTTCATCATGTCTGCAACCTACACTTTAGTGTTTACATACCTTATGTCTAGCTCCTTTGCCATCACCTTTTCTCTAATGAAGTGGTAATGAACCTCTATGTACTTGCTCCTTGCATGAAACATGGGATTATTAGTTAGGTAGATGCTTGAAATGTTTTCTCCATAAAGAGGAAACTCCTCCACTTTCACTTCAAGGTCATTATGTAACTTCTTAAGCCATAGTAGCTCACATGTAGCCACTGCTAAACCTTTGTACTCAACCTCTGTGGATGAAACAACAACAATGGGTTGCTTTTAAGAACTCCATGAGATCACTTTTGTACCTAGCATGAAAACATAACCTGATGTACTCCTTCAATCATTTTTGCTACTTGCCCAATCAGCATCACTAAAAAATAAGATGATCATGAGTGGCTGCATGTAAAAATTGAGAGAGTATGACTACCACATATGCAAGATCAGGTCTAGTGAATGTAACATAAATTAATGAACCAATTATGCTTCTATATATGCAATATCTGTATAGCCTCTCCTTGACCTAGAACCAACTTTGTATTGGGCTCCTTGAAACCTACCCTTGGATCCTCAAAAAACATCCTCTTTCATTGAACCTAACTTGACAGCCTTTTTCTACCATGTGGCTTACCGAAATCAAGTTTTTGCTAATAGGAGCGACATCTAATACCTCTGATAAGCACGTTTCCCTTTGATTCCCTTCCAAACTGATATCTCCCATGTTGAATGGTATGCTCTAATTTTTCACCTGTTTCCACATGTCCTTGATGCTTTGGGACCTACAAATTACTAAAAAAAATCCTTTCGACATGACATATGATTGCTACATCTACTCTCTACATACCATACATCTTCACTAGCTTGAGTTGTATCTTCAGCATACCTCATGGCAAGTAAATAATCATTCCCTTGGTTGGATTATGTGTTTTCATAATTACCTTGCCATATATGATTTTTGGTGTTTCTTTGATTCCCTGGTCTTTCAGCTCTATGATAGCATTCATTAGCAAGATGACTTAGCTTATTGCATACAAAGCATCCATTTGAAGTGGGTTGTCCTCTTCCACCAAATCTTCCACCTCTTCCTCTATTTTTTGCTCTTTCACCTCTTTGAACTGCATTTTCTTGTTGTCCTTGACCTCCTTTGTTGCTTTGATATCTTCCTGTTCCTCTTGTAGCACCTCGGTTGTGTCTTCCTCTTCCTCTACCTGCATACAACAATTTCTCTTGGCTATCCTTGGCATTATGACCACCAAGGTTCATCTCCTCTATGACCGTGAGAGTGATTAGTTGATCAAAATCAAGAAGAGAGTCCCTTACATACACTGAAGTTGTGAAGGCCCTCCATCTTTCATCATCTCTAAGTCCATTTAAGGTGTGCGCTACAACATCATCATCATCTAGGGCACAACTGATTGCCCCTAGTGCATCTACAAGCTCTTTAACCTTTAATAAGTAATCATTAGAAGCTTGATAAGGGCCTTTCCTAATATTATTTAGCTCATTCTTGAGCTAAATTTAGAGAATCTCTCCTAGCACTCCCACACCTTCTTTGATGTATCCAAATCTTGAATATGTCCTTTCATGGAGTTGCTAATATGCTAAGATAAAATAAAAATGACTCTCTTACTGCTCTTCTTTGGTCATTGGTTGGATTTAACTCATCTATATAGGGTTTTGGCTCTCCATCACTCACAAGTCTCCACAAGCCTTTCCCATTAAAAAATTGCTTATTCTAAATCGCCATGGTGTGTACTTTCCCTTTTCAAGCTTGTCAATCTAAGCATTGAGATCAACCATGGTTCCTTCTAGATCTTTTGAACCTTCCCCTTGATGCAATGAAGTTGAAAAAGATGGCTTTCTTATGAAGTTTCATCTTTGATTCAATGACTTGTTTGCTTCCCCTTGTTGTTGATGTGCTTGTTCTTTGCTTCTTTCCTTCATCTTTGATGAGATCTTTACTTCATTTTAGTAGCTCCTTCTTCTCTCTTTGATACTCCACTTATAGCTTTGATACCATTGTTGGAGGGTAAACACTCAAATGAACCCTCCTAGGATCCTGAGTTTTTTCAAACATAGGCACCTTGTTTTTTTTTCTTTGAGTACATGTCGAGAACTATTCTTATGATCAAGGGAGGGTTTCCATGCACAAATGAAGATATGTGCATACCCTAGAACCCAGCACTCTCGTCCCCCTAGACTTTGTCACCCTCGACAAAGCTAAGATAAGATGATCATACATAGCTGAACTGGTCCAAGTTTGAGTCTTCAAGTCTTCACGTCTTTAGATCTTTAGGTCTTTAGGTCTTTAGGTCTTTAGGTATTCACGTCTTCAGATTGTCAAGTCTTCAGTGTTGAGCAACACATTCCCCTTGGGGGCAGTCAGCCCTGCATACATCCTATTGTGCAGCCCTTTGTAAGACTGAAAAATCCTTCACAAGGATCTCCTAACCCTGAAATTAACACATACAAAAGCAAGTAGACTATAATTTATTGAAAAAATGAGTCAAAAATCATGTATTCCATGTAACTGTAGCTTCCACTTCAAAGAGCATCAAGTCCTACAAGACTTGCTCTTCTAGAGAGAAGTCTATATGAAGATTTTCCCTCCCATGGTGTGTTTAACTTCTCTAGCATGTATGTTAGATTCTCGGCATACTCCCATAAGGAATAGTCACAAAATTAACATGCTTTGGCTTGAACATCTCCATATCCCTATAAATAAAGGAAAAAAATAGCTCCAAGGAGCTCATAAACAACAATAGCCTCATAGTTCGCCACATCTCTTACATCTTAAGTATGCCACAATTAGTCCTATTATGTTATCAACCAAGTGCATGTGTGACATGTTGTAGTATAAACCACGAGATGGTGTTGATATTTTTGGGGCTTTAAACAAATGTGCCATGGCTTTTATTTCTTGTTGTTTGTACAATATGCTCGCATAGTTATGAGGAATTGCATAATATAATGAGGAATTCATTGCTAAAACATGATTAGATAGGCATGCAAAGGGTAGTACCCATAACTAGCAACCCTTATAGACTATCATTACCCCATACACGAGTCTAGATACTACAAATACATTTGCCGAGTTGGTACTCCTAGCACCATCAGGCCACAAAAGTGTTCCCATGTGGAGTCAATCAAAGCTTTTGAGTGGGGGGGCTTGTGGACACAATCCCCCTTAGTGGGGTAGTCTGACACATCCCATCTGTAGTTTCACTAAAACATGTATTTCCAAAATACACAAATGCATACTCATAGCACAAAGAACATTGTGAGGAAGCACAAAAGTTAGCATCTTGAATTCTATAGAGTACCTGTCATTTCACCCAAGGTATTCACTATTTTACTAGATGCAAGGGAATGGAGGAAAACTTCTTAATTGTGGTGGGGCCTAGACACAATAAATCTCCAAACCTACAAACAATGAGTGTCAAACACATTTTGAACATGATCCTATTAAAGTGTACAATCACACAGAATGCCACTCCAACTTTGGGTACTTAAACCTATCATTCATTCATGGCAATAGAAAAGGTTAATCATATGTATTAGTATGCTCTGATGTGTTAATCATTAAACAATTATTACACTTTTAAGAATATTCGGAGTTTTATTCAATCAATCATCCCATGTTGAAGTGTTTAATTTTTTTCCTCCAAGCAAGGAATGTGGAAACCATCATTGTATAGGGAAGTCACACAAACCTTAGGCAAACCATATTTCCCTGACAAAGATAACAAAAAAATATCAACCCCAAAGTCCTCCAGAAGTCCATGGCCCAAACACAAATCTAAGCTTTGATATTTTTTGCACTATTATTGCAATGATGCCCCGATTTCCCTCAAAAGAGAACACCTAGTGATTCTGTGAGTTATGTGTACACTTGAGCAAAGGAGTGATGTGAGAAACCAGGTGAGTTGATACACAAACCTCTTGTTATCATAGCATAACCAAAGTGAAAGCATAAGGACATTGCGTGTGATAAACATACTTTCTTACCTCTAGTAGGAATTGCAAACAACTAACCAATGTCTACACAAAGTTCTTTTCAAAGTTTAGGTGTAGTTTTTGGACACCATACTAGAGGGTATTCAACAAAAACTCAAACCATCATAAGCATTATCAAACTAGTCATAACTTGATACCACCAATGTCCTCTAGTACATGCAATATTCATGAAAACGTCTTCCCAAGGAATCTTTCATATCAGCCAAAAAATTGCCCATAACATAGGAGTGGATGCTTGGTCCTTGGAACCTAGCAAGGTCTGCATGTAAACTACACGGAGTATTTAAAATTATCACTTGTCAACATTGCACCTGTAGAAAAAAATGATCCCTTTCCCATCCTTTGTTATAGGCACTCAATCCTATGCAGTGAGTTCAAGAAGACATTCATCATGAGTATGAATAGAGAACCACTCAAACTTGAAGCCACACAAATAAATCTTGTCAATCATATAGAACAAAGTAATTACAAGAAACTAAAACCCATGTGGAAGTGTTGTGCTAGTGTGAGCTATTATTTTAGGGTCTTAATACTATGAAAAATGGAAACATGAAGCCAAGATCATGAAGACCATCATAAAATAGCTGCTTTAATGAGGCTTAGAGTATTAGTAATCTGGCATAATCAATTTGTTGAAGGTGGTGAATATGTTATTCATAAAGCAAATGCACTTGAAGAGACATCATTTTAGAACAATAGGACCTCGGTTGTGTCCATCATGATGCTTGATGTGAGGTTGGACAAAAGAGATTCATTAGCATTCCCAGTAATCATTATTTACAAGCATACTTTGTTCCTTATAACTTTCTCGAATCACATAGGAATCACATAGTAAGGCAAGCATATGATGACAACCAAACACACAAACTTATACACACTATGCTTCAAGGCGATGAGAGTTTAAATATGGAAGAGAAGCCCTAGAGCGCTTCAAATTAGATGCATAACATTTGAAAAAGTGCAAAAACACATTGCCATAGCTATGAGTAGCATGGATGGAACCATGCCTAAAAACACATTCCCAAGAATGGCACCATATGTCAGGTCTGGAAGCATGGTATCGTGCCCCTTTCTTGGCAAAACAACATAGAATTTTGGGTTATAAAAGTCGTATAATATCTTTCCATCTTTGCTAGACTAGTGAGTTGGAGTGGAAGGATTGAGATATGTTGACCGAAGGTTGATCTTCAGGCTTCAACAATGCATCATCTCCCAGCAAAATGCCTTGCATAGACTGTAGCAACCCGAGTGTTTGTAGACAAAAAACTTTGAACATAGAAGTATACAGTATGCAATCCAATCCAAAATGAAGCCTAGTGGGTATTAAACAGCATTTAGAGAAGAGTAGGAAGCACTAGCTCAACCCCAAGCCCTAGAAAGGAGAAAATTGTATAAGCATATGCCAAAAGGCTGGGAAAGCATAGACATCCAAATCCCAAGTGCTACAAGGAGTATCTGATAGCAGGGAACCACCAAAGTTGGGGAGCACAAAGCTAAACAAAACAGGAAAAATGTCCAACCAACAAGGGAGATTTGAAAAGGAGCACCAAATCATCACTCAGAGCTCAATGCAGACCCAAGTAGAAGGTACGACTAGGAGCCAGAAGGGAGCCCAATGCCACATAGTAGGAGCGAGGATTCTTGGATCTGCCTTTTGATTAGGAGAGGGCCAACAAGGGGAGCATGATTCCTCCATGATTGTAGGAGCTTTGTGTAACCCCATGGAGTCGAGTTCCCGATCGGGGATCTTCTACCTTGCATGGGAGCTGGTGTAGCAGAGCGCCATTGGGCCGATCAAACATGAGGGGAAACGCCACACAAATTTGATTCTTATCGAAGAAAGGAGAAGGGGGAGCTTGCGAGGATCTCACCCCCTCAGAAGAGCATACATGGAGCAGAGCTCTCGTGCATAAAGAAAAAGAGGGAGACCTATGCAAGAGGGAAGTAAAGGAAGAGAGGAAGAGGCATGCCTCCCCCCAACACCCCCCCAAATGTAGTAGACACCAAAGTTGACACACGATCGGGCAGCAGGGAACTCATTTCACCATGGCCGCAGCTTGCAATGGAGAGGCAAGCAGAGGGAGGACGAAGGAGGGAGAAGGGGGAGAAAGGATTGATGCAATCCCCCCACTACCCTCAACGGCCTTGTGCGAATTGAAGAGAATTAAGTCAGGAAGCTTCTATCGACTTGATATGTCAATCATTCCTTAATGAAGTGAGAGGGGGAGAGGGGACTTAGTCCTCACCACCACATGCATACCAAATAGAGTAAGGTACAAGTCCTAGCCCCCATACAAATTCACATACATGCAAAAAGGGAGGGAGAAGAATTTGGGGTTCCCTCCCCCCATATTCAATTGCGAGACACAAAATGTATCCAAAGCTCCACACAAGATTCTCGAATGTCCTATTGATACTTAGACTACAAAATTTTCATTTATACATATATTTTCTTTGAAAAATGAAGCGAGGGAAGGGATGAAGGGAGTACCATCCATCCCCCTTGTTGCTCTAGCACAATGGTGAGAACCACGTTAAGAAGCTTCACCTCCTTAATGTCAATCCGAGGGAGAGGTAGGAGTGATATGGAGATCGTGAACGTGAGATGATGTGAGAGTGAAGGTGAGAAGCACAAAGATGCACACACACATACACACACACGATGAAGAGACAAGCAAGACACAATGGAAGGTGGGAAAATTAGCTCTATTGCTCAAGAATACTCTTACAAGCTCAAACTAGCTCTATGCTCACACTAACCAAAATGAACCAACCTCAAAAATGAGCTCTCTAGCTCTTTTTATAGTTTCTAGACTAGTTTTGACCGGTTTCACATCTAGTGACCGGCCTAGTTAAAAAATAGGTCCTAGAGGCTATTTGGAAGGGTAAACGATGTCTAAAAATAACAAAAATTGGTACGCGCATTCTACCTAAGCTCCTCAAGCTCGAGGACTCCTCGGCTTGCACAAAATGGAGCTATGGATTACAAAATGGGGTTTTCTTATGATACATATGTTACAATTAGTGATAATAATCACTGTTGAATGTTTGGAGAATTAATAAGAAATATATTTGTTTAAAAAATTGATCCGCCTGGCTCCCTGCTTCGTCTTCACATGCTTCCGTGGCGTCTGTGCCTCTGACTGCTTCCAACAACTTGTAGAAAAACATAGAAATCAGAGAGCAAAGAGTACAATTTCACTGTACATAGGTTTCACAAATGGGGGGTCTCCATTTAGTTTGTGGCTGATCAGACCACTATATGTTTATTAGAATGACAATGTATAAGAGTGTTTGTCAGCCATTTGGCCTTTCACATAGAAAATAACGGTAACAATCTCCACTAAATGCCAACATGGCCAAAGTAAACCATGGGAGAAAAATAAAGATTGATAAAGGATATGAGTGTAAGTTTAGAAACTATACCTCCCACTTGATGGGCATGTGTTGGGTTGTCGGGTATGCACACATCTTCATTTGTGCATGGAAACCCTCCCTTGATCATAAGAATAACCTTTTTTGTATATATTTAGAATTTCACATAAGAACACCCTCTTAGGAAACTTTTCAAAAATTCTCTAATTCTATGGTATGGAAGCCTTGTAAATATCCCACCGAATATATGGTAGTTAGACACATGCTCCCTTTTTGACTAGTCAAAGGAACACACAAAGCTCATTTTTGGGAAGAGGAGCTCTTGGTTTGACATGAGATTCATGTATATATCCTTTTATGAATGGAAAAACTCTTTTACTCTTAGAATATGTGCGATTCTTGTATTTTTTCTTTGAGAGTGAGAGTGAGGTGTGTGTGTGCATGCTTGTCTCTCCTTTGTTTGTGAGTAGAAGATTGCATTTCTTGTATTTTCCACTTGCGACAAGGATCCTTCATGACCTTCCTCTCCATGTTCTCATCGGCATGTGGCATAACTCGGAGTTGACAGCCAATGGCATGAGCATGATGGAGGGTTGGTTGGATGAAAGGAGAGTCTTCCTTGAGATTTCCCATTGCTTCCATGCAAGGTGATGTGGGTCTTGGCTCCCCTTGGTATACTACAACAACACAATTTGGCACTGTTGGGGGGGAGAACAACCTTTCATCACTTTGAGAGCTCAAGCACATGTGGTAGAGTATTGTGTTGCAATTTTTTCTTCTCATTTTCATAAGATTGAGTTCTTGCATGGCATTTGCACCCTTCCTTTGGACCATTAGCTCCCCATTTTCTTGTTTTTGTAGGGTAGTTTTAGTTCATTTTGGTTGTTGCACAAAAACATCCCCTAACCCCTTTCTCTCTCTCTCTCACATACACACTCCCACACATCCACCTCCCACACATCCACCTTTGGCATCATTTTACACCACTGACATTTCTTCTTTTCTATGATTGCATTGGGTAGGGGTGTTGGAAGCAGTCAGAGGCACAGACGCCACGGAAGCATGTGAAGACGAAGCAGGGAGCCAGGCGGATCAATTTTTTAAACAAATATATTTCTTATTAATTCTCCAAACATTCAACAGTGATTATTATCACTAATTGTAACATATGTATCATAAGAAAACCCCATTTTGTAATCCATAGCTCCATTTTGTGCAAGCCGAGGAGTCCTCGAGCTTGAGGAGCTTAGGTAGAATGCGCGTACCAATTTTCGTTATTTTTAGACATCGTTTACCCTTCCAAATAGCCTCTAGGACCTATTTTTTAACTAGGCCGGTCACTAGATGTGAAACCGGTCAAAACTAGTCTAGAAACTATAAAAAGAGCTAGAGAGCTCATTTTTGAGGTTGGTTCATTTTGGTTAGTGTGAGCATAGAGCTAGTTTGAGCTTGTAAGAGTATTCTTGAGCAATAGAGCTAATTTTCCCACCTTCCATTGTGTCTTGCTTGTCTCTTCATCGTGTGTGTGTATGTGTGTGTGCATCTTTGTGCTTCTCACCTTCACTCTCACATCATCTCACGTTCACGATCTCCATATCACTCCTACCTCTCCCTCGGATTGACATTAAGGAGGTGAAGCTTCTTAACGTGGTTCTCACCATTGTGCTAGAGCAACACCAAATTTGGCGCCGTTGCCGGGGATCGAGTCTAGGACGAATGTGTGATGGTAAGAGTATAGCAAGAAGTGGCGTTGGAAGGTAAAAATTTCAGTTTTTGTTGTTGTTTTTTACTTAGTTTTTAGTGTTTTTCACCTTCCCCATACTCCATCTTCATCATCGCATCATCATCTCCATTTCCAAAAAAAAATCAGAAAATTCACCATATCCACCCATTCACCTCATTTCCCCTCATTTGTGCATGCGAGAGAGCGAGAGAGAGTTTTTGCGCTTGTATGCACTTGTGTTTTCTTGAGTTTTCTTGCAGGTACAGAGCTTCAGAGCATCAGGAAAGCTTCCAAAAGGTAAAGAATGTACTTTCTGTCAGAAATTTCCGACTGTGTCGGACCATCGCGATGGTCCGCCAAGTTCGGATTTTGAGGTAGGCGACCACACCACGAGGTAGGCGATCCTTGCGCACACACGGCACCATAGTTGCATTTCAAAAATTCGTCATTTGGTGGACCATCGCGATTGGCTCGGACCATCGCGATTGTGTCACACCATCGCGATTGGCTCACGCCATCGCGACGGCTCGGCCGGACCATCGCGACGGTTCGCTTTTTCGGACCATCGCGACGGTTCACTTGAGCCATCGCGACGATCCACTCGGACCATCGCGACTGTCCAGTTGACCCTGCACCATCGCGATTGGCCCACGCCATCGCCACGACAGTGCCACGTGTCACGATAGACCATCGCGACGGTTCAACCTTCAGACCATCGCGACAGCCCAAAATCGGACCATCGCGATTGGCTCAAGCCATCGCATTGCGGACCATCGCGACGGTTCACTTCGGACCATCGCGATTGTCCACCGTTGACCGTTGACCGCGCCATCGCGATTGTCCGCCCGATCACGCCATCGCGACGGTTCAATTTTTGGACCATCGCGACGGTTCGACCTCACGCCATCGCGACGGTTCGTTTTTTTCGGGCCATCGCGATTGTCCAAATTCCACGCCATCGCGACGGTCCATTTCCACGCCATCGCAACGGTTCACTCGGACCATCGCGACGGTCCCAGACCATCGCGATTGCCCACCCCCATCGCAAATTTTGGACTCCAATTTTTGACCAAATTTGAGGGTATTTTTGAAAAATTTTTGGACCATTAGACTCATAGGAGACCCCTTAGCTCATATTTGAAGGAAAATTGGATTGTCAATTTTTACCCCCCAGGGCCTGAACGCGTATAACTTTTTCATCCGAAGTCCGTTTTTTGAGCTTAATAGCTCGTTAGAAAGCTCGTGACGAGTACTACGTGACCTCAACTGTTTTTTTTCTTAAAGGATACATATATTTTTAGATAAACTATTTTGAGGCTCACCCAGTCTGGGACTAGGAAGCCAGGGGGCACACATTAAAATTTGGGCAAAAAGGGAAGGGATTTAAAAGATGTATGTGCTCAAGTGTTTAATCATCTTGTGAATTGGTCTAACATTGGAATTTTCCAGGTCTAGCAAGGGCAATCCAAGGCAAGCAAGCAAGGCAGTGGAGACAGCAGAGCTTGGGAAGCACGGCTTCTTGGGCAACAGGGCATCAGAGCAACCAGAAAAGCCGACTCGAGGTTGGAAGATTACTCAACCCCCTCAGTCAATTCTTAGCTTAGGCTAAACGGTAGTTGTGGATTAACGACGATAGGAACGCCTCAAGTTCAAGATACCTAATTCTATCAAGTGTAAGACTCAAAGTAAAGGAGTGTGTGACGAAAACCTAAAGAAAAGAACCTAAGTCTGACGGAACGAGAACCCAAAACTATAACGGAAAGTCGAATTCCTGACGCATATATTAAGACAAGAATCCAAAGAAGAATTAAAAAGAATCAAAAATTAATCACAAAGGACCATTGACGATCTAAGTGTGTAATTGAGTGAGCAAGGAAGGAAATTAATGAACCTTAGATCGGGCAAATATATAGGTAAGTCGGACAGAAGAAGCCTTAGATCATCAGAGGCTAGTGTGAGAACTACCGCTCGATCTTGGGCTCAGCAGTTGAATAGTAGTTATCCTTACGAGTTGAGCTCAGAATCAAGTGAATCAGAGATGGCATTTAGCGCAGACAGACCAGAAGGAGGGTCTCATGTAGCATACCTAGAAAAACCAGAAGGACCCTATAGAACGCAACTAGAGTTTCTCCGAACCAACCGACTAGGTGCTCGCATCTATGAGGATGGTTTGCGAAGGCAAGTGGTGCAACTGCACAACCCTGATCAACCCATTGGATTGGAAAGACCAGTGGTGAAATTTGAGAGAGACGCTTACATAGACAAAGAAGGAACCATGTACGTTCTAAGTACGCAGCCAAACGATACGAATGAGTTTGGCACGATTCAATTAGAGACGGAAGCGAAATTTCAAGGAAAAGAACCGTTAGAAGAACCTAGAACACCGAGAGGGAAATCCGTATTAACAAGAGTAATCATCCCAGAGTGGATCCCTCAAGATAACAGGAGCACAGAGTTGTTCGTAAATAAAGAGACAGATGAAGCCTTTTGGAGGTACAGAAAGGAAAACCCCAGTGAGGTAGGCATCATCACAATCTATGAATTCAAGGACCCAGATACACCTGGAAAGGTTGTATACCTGGATGAGACTTCAGAAAGAGTCTTTGTGGTGCCTGAGCGCGCTAAAAACACCTACACTTGGAGAGGTGAATTGATATTCCCTCCATCCCGAACAAACATGAATGCAAATCAACAAGGGGCAGGAACATCCTCAGCCCATGGAAATCAAAGAGAAGGAAATCACGAGAGACCGGAAGTAAGCTTCATTCACCCCATAGGGAGAGATGGAACAACCACGAACACTAATAGGACGGATAGACAAAGAGAACATGGAATACCAGGTGGTAGAGATGAATTTCCTCTACCTAGACCACGTGAGCACGCAAGAGTATTGAGGCCCACGCAATTAGTAAAATCAATGAAAAATTACTTTGATGGGACAGGAGATCCCTATGACCACGTTGCAGAATTCAAGCAAGTACTAAGAGCAGAACAAGTTGAAGATATGTTCACGCAGTACAATGCATTTGGACTAACGTTAAAGAATACAGCTTTAACTTGGTTCCAACCACTACAACAAAGGCAATTTAGAGACATCCATCACTTTTTAGAGTCATTCATCACTGAATTCTCTAAAAGTGGGGTTAGACATGACACGTCTTCGCTGATTCATAGTTTTAAACAAACCCCTCAGGAAACAGTAAGACTGGCAGGTCGTAGATTCAGACAATATGTTGAGCGATGTCCAATGCAAGAGCTACCCTCACAAGCCAAACAAGTATCACTGTTCCTAGATGGCTTGTTGAGCGCTAAACTACGCTCTTATGTGTACCTAAAAGAACCCAGAACGCTAGAGGAGTGTGTAAGAATATGTATAGACATCGAGGACAACCTAGGAGAGGAATTAGAACTCTCAAAGGTCTATAAAGACTCAGATTGTTCTTCTCTAGCATCCACAAAATTGTCTAATTCGATAGAAGACCTAGCAGAAAAAGTGGCCCAAAAACTAGGAGTTTCTAGTAAACAGGTGCCCAAGCTACCTACAAATGTACGTTGTTACGCTTGTGGTGGAAATCATTTGGCAAACATGTGCCCCAATGCACCTCAACCTCACGCCAACCCTAGTGGCCAATATTGCACAATTGAGAGAAGATACACAAATCATACAGCTCAGGACTGCCCATACAACAAACAAACCGTGAGACAGAACTACCCGCAAACATACCAGCAGCCAGGTAGGTATCAAGGCCAATACAATGCTCAGCCTTATTACTATAGGCCTCCTCAGAACTACCCATACCAGGCTCAACAGAGACCTCAACCCGTCTTAGCTCAACAGCCACCCCCACCAGCGAATGTCATCTCAGTCAAATATGCGGCTGCAGAAGAGAACCTAAGTAGGGCCTTAGTGCCTTCTTCACCCCTGATCACCGAAAGTGACCCGAACTCAAACAGTTTTGACTCTACTCATGTAACTAGTCCACCCGCTTATTACACGGAGTCACCAGAGCATGTGGAGACATATCATTATGATAGTCCACCAATGGAACCTAGTTGGGAGCCAGATTATACTAATGTGATGTACGCAAACCCAAACCCACGGCCCCAATTGAGACAACAAAGACCACAGGGCCCTCGAGGACCATGCTTTAGGTGTCAAGGAGATCACTTCATTAAGGATTGTCCACATCCTCCAATAGCAAGGCAATCACAGTACTATAATGTACAAGGCTTTTGTGCTGATTGTGGCAAAGAGCACATAATCAAAGATTGTCCTAAGAACCCAGTTAACACTTCAAATGTGACATCGATCAACGTGATAGGTATTGTAAACAACGCAGATGGATCCAACCCTACATACGTGCCTATCCAAGCTATAACTAGAGCCCAGGCACTTTTACAAAACCAACAGCTTAATCATGAGAAAATAGCCGAAACTAGTGAAGTTGCGGGATCGAGTAGTAAAACGACGAAATCGTGGAAAGATTCCAGAGAAAGGATAAAGAGAAAATGGAGTAAAAAGATAAGTGAGTTGGAAGGAAGTCTAAGAGAATCTAGAGCCAAAATACAAGAATTGGCTTCACAAGAATCAAACCAAGAAATCCCAGCTCAGAAATCGGGATTAGTCTTAGCAGAACCCATACCGGAAGATCTAGACATGATGTTTCGTGCATATCAGGCTAGAATAAAAGAGGGACCTCAAGTCACGGAAATGAGTAAAAACTACCCTCGAGCTGATCTAGAAATTGAGAGAACTAAACTTTGCATGAAGATGGTAGAACTAGCCCAAGCCTTGTTCGACGCCTCTAGATATCTTAATTGGAATAACATGGCAAAACCGGAACTACACTTTCAAGGACTAATGGAGAGGCTAGAACACTTGATTGAAAGCAAAGAGAAAAAGGATCAGTCTAGGAACCCTACTGTCCCAGAGACACAGGAAAGGAATCCACCATCCCTGTCTCAAGTACCCAATACAGAGAGTCAAGATAACCTATCTTCCATACATAAGTACTCACATGAATTTTTAAGAGAAATCCAAGAAGAGAAATGGAGAAAAGAACAAGGAACTCATCCTCCTATTCAAGAAATAGACGATTTGCAGGAACAATTTCCCCAAGACATCCCCTCTATATATGATGATGTAGAGGTGGAACAACTGAGTGAACCCACAGGATTTGAGTCTAATTCTTTACAAGAATTACCTCAGTTCACAGGACCTTGGGAAGCAAAGTCTATTAGTATGAGAGCACCCACGATAATAGTGAGGAATGAAGAATCAGTGATCCCTAGAAATACGGAAGTGATCAAGAATACCAAAGTACAATGTAATCTCACTCTGGAGGAACTGTTAAAGGTAAAACCAGAATTGTGGAAGCACGTAGCAAATCAATTCCCTGAGCTAGCGACCACACCCTCTCAGATAGGATCACAGAAGAAGGTACCAGAGATACCCGTGGAAAAGATTGGAGACGTAAGCGAAGGAGAGGAAGGTAACACATATCTTCCAATAACCCATCAGGGCTACACCACGAAAGCCATCTTAGATTCAGGAGCCGGAGTAGCTATCGCTACTACCGCCTTATGGAAACGTTGGGGTAAGCCAGCACTCAGACCCACCAGGATGAAGCTACAAATGGCCGATGGACACATAGAAAAACCGTTAGGCTTAATAGAAGGCATATCTCTCACCACTTGTGGTGTAGAATTTGAGCATACCTTTGCCATTTGCGACTTTGCGAAAAATCATGCATATGAGATGATATTGGGACGACCATTCATGCGTCAGTTACAAATTGTACAAGATTGGGGAACTAATTCTTTGTACTTGCAACATTTAGGAGTGACTACCAAAGTCAACCTTAAAGACTATTCACATAGAGATGTACCCCCAATACAATGGAATACCATCCATAAGACACCAGCAGAGACGGAATCCGTGCACTCATTAGAATCAGATCCTTCTTGGTTGCATGAGGACACCCATTTATGGATGTGTAAAGTAGCCAAACAAGAGGAAGAACGATTAGAAACCAGGTCCTTAGGTGCGGAACAACATCCACGAACCCTTCAAGATCCAGCCTACGCACCTGTAGTATTCCCTGACGAGGAGTTTGAACCCCATGGTTGGGCGGAAATACTAGCAACCATGGATGTAGCCATCAATGAAGAACAATGGACACCCCACTGTGACGAGGATGGGTATGACATTTCAGTTTTCACGATAGAGCCAATCATGTGCGATGCAATCTTAGAAGAGTGCGAACCAAACACTGATGCATTTGAGGACGCAAGCGATTTTGATTTAGAATCAATTATCATGGACCCACCCTTTGCATCAGAGGAAGAATATTTCTACGAAGTAGAGACTCACACTCAGAGTCACGAGGAAATTACGAACGAGGTAAGGTTAGCCACTCAAGTGACTGATAAGAGTGAAGGCAAGAAAAGAAAGAAGAAAGAAACCATGACAGAAAAAGAAGAATCTTTGTTTGAAGTACCCGAGAATTTCAAGAAATATGAAATCGACGATAGAAGAATCATGGTACGAATGCCCAACAGAAAGGCGAATGACGGACAAGTATATGATAACCGGGAGAAAACCAAGAAAGTCATAGTTGCCATAGAAGGAGAAGAAGAAAAATGCACATACGTAGGGCATGATTTGACGACTGAAGAAGAAGAAGAGTTAGTTGCCCTATTGCGCGAATATAGAGATGTTTTTGCTTGGAGTTACAAAGATTTGAAAGGAGTAGATCCAGATATATGTTCTCATAGAATCCCTATGACTCCAGATGCAAAACCGACAAAACAAAAACCTTACACGTATAATGATAATTACGCTGCGAAGATTAAAGAGGAGATAGATCGGTTGATAGAAGCAGGATTCATTTACGAAATTGAGCATACCGAATGGGTATCCCCCATTGTGGTTGTGCCCAAGAAGAATGGAAAATTGCGTGTGTGTATTAACCTTAAAAAAGTTAATGCCGCCACGATTAGAGATAGTTATCCTCTTCCTATCACGGAACACCTATTGGAAAGAGTTGCGGGCAAGGAAGTTTACAGCTTTCTTGATGGATTCTCAGGCTATAATCAAGTAGCCATAGCTCCAGAAGACCAACACAAGACGGCTTTTGCCACAGAATGGGGCATATTTGCATTTCGTGTAATGCCATTTGGCTTGACAAATGCACCCGCTACTTTCCAGCGACTCATGTGTCATGTTTTTAAGGAATTTTTACGCAAGAGCTTGGAAGTTTATGTCGATGACCTATGTGCGCACTCAAATGTAAGACAGACACATATCCCAGAGTTGAGACAAATATTTGACAAATGTCGAGAATATCAGGTTTGTTTGAACCCAGAAAAATGCGTTTTCATGGTCAGACAAGGCAAAATTCTAGGACACATTGTGTCAAAAAATGGAATCTCTACGGACGAGGAAAAAGTGAAGGTGATTGCAGAATTACCCAGACCAACTAATGTGAAAGAGGTACAGGCATTTATGGGCCATTGCGGTTATTATAGGAGATTCATACACATGTATGCAATCATAGCCAAGCCTTTGTACTCTCTTTTAACCAATTTTGAGTGGACAGATGAGTGTGAAAATTCATTCAAGGAACTTAAACGACGCTTGTGCTCAGCACCTATATTGACTACCCCAGATTGGAGTAAGCCATTTCATGTACATGTGGATGCATCCAATTACGCCATAGGATGTGTATTAGCACAACCCACGAATGAAGGTAACATAGATCTCCCCATAGCTTACGCTAGCAGACAACTGAACGCAGCAGAGAGAAATTATACCACGACGGAACGAGAAGGATTAGGGATGATCTACGCTGTAAAGAAGTTTAGGCACTACTTATTGGCAAACAAGTTCAAGTTCTTTACAGATCATCAAGCCCTATTATATTTAGTCAACAAACCATGTAACACAGGACGATTGATACGTTGGTTTCTATTACTCATGGAGTATGATTTTGAAGTGGTAGTTAGGAAAGGAAAGACGCATCTTAGAGCTGACCACCTCTCAAGATTAACCTCAGGAGAAGCTCCTCAAGGAGTAGCTGATGATCTACCAGATGCATACTTATTCAACCTTGAGATAGCACCAGAATGGGCTAAGCCGTTAGTCCCTATTCTGACATACGGACCCAAGAGTCCTAGGATAAAGATCAAAGAAGGAGAGATTACCAAATCTCAGAGGTACCAAATAATAGCAGGAAGCATATATAAACAAGATAATCAAAAGATTCTTGCTTGTTGTGTAGATGAATCAGAACATGCGAATTGGTTGCAATTAGCACACTTAGGTGCACTAAAGCAACATCATTCAAAACATAGAACACTACAGACTCTGCAGAGATTGGGAGTATATTGGCCTTCTATGGAAGGAGATGTCCACAAGTTGTGTAAAGAATGTCAGGTATGTTGTGAAAGACCACCAGTAGAGCATGCGACATTATATCATGTGTCTCTCACACCAGACTGGAGTGAACCATTAGTGACCTACTTGAGGACGAACACATTCCCTCAAGGCATGACCTTAGCTCGACAACGCAGTCTAGAGCAGGAAGCTCAAGACTATACACTTATTGGCGATAATCTATACAAAAGAGGACGAGATGGATATCTAAGACAATGTGTTCATGAGAGCGATTATCTGAGAATACTAGAGACTGCACACCAAGGTGTAGCAGGAGGTCATTTTGGACCAGATAGGATAATCAAAGCCATCCTCTTTTCAGGACTATGGTGGCCCACTCTTCACATGGATGCTCATACCTATGTAAAGAGATGTGACGTGTGCCAAAGAACTCAGTTTCCTACTCGCAGAGATGAAATGCCATTGAAACCCATGATGGGCGGACGTGCATTTTCTAAGTGGGGTATAGACTTTGTAGGACCCATTAACCCCCCTGCAAAAGGTACACATGCAGAATACATTATTGTTGCCACAGATTATCTTACAAAATGGGTAGAGGCAAAGGCCACAAAAAAGAATGATGCTCACACTACTGCAAAATTCTTATTTGAAAATGTCTTTACAAGATATGGATTGCCTATAGAGTTAGTGAGCGATCGAGGCACTCACTTTCTAAACCAAGTCATTGAATATTTGTTACAGGATTTTATGGTGATTCACAAGAAATCTGCACCATATCATCCTCAGGCCAATGGTCAGGCTGAAAGCACTAACAGATACTTTGTACCGTACTGACGAAACTCGTGAACAATAAACGTTCAGATTGGGACAAACAGCTACACCACGCTGTTTGGGCATATCGAGTGGCCTACAAGACCGTACTCAATGCAACTCCCTTTCAGATGGTTTTTGGTCAGAATGCAGTGCTTCCCTTGGACTTCTTAATACCGACCCTTAAGGTTGCACAAGAACATGAGTGGACCGGCCATGAATTATCAGCGAGAATAATGGACTTGGAACGATTAGGAGAAACCAGGCTGAAAGCAGCAACAGGAATATACGCAGCGAAGAAGCGACAGAAAGCATATTTTGATGCACATGTGAAAGATAAAGGCCTAAAAGAAGGAGATTTAGTTCTAGTATATACGCTGAAACAGCACGCACGGAAGTTAGAAAAGCGAGGTTATGGACCTATGATCATTAACAGACTTTCGACTAGTGGAGCAGTGCAGTTAGCCACCTTAGAAGGAGATATAATGCCTAATTACATTAGTGGCTGTAGAGTCAAGCTATATCAGGAACCTCTTACTGAGGATATGCTTAGACGACTCACATTGGCAAAGAAGCGTAAGGAGGAAGAAAATAGAATACGAGCGGAAGCTCAGGCAGAAGCCATAGAACGCATTAAGCGCATGAAGCTAAGAAGACAAGGACTAGGGAGAGAATATTATAACCATCTGGAAACATCCCCCAGATATCCCATGGCCATGTGTCAAGTAAAGTCAACCACTCATCCTAGCATAGTGGACAGAAGACCATTCATTACAGTTAGGCTAGAGCACGGCAACCCTTGCCAAGAACTCAGGGCTTTAATTGACTCAGGTGCTGCGACTAGTGCGATTAGATGGTCCCACTATAAGGATTCAGGAATAGAAATGCGGCCAATTGAGGCATACCTCATAGGGCTAGGAGGCATGGAAACCCCTTGCATGGGTGAGGTGGACCTTCCTATCTTCATTAAGGATTTGACCATGACAGCAAAGCTACTAGTGTGCCATGATGACGACCTGATAGAACCCCTAATCCTTGGCCAAGATTGGCTATACGATCACTCAGTGGACCTAAATCTTAGACAAGGCTCCTTACAGATTGGAACCTTCGAGCAGAAGCGAGTGATACCGCTTGACTTCCCTAACGGCATTCCGCTTGACGGTTGTGACCCTAGACCCTATGAAATACATGCGACGGAAGACCGGAAGATCTTTAATCAGACCAGTCACGTTACGTCTACACCAACCCACTCGGGCTTGGTTATAGAAAGTTGTCAATCAGAAGGACGACAGAAGATCTTCCCTGGGACTTCCTGCAAACTAGAAGAGACAGTTACCCAACAGCAAGGGCAGAAGGGCACAATCAGAGGTCAGGTGGGTTGCATCAGCGGCCAAATGAGCACGACACCCTACGGTGCTCATCCTTCCAAGCTTGTTGCGGACTGGCCTAGATTAAAGTTACAAAAGGCATCACTTCCTAATGGGCAGGTCACGCAAGTGTTGGAACTCCCTTCTTTTCCAAAGCAGAGTGTCCATCCGACCTCTCAACCTCAACAACAACAGAGTCAACCGCGACAAAGGAACCCAGACCGACGACAGTATCAGAGGAAACAACATGGAAAGCAGTTTAGGCCTCCCAAAGGAAGCGGCACCAGACAAATATGGGTGCCGAAAGGACAAAAAGCACCGAAGGACTCCAACCAAGCAGAGATTAACAAGCAAAAGGCAGTACAGAAACAGAATCGATATCCACCACCCCCTCGACCTTCTTCTATAGGTCCGAGCATCCGACAAATGTGGATCGCCAAGAAGTACCTTACCCATAGACCCACACCCACGCAGATTTGGGTACCCAAACCATGTATCATAGCTCAACCCTTAAGCCATGTAATACATACCCCTCGCAAATCTTTCCATCCCTCAACACCACCACACCCGATACCACCCTTTACCCCTCACCACTCCAAGATCCTTAGGAAATGGATACCGAAACGTGTCCAACCGTCTTCCCCTAACCCATTGTCTAACTACCCCCCGACTAACATACAACCTTGTACTAAATCACTAACCTTTAAACCTGGTATAAATTCACACACCATCATCACACACCACTCGTAATCTCATCTCATCAAGAAATGTATGCATGATCTGAAACGTATAGGTGTCTAGAGACCTGCACTAGTGCTGCACGAAACATTGCATCCATCACATCACAGCACTTGGCTACACGGGTTACGCATCAGTTATGGAAAGGGATTGCGGTCTCACTTTAATGGGATCATGATTAATTTCCATGCTAATGTGTTAATCTTTTGTAGCAGATCTTTCTCACTAGCGCACCAGCCACCATGCAAACTGACGAAGGAACATCAGGAGCAGGCCCCAGTGTAGCAGCAGTACCACTCAACGTGCTACGAGCAGAGTCCCACCCTACTGCTCCACCGCCGGAATTTCAGGGATTTCCAGGGCCCATGCCTATCGATAACCCCCCTATGGGCTACACCGAAAAGATACACAGGAACTCTCATTGGTTTCAGGGCCTGGCAGGACCCCTCGCGGACGCAGACTTTATATTTGAATCCTCTCTGACTTTTGATGACCGCACGTGGGGAAAGTACCAGTTTTTCTCCAGAGAATTCGAAGCCCTACAAAGCACCCAGGATTTAACTCATGTTTGGGCCAGAGCCGGCTTCACAGAATATTTCAGTGATCCTCTACCCAAACCGGATTTTTATAGGTGCTATTACTTGATCACTACCTTACTGGCATCAGAGAATAAGGACATCCCAGGAACCTTCATATTGCCTACCCTAGTGGATGATCCACCTTACAAGCGATTTTATCTCTCTAAGGACCTAATCAGAGCAGCCATCAAGATTCATGGAACCCACACTCCCACAGACCGAGAGAGATTGATTCCAGAACCGATGAAACGTGGGGATGTCACGAAGTGGGAAGAGATTTCGGCCATTACACCTGAGCTGTCAAAGCCACTAAGAATATGCATGCAACATTTTGCATTTCCAGCTCAGGACAGATTTACCATGCCACACAAAAGAATATGGTTCGGATTATATTTGGCATGTACGGGACCTCAAACAGTTGATCTGGCAAGCTGGATCATAGATCAGATGTACCTGGCACAGCACAGATGGGAGCGCAAGAAGGTGCTTAACGGATGTTGTGCGCTCACTAGAATTGTGTATATGTGTTTGGCTTATGACTTGCCCATCGAGCGTGCATTAACAGGAGAGGAATTGAAGGCATTCAAGAGCACAACGAAGAAAGCTAGGAAGCCCAGTAGGACACGGGCAGGTAAGCGCATGCGAGGCACCATCCCTTGCCTCCAAGTGCCAGAGTCGCCGTCACCACAACCCTCTCCCGAGCGCCCACAAACAGAAGCTGCTCCCACTGTACAACCTATTCGCATACGGTTGTCCAGACCAGTAATTACGGAGGCCACCACGAGTACCGCTGCACCTCAGGCAGCTACCACCACAGAACCCCTCACCACAACTGCAGAAGCTCCCACCACTATTGGTGCGGAAGCGTTTTCTTTCCCGATACCACATATGGAGGCCGACCCCATAAACACGACATTTGATTTTGAGATGCCTGATGCATTCTCAAACGAGTTCCAGTATTCAGAAGCACCACTGTTCTCCCAGGAATATGAACACCCCAGCTACCCTACTACGCCGCGAGACTTGCCACAGGGACAAGCTGTGTCGGGCTCTGAAGAAGAAAGAACCGAAACAGACGACGATCAAGGCGACGATGAAGCCAGCCAGGGCTCACAAGAGGGACAGACAGATGGCCAAGGCCAACAGACTGACACACACGGCGACACCAGCACATATGAAGATGAAACTTTCGAAGCCGCAGCGTACACATTGGCCATAAAGAAATTATATCGTACCATGGAGAAAGTCTGGGCACGAAAGAAGTTAACTGAAGAGGAGAGCCAGGCATTAATTGAACAGGAACTCATCTCCGGAGGATTCAAAGACGCATATATTAGAGGGTTCAGAGAGTTAGTCAAATCAGTAGGCTCCCATGAAGCACTCAGGTTTTTACAAAGAAAGCAACTACCACAGTTTGATCCCCGCCGAGTGCGACTACTCTCAAAACCTGGGGAGTATATTCGTGTACCAACAGGAGCCCAATCTTCAGCACAAGCCAGGGAGGCACGCCTCGCCCCCGAACGTTCATTAACCGCAGAAACCATCCTTGTAGATTCGCCACCCTGTACCACCATTGTACATACCACTACTATCCTCGAAATAACATCCACCCCTTCGACTCCTCTCTCACCTCATCTTTCACCAACCCATCCCGTATCACCCGCACACCCACCTGCTTTCCCCACATCCACACCTGTACACAGCAATATAGCCACAACCTCTTCCTTACCCATTCATACCACCATGCCCACACCCAACCCTCCGCATCCATATGTTAACCCCTTCACCCCTTCATCCTTCCCAGCGTTTCCCCCACCTCTAAGACCCCCATTCCCCTTCCTAACCCCACTAACCTTCTCACCAGTCTCACCTCCCCAACCTACCATAACCCCTATTTTCCCGTTTCACCAAGCTGCTCCAACCATCCCCCCTGTAAACTACTCTACGTTTGTAAATCCCGTATTCACACCTACGCAACCACCCACAATCACACCACTTTTCACAGTCACAACATTAAACACGTCCAATGGCATGGACATATCACCACCCACCTCACCACCACCCACTCCACTCACAGCACCCTCATATTTAGGCACTTCACAATTTTCCACAATCACCACTGCATCCACAGTCCCAACCCCGCTCCCCATTCCCACTGCATCTACTATCACTGCATCCTCATTTAGCACTTCACTACTACTATCGCCCACCATAGACACCGCATTTCAACACATGTTCGCATGCATGACGCAAGTCCGCGATGAGTTTGCATCACTCGGCACCAACTATCAACAGCTGCAGAAAACGACGAACGACTTACAAACGCAGCTTAATTTGTTATCAATTGAGAACGCCTCACTGAACAGCCGGTACCAAGAGTTACGAGAGGCTTATCACAAGTTAGAAATAGAAAGTGAGGAAAAAAGCAAAGAGGCCACCGCGGATTTAGATAACCTACTTAGAGCCCAGACTGTCCGCAATGCAACGCTCACTAGAAATATGGGCTTACTAAGAAGACACTTAGCCGCAGCAAAAGAGGAGAACCAGAGACTCCAAGAGCAAAATAGAGAGAACTTAGAAGCGGCTTTAGATCATCCAGAACAGCCACTAAGTCCGAGCAGATTCAAGGCAATCCCATCCGAGTCGATGCGGATACTGCTAGACGACCATGTCAGATTGCTCGAGGACTATGATCGTATGAACGAAGAACATCAAAAGTTAAAGGAAGATCACAAACTGCTACAACTCAGAGAACCAGCAACACAACAGGTACCAGTAGCAGCGGAATTACCAGCGCCTGTGGACCCTGCCCCTGAAGTTTTAGAGGAACTCAACGCACTCCGGGCCCAGGTAACAAATCTTGAATCTAGGATTGCCATCTATGAAGAACCACCAAGGCCAGACTCCCCACCTGAGCTACCAGCTGAGGAAGAAACCGTCACTATCCCGGTGGAGGAGACCTTCGAAGAGGCTTATGAACCGATACCCATCCCAGGCGGACGTGTCACGGCCGAAGGCCAGATGACCTACGAATTACCTACCCCCGCGTGGATGAAGACAGTAGAAGAACTCGGAACGACACACTCGGCCAGAGTAGAGGCACAGCTACATGCCATGGCCATAATTGAAGAGAAAATTTTACAATCACCATTCTTTGCTCAAATGGCCCCGCGACGATACATATCCGGGCATGAGCTTCAGTATAAACCATACTTCATGTTAATGGCAGAATATCAGTTAACCATAGAGAAAGAAACCGGCATGAAACCAACGCATGCCACTCAATTCGAGCCAGAGGACTTGCCACCAAGGGCGCAGAGAGGTGAAATCCTTCAACCAGACTGGCGCAAAGATTTACTGCAAAATTATCCAGAGATGATGAGCACGTGGGTAAAAGCGCCGCTTCACTTAAAATTTAATCCGTGCTGGGGACCAGTACCACGACGCCGCTCTTGGACTGCCTTCGCTATAAAGCTACAAAACAATAAGCAGTGCCAAGACTGGTTGAACTATCCCTACCTCAAGCCACCAGTCGCGTTACCCACAGTAGGCTACATGATGGCGACGATCCGCCACTGGCTCCCTCGATTAAAACATATGGATGATATTGCCGCGCACATGACTGTCAAAATCTTTGACATGATGCAGATGGTCTTTAAAGTCTTCCGGCGCATCAAGGCTCCCCATGTTAACACCCCGGGCTTTGAGCATGGCAACCTGGATTTAGTCTATGATATGAGCACAACGCCATCGCTACGGGTGTGTTACGCCTGGCACTGCAGGATCAAATATCTACCGGCATGTTACAAGCAAACATTCGAAGAAATGTTCACCACCGGTTTTTGGGAGTACCATTCAGAAGTATTCATAAGCAGGCCCACACACTTATTGCAATTATTCGCCTGTGAACGAATGGTGTACTCCACACATTATCAGCTCCCACCACCAGACGAGCCGCAACCTATCGACTGGGAGAAACTCGAGGCTGATCTAGCCCGAGGTATTCGTGTATCAGAGCACACCCTCGCTCAAGACCTCCTACAGAATTACATCCGGCAGACCTCACAACAAGGTTCTGTCAGGGACGACAGAAGCGAGAGGGAGGGGGGTGTTGGAAGCAGTCAGAGGCACAGACGCCACGGAAGCATGTGAAGACGAAGCAGGGAGCCAGGCGGATCAATTTTTTAAACAAATATATTTCTTATTAATTCTCCAAACATTCAACAGTGATTATTATCACTAATTGTAACATATGTATCATAAGAAAACCCCATTTTGTAATCCATAGCTCCATTTTGTGCAAGCCGAGGAGTCCTGGAGCTTGAGGAGCTTAGGTAGAATGCGCGTACCAATTTTCGTTATTTTTAGACATCGTTTACCCTTCCAAATAGCCTCTAGGACCTATTTTTTAACTAGGCCGGTCACTAGATGTGAAACCGGTCAAAACTAGTCTAGAAACTATAAAAAGAGCTAGAGAGCTCATTTTTGAGGTTGGTTCATTTTGGTTAGTGTGAGCATAGAGCTAGTTTGAGCTTGTAAGAGTATTCTTGAGCAATAGAGCTAATTTTCCCACCTTCCATTGTGTCTTGCTTGTCTCTTCATCGTGTGTGTGTATGTGTGTGTGCATCTTTGTGCTTCTCACCTTCACTCTCACATCATCTCACGTTCACGATCTCCATATCACTCCTACCTCTCCCTCGGATTGACATTAAGGAGGTGAAGCTTCTTAACGTGGTTCTCACCATTGTGCTAGAGCAACACAAGTCTACACAAATAAGTATAGATAAGAAGTTCGATGCCATCCAAAAAGATAGTTTGCACTATGAGGATCTCGGGGGCTCCCCTTTAGGAAATTTGCAAAGCATCCATTTGCATAGGGAACTGGGGATCATGCATCAAACTATGTCCACTTTAACCTGACTTATGCTCCTATACCTCAGCATCAGACCTGGCAACAATATGAAACCAAACATTCTTCTTTGCTAGGCAATAGAAATTGTCTTCACTTCCTAGCAATGGTCGCACCTGCCAATAATGGTCCATGCTCCTTAGAATACATGTTGGAAATTCAACACTGGTAGAAGATTCTTTGCAAGGTTCCCTATGAAACTTATAGGTTACTCATTAATTTCTTTTTTAAGTATATCTCAAATCCTTTAATAAAGTGGAGGCTCTACACCTTAAAAAACTATGATTCCATCATGGGATAAATCCACTTCTTTATTATATGAGTCAAACACCTAATTTACACCCTTATGGAATTTTTCGGTTAAGTTATTTACTTCCCAATATAATATTTACATACTTTTGAAGGAGCTTGTTTCAAAGAATTTGAGAATACCACATTGAATTATTTTTAAGATCAATTCAAATTTTTCCTCTTGCTTGGCTTTACTCAAAGTATATTAAAAACACCTTAGCATGGTACTTTCATCAATCACCCAATATGCGACCGAATGGAATAAACATATGACATACTTGGAAAAGGATCATAGAAAGAACGATGTTATAGCAATCAAATGAGCCCTACACCTCTAAATCTTGATAGTCCCATCAAATTTCTATCGAGGATGATAGAGTCTAGGGAGGATTTGTTGGAATAAAAAATATGCAATAAGGGGTCCCAAAGAATTCTTCATAGGGCACTCTCAACTAGAATGGATGCTAGATCACTTGGTAAAGAATCCACACAATACAGTTGGAAAGTAATTGATGAAACTTAGGGCAACCAAGGGTAACCAATGTTGTATCTACCGAGTTCTAACATGTTAAACTATCCATTTGTTGTATGTAAGCACCATTTTGTACAGGCCAGGGAGTCATTGAGCCGCAAGAGCATCTACGAATCTACGTAACCATTTTTCTTCATTATGGAACTTCATTTTTAGTAGAAATCAACTCTAGGCGTGTTTATCTCTATTTTTTAAGGTGTAAAAAAGGTCATTTGTCTTAATATATAAGATAATGGATACTTATTATTTTGATTAATTCCAAATGAAGCTCGTCACTCTTACTTCTAGAATCTTTCTTATTCATCCTAATCTTCATTGTGAGCTCCCATATTGTTCTTGAGGTGTCCTAACCTATTGTGTACCTAAGGAGAGTGTCTTGGGACTCATTTGGTGCATGTTTCTATTAGATATGCTCAATACTCCACCATCAAGTGACCACAAATGATCCATGGTGCTCTAATTTTTAGGGCCCCCATTATGAGGAGAAGCCAAGCCTAAACATTTTTGGAACCCTAACTTCTAAGTTAGATGAGGTCTATGTGTGACCATTCATGGTTATAGATGATCTTTGTGAGCCTAGCCATCAAGTTAGGTAGGGCATAAACTTCTAGGCCATTGGGTTGCTATTCAAGGCAAAAATAAAGGCCATATGGCATTGCTTGGTTTCCCCATAGAACCTTAATGGGGGGAGTGCAGAAGGGGACTTGCCCCCTTCTGTGGGGCCTGGGGGGGCCTTTTCCCTTGACCCATAAGGCCGAGATGATAGGACTTTTGGTCATGGAGATATTGTCCGGTTGTAAATTTTGCCGACTATTTTGTATCTCCTAACTACATTTATCTATACCGACTCCCCTTGTAAAATCTATATAAGCATGGCCCAGGTTGAGCTTTACATAGCATTGTGCACTAGTAAGCCCTTCATCTAGAGTCCACCTAGATCACCATCTAAGCTCCACATTGGGAGCACATGGGTGGACATCACCATCATTGTAACTATATTACGCTTGGCAATCTGAGAATTCGAGTTCACTATCTCTTAGTTTATGTCTATCTTTATCTATGTTTTTCTCTCAACTCTATCTACAAGTCTATTCAACTATGCTCTTATTTTCTTATAATTCTTCTTTCTTGGTGCATATTGCTCATAGTTTCTCTCCTCTTCAACTTCTTTTGGACTTAACATTTGTGTGAAGACATGTCTCATGCATTTAGTCATGTCACTACTCGGTTTGATAATTTGATGGTCGATCCAAGCCATGATGCTAGTGAACCCTCATTGGTCCTATTACAAAACAATCTTGCTCTAGGTACAGTCTTACTCTACATCATTGTGCTCTAGGTACTCTTTGAACTGCTTGTTAGGAATTAAATACAGCTAAGATGTTGAATAAATTAACCTAGCAAGAAAATATTCTCATACAGGAAAAACTATCCAAAATTAGGAATATACTTTGAAGGTACCTTAAGAAATCAAGAAGTCAATTTGAAGTGTATATAATTCAGTTATAAATTCTTTGCTTATGAAGTTGAATATTGGAAATACTAATCTTAGGGAAAATTAACAATTCAAAATACAAGTTTACAATTTTGATTGAATTAGTTTTCATTTGATGAGATTAGATCTACATATAGTCTCCTCAACCAAGTGATTAGAATGTATGACCTTTTGATTGGGGAAAAAATTAACTAAACAAAGAAGTTGAGAAATGTGTAGTCTTGTCCAGATCCTTAGTGGACCTTAGCATATCCTTTATCATTTGATTCAACCAATCATGCTAGTGGATCCATATTCAACGTGTTTGACTAAGAGTCTTTGGAAGTTAAAAGGTTGAGTCTACTTCAAAGGAACTAGTTGGCATATAAGGAAGAATCAAAGATCTTAGTCAGTGCCATCAAGTTAAATATTGAGAAAAAGATCATTAAAATGATAGAAAGGGTATTTAATGAGATGATAGGCCAAAATATGCCTTGATCAATATGTATTTCTATGGATTGAAGAAAGGAGCCTTTAGTATGGGTTATTGAAATCTAGCTTCATTTGGGGACTCTTCATTGATGGCCCAAAAGAAAAGGAATGGTCAACCATAGGAAGCATCTGATAAGGGAGTGCTTCGGAATAGGTATCTCCTTAATAATGAAAGATGTCCTCTAGTGCAAAAAGATTTGTTCTTCCACTCAAATGCACGAATGAGAGATTCTACCTCTATTAGCTTTGTGCACTTATGATTGAATAGAGGATAAATCCTAGGAAGGATTTTTTCAATTTCAATGCACATATGAGAGATTGTATATATATTATCTTTGTGGAATTATTATTGAATGATGTATAATTCTTGTAGGATTTTTACTATAGGAGCTGACGGGAAAATGATAGACTCAAAGTCATATATTGATACTTATGTTGATATATTTAGGTAGTGATGTGAGTGAACACTCTAGGACCGCCAGGGCACTTTTTTCCCTCTTTAGGAGGTTTTTACCCCTGGCTTGTATATACACTTATTGCCCTAACGGGCTACTTATCCTTGTACATTCTAGTGGTAATACATTCAGTATTGTGTGTTGTGCTCCAAGCTTCTTCTTCTTCTTCCTTGTGTTGTTCGCATGCTTCCACGGACATCTAATTCCAAAAATTGGTATCAGAGCATGTCGCCGCTTCATCTAGGGCGTCGTCGACACCTCTCGGGTTGTAGTCTTAGAATCGCACAAAATTTGGTGAGCATACTCAGGGTGTTTCAATGATCAAAAAATCTTTGCTATGTGGTGCCAAAATCACGATCTGAGCTCGTTTCGGCCTCCGAACACACTATCACAACACTTGTGCATGCTATTTCATCTTTTTGTGCCGAAGATATATATCAGTTTTGGTTCGCCAATATAAGCGTCCGAAAGTCTTCTACAGGTCTAGTAGAACTCGTTTGGGTAGTTCTATTCAACCTTTTCATATACAATCATTTTTTTGCATCACGGTATTTTAGTTAGTGGCCATGACTAAAAGTAGTGATGTATTTTGTATGTTGGTTGTTGAGGATAAGTTGGATGGTATGAATTACCCATTGTGGGCTTATATGATTCATCATGTATTGGTCACAAAAGGACTATGGAATATTGTGCAGGGTCTTGAAAGATGTCCTATTACACTTGCGAATATAGGTACTACAAATATAGGTACTGAAGCTGATGCAGATGGTGTTGAAGATGGTGATATTCTGCAGATTCTTGTTCGTGTTGTTGTTTTTGTTGCAGCTACTAATGAGCAAATTCATTGGGATGGTATAGATGCTCAGGCACATGCATTGATAGATTTGTCTATCAAACATGCCATTATTCCTCACATTCACTCTTGCAGAATAGCTATGGATGCTTGGGATACACTTACCATATTGTACCAGGCTAGGAATGAGGCTCGTGTTGCTTACCTCCAAAAACAGGTGGAGAGTGAGCACATGAATGAAAGTGATTCTATGGATAGTTTTCTCACAAAGATCAAGGATTTGAAAGAACAATTGATTTCTACTGATGGAGTTATGCCAGATAGCTCACTTTTGTAGATCATACTGAATGGTCTTCCTGACTCATGTCACAGTTTTACTTCTACTCTTCGTTTGATGATGAAAGGCAAGCCAAATGCCTTATCATTTGAGGAGTTAGTCTCTATTTTGTTGTAGGAAGATTAGTCTAGGCAGAATAGGTCTATTATGCATGTTGCAGATCAAGCTTTCCTGGCTAGTCAGCAGGGCAAAAGTAAATGGAGCTCTTCTACTAGTAAGCAAAAATTTGCAAATGTTGCACATTCGAAGAAGGAAGACAAAGATGAGAAGAAATCAAAAAAGTAGAAATTATTTTGCAAATATTGTAAAGCAAATGATCATGTTATCAAGAGTTATCCAAAACTGGCTGCTAAAGAGGCAAAGAAGAAAGAGGCCGGAATGGTTGTTGCATAGGCCTCTACACTAAAAATAGAGTCTGCTAATCTTGTGCAGGAAGAAGAATGGGCATTTACTATTGTTTGCAGTTTTGACCCATCTTCTCATGAGCAGTGCATGTTTGCAGTAGACTCGTATGTTTGGTACTTTGAAAGTGGGGTGACCAAACATATTACCTCGCAATGCAGTTTCTTCTCTTCACTCGAGTCTGCCCCTACACTGAATACTATAACATGCACCAACAACTCCTATCCTATTATGGGAGTTGGTAAGATCATTTTGACTACTGCTAATGGTAATTCTTTCACTTTGTCAGATGCTTTGTTTGTGCTCGTGATCAAGAAAAATATGTTATCAGTTTCTGCATTAGCCAAGATTGGCTTGGTTGTGAAATTTATTGATGACAGATAAATAGTTCATGATCTGTCAAATGGCGATGTCATTATTGCTTCTGGCATTTTATGTTGTGGGTTGTATAAGCTCATAGACTATGAAAGATATGTAAATGATTTGGCATGTGCAGTACATGATTCTCGCACTATGTCAGATGCAAAGCTTTTGCATGCACACTTTGGCCACTTGAATTTTGCTAGTTTGCTACGCCATCGGAAATCTGAAATGGTGTCCCCTTTGCCCAAACTTGAGACACCCGGTAAACATGTATGTGAAGGCTGTATTTTAGGCAAAATGCAACGTTCTTCCTTCACAAAAGATGGTTCAATTCGGGATACTAAAAAATTGCAACTTGTACATAGTGATGTTTGTGGTCTATGCAGACACCTTCTTTTGGGAACTATCTTTACTTCATGACTTTCATCGATGATTTTTCCAGGCATGCATGGGTATATCCATTGAAGGCAAAGTCCAAAGTGTTTATGTGCTTCAAACAGTTTTTGGTTTTGGCTGAAAATCTGTCAGCATGTAAAATGGGCACCCTCTGTTTTTTATTGAGGGGGAATATATATCTTCTGACTTTAATGCATTTTTCGCTGAACATGGGATAAAACATCAATGTATAGTTCCATATACACCTCAACAGAATGGAGTTGCTGAATGAAATAACATGTCACTCATGGAGATGGCGAGGTGTATGGTCAAGAGTCAAGCTTTACCACATAGTTTCTGGCTTGAGGCAATCATGTGTGTAGCATATGTACTTAACAGGTGTCCCACTAAAGCAATGTAGTCTATCACTCCATATGAGGCTTGGCATGGTTGCAAGCCATCTGTTGCTCATCTACGTGTTTTTGGTTGTTTCGCATATGCATTAGTGCCTGAACAACATCGCAAAAAATTGGATGATAAAGTAGTAAAATGTATTTTTGTTGGTTATAGTTCTGAAAGCAAAGGCTATCGTCTATATCATCCACAGACTAAACACATTTTGGTTAGCCATGATGTTGTTTTTGTGGAAGATGTTATTCAGCCCTTACTTTCATGTAGTAAGGAGACATGTGTTAGCTCCAAAGACATGTATGATACTTTGTTGCCTCTTTTTACAGGTGGACAGTCTAGTGCTAGACCTAATGAGGCAACTTCTTAGCCTTTGTAGGTTTCATGTGATGATGGAGGTCATTCCATTTCTGATGCAAATTTACATGATGCACTTGTTGATGAGAGAGCTGATATTGAGCAGGCAAAAACTATGCCAAAATGGTTGGTGCATACCTTGCATGACAACAAATTAGATGCATCTCTGTCATATCGTACTTGATCAAGCTCTCATATTGCCTCTTTTGCATCAGATTGTTATGCTATGGCTGCCTCTAGTCTCTATGATGAGACTGAACCTATTTTGTTTGATGAAGCACAAAATTCCGAACATTGGATGGCTGCAATGTAATCTGAATATGATGCTATCATGAAAAATGGTACCTTGTCTTTATGTGACTTGCCTCCTAGCAAGAAGGCCATTGGCACTAAGTGGGTATACAAGGTGAAGCATAAACCTGATGGAATAGTTTACAGGTATAAAGCTAGGCTTGTTGCAAAGGGTTATGCACAGGAAAGAGGCATTGATTTTGATGAAACCTTTGCTCCTACTTACTGAATGAGTATTGTTCATAGCATATGTGCACTTGCAGCTCATCATGGTTAGAATGTACATCAATTGGACATTAAAATAGCATTTCTGAATGGTGACTTGCATGAAGAAGTGTATGTTTTTCAACCCCGTGGCTTTGTGCAAAAAGGGCATGAAAACTAGGTGTGCAGATTAAAAAAGGCATTATATGGTTTAAAGCAAGCACCACGTGCTTGGTATGAAAAGATACATGCCAATCTGATTGCACATGGTTTTGAGAACAATCCAATTGAATGCACCTTATATGTTAAGCATGCTAATAATGTGCTTCTTATCATTGTGGTATATGTTGATGACATGCTGCTCACTAGTCCTCATGACACACATATTGCTGATTTTAAGGCTGATTTGCATGCCTCATTTGAGATGTTTGATTTGGGGCATTTGCGTCACTATTTGGGCATTCAGTTTATGCAAGTTGATGGTGGAATGGCTTTTTGTCAAACAAAATATATTGACACATTATTGCAGTATTTTAGCCTTGAAGACTGTAAGCCTATTGTCACTCCTATGGAGACAGGTTTACAATTGAGTCTTCATGATGTTGGAGATGCATTCGATGTTGTTCTCTATCAGCAGGCCATTGGATGCTTGATTTACTTATGCATTACTCAGTCAGATATTCAGTTTTTTGTCTCATAGATGAGCAGGTTTATGCATTACCTAGGTGTCAAGCATTGGCAGGCGGTTAAGCACATCTTTCCATACTTGAGTAGTACCCGGATACTTGGATTGTTTTATCCCAAGGGGGGATCACTATCGACAGATTTGCATGCTTTTGCTGACAGTGGTTAGGTTGGTTTCTATGACACTCGTGTGTCCACCAGTGGTTTTTGCTTTATGCTTGGTAGCTCATGTATATCTTGGTTGAGCAAGAAGTAGCCTACTGTGGCCACTTCCAGTTTTGAGGCTGAGTATAGGGCAACTTTCACAACGACTGTTGAGTGTGTGTGGCTTAGATACCTTATGGCTGATTTGGGTGTTGGTGAGTATTCTGCCACCACCATCTTCACTGACAGTCAGAGCGCATTGGCAATTGCGAGGAACCCTATGTTCCATGCTCACACTAAGCACATTGAGGTGCATTATCATTATGTCAGGGAGAGGTTCTCTGCTAGGGAGATCAGTTTTGCATATGTGCCCATGCAGGAGAACATTGCAGACCTTTTTACAAAGGCTCTGCCTAGGGAGAAGTTTGAAGCTTTTTGCAAAGCTTTGGACTTACTTCCTTTCATGGATTGATTCCACATAGCTTGGCACTTCCTTATACATGAGTGTCAGCTCCTTGTTCACCACATCACTCCCAGGGGGAATTTGTTGATATTTTTAGGTAGTGATGTGTGTGAACACCCTAGGACAGCTGGGGCAGTTTTTTCCCTCTTTAGGAGGTTTTTTTCCCCCGTCTTGTATATATGCTTATTACCCTAACGAGCTACTTATCTTTGTACATTCTAGTGGTAATACATTTAGTATTGTGTGTTGTGCTCCAAGCTTCTTCTTCTTCTTCCTTGTGTTGTTCGTGTGCTTGCACAGACATCTAATTCCAACAACTTAAAGTTTTTAGGTTTCACTAAGCCAATCACTAGAATCATGGGTAGGAAAATATAATTGGTAGATAATTGTGCCTAGAAAACAATGGGAAATGCTAACATCATCTCTAAATCTATCATCTAATTATTCACCAAAATGATTCAGCATGAAAAAAATCCAAAGGAACACTTGGTCAAGATGTATGAGTACCAAGTAAAGTTCCTTGGAAGGTAAATGATGAAGATCAAGATGTCCAAAGTTGGAAATCTTAAATCTTTTAGAACCTCAAAACTAGCAAAGCTAAAGACTTTGGTGAGTTATCTTGAACTAAGGCCAAGTGTCCAAGCCAAAAGTGGAGAAACTTTGGAAACGTGGTCTGTAAAGTTTGCTCAACATGCACATGTCAAAGGGAAAACATCATTATGGTATTTGTGTTGATATATTTAGTTAGTCATGTGTGTGAACACACTAGGACCATCGGGGCACTTTTTTCCCTCTTTAGGAGGTTTCTTCCCCTTGGCTTGTATACATGACTATAACCCTAATGGGTCACTTATCTTTGTACATTCTAGGGGTAATACATTCAGTATTGTGTGTTGTGCTCCAAGCTTCTTCTTCTTCCTTGTGTGGATCATGTGCTTCCCTAGACCTCGAACTCCAACAATCGGTATCAGAGCAAGTCATCGCTTCATCTAGAGCATCGTTCACACCCCTCCGATCATAGTCTCAGAATCGTACAAAATTTGGTGAGCATACTCAAGGTGATTAGGAGATCAAAACCACTTCATGATCTAAGCTTGTTTCGGCCTCCGAATGCACTATCATAGTGCTTATGTAGGCAAATTTATCTTTTTATGCCAAAGATATATACAAGTTTTGGTTTGCCAGTATAAGCATCTCAAAGTTTGCTACAGGTTTAGCAGAACTCGATAGGGTAGTTCTATTCAACTTTTTGAGATACAGGCATTTTTTTGCATTAGGGTATTTTAGTTAGTGGCCATGGATGAAAGTAGTGATGTATTTTGTATGTTGGTTGTTGAGGATAAGTTGGACGGTACCAATTACTCATTATGGGCTTATATGATGGGTCATGTACTGGTTGCAAAAGGACTATAGAATATTGTGCAGGGTGTTGAAAAACATCCTATTACACCTGCAAACATAGTTGTTAAAGGTGATGCAGACGACATTGAAGATGATGATATTCTTCATGTTCCTGTTTGTGTTGTGGCTCCTATTGCACCTACTGTAGAGAAAATTTGTTGGGATGGCAAAGATGCTCAGGCACATGCATTGATAGCCCTGTCTATCAAATGTGCCATTAATCCTCACATTCACTCTTGCAGAACAACTAAGGATGCTTGGGATATGCTTACCACTTTATACCAGGCAAGGAATGAGGTTCGTGTTGCTTATGTCCAAAAACAATTGGAGAGAAAGAACATGAATGAAGGTGATTCCATGGATAGTTTTTTGACAAAGGTCAAAGATTTGAAGAACGGATGATTTCTGCTAATAAATTATTGCTTGTGTAGATTGTTGTGAATGGTCTTCCTGCTTCATATCAGAGTTTTGCTCCTACTCTTTGTTTGGTGATGAAAGGCAATCCAAATGCTTTAACATTTGAGGAGTTAGTCTCTGTTCTATTGCATGAAGATTAGTCTAGGCAGAACAGGTCCATTATGCGTGTTGCAAATCAAGCTTTCATGGCTAGTCAGAAGGGCAAAGGTAAATGGAGCTCTTCTATTAGTAAGCAAAAATCTGCTAATTCTGCACAATCAAAGAAGGCTATCGTTTGTACCATCCAAATATTAAATGCATTTTGGTTAGCCGTGATGTTGTTTTTGTGGAAGATGCTATTCAGTCATTACTTTCATGTACTAAGGCGACATCAGTTAGATCCAAAGACATGTATGACACTTTGCTGCCTCTTTTTACAGGTGGATAGTCTAATGCTGGTCCTAATGAGGCAAATTATGGGCCTTTATAGGTTTCATATGATGATGCAAATCAGTCCATTTCTTATGCAGATTTACATGATGCACTAGTTGATGAGAGAGCTAATATTGAGGAGGCAAAACTAAGCCAAAATGGCTTGTGCAGACTTTGTGTGACATCAAATTAGATGCAGCTCTATCATATCATACTCCTTCATGCTCTCATACTGCCTCTTTTGCATCACATTGCTATGCTATGGGTGTCTCTAGTCTCTGTGATGAGAATGATCCTGTTTCATTTGATGAAGCACAAAATTTTGAAAATTGGCTGGCTGTTATGCAATCAGAATATGATGTTATCATGAAAAATGGTACCTCGTCTTTATGTGACTTGCCTCCTAGCAAGAAGGTCATTGGCACTAAGTGGGTATACAACTTGAAGTGTAAGCATGATGGAATAGTTGATAGGTTTTTTGCAAAGGGTTATGGGCACGAAAGAGGCATTAATTTTGATGAGACCTTTGCACCTACATGCGGAAGGACTACTATTTGTAGCATTTGTGCACTTGTAGCTCATCATGTTTGGAATGTACATCAATTAGACATTAAAACTCCATTTTCCAATGGTGACTTGCATGAAGAAGTGTATTTTTCTCAGCCATGTGGCTTTGTGCAGAAAGGGAATGAAAACCAAGTGTGTGGATTGAAAAAAGGCATTATATGGTTTGAATCAAGCACCACATGCTTGGTATGAAAAGATATATGCATGTCTAATTGCACATGGTTTTGACAATAGTCCATCCGAGAACACCTTATATGTTAAGCATTCAAATGATGTGCTTCTTATCATTGTTGTGTATGTTGATGACATGTTGCTCACTGGTCCTCATGATAAGCATATTGCTGATTTTAAGGCTAATCTACATGCCTCATTTGAGATGTCAGATTTGGGGCATTTGCATCATTATTTGGGCATTCATTACACACAAGTTGATGGTGGAATAGCTTTGTGTCAAACAAAATTGTTGACACATTATTGCAACATTTTGGCCTTGAAGACTATAAACCAATTGCCACCCCTATGGAGACAAGTTTACAATTGAGTCTTCATGATGTTGGAGATGCATTTGATGTTGTTCTCTATCAGCAAGTTGTTGGATGCTTGATTTACTTATGCATTACTCAGCTAGATATTCAATTTGATATCTCACAAATGAGCAGGTTTATGCAATGCCCAGATGTCAAGCATTGGCAGGTGGTTAAGCGCATATACCACTACTTGAGTGGTACCTAGCTACTTGGATTGTTTTATCCCAAGGGAGGATCATTACCGCTAGATTTACATGCTTTTTTTGACTTTGACTGGGCTAGTTTCTATGACACTCATGTGTCCACCAGTGGTCTTTGCTTCATGCTTGGTAGCTCATGCATATCTTGGTTGAGCAAGAAGCAGTCTACTATGGCCACTTCTAGTTGTGAGGCAGAGTATAGGATAGCTTTCACATCTATTGTTGAGTGTGTGTGGCTCAGATGCCTTATGGCTGATTTGGGTATTGGTCAGTCTTCTACCACCACCATCTTCATTGATAGTCAGAGCACATTGGGAGTTGTGAGGAACCCTGTGTTCCATGCTCGCACTAAGCACATTGAGGTGCACTATCATTATGTCAGGGAGAGGTTCTCTACTGGAGAGATGAGTTTGGCATATGTGCCCACACAAGAGAACATTGTCGACCTTTTCACAAAGACTCTGCCCAGGTAGATGTTTGAAGATTTTCACAAAGCTTTGTGCTTACTTCCCTTTGTAGATTGATTCCATATAGTTGGACACTTCCTTATACATGAGTAGTAGATCCTCGTTCACCTCATCACTCCCAAGGAGGATTTGTTGATATATTTAGGTGGTGATGTGTGTGAATACACTAGGACCGTCGGGGCACTTTTTTCCCTCGTTTGGAGGTTTTTCCCTTGGGTTGTATATATGCTAATAACCCTAACGATTCACTTATCTTTGTACATTCTAGTGGTAATACATTCAGTATTGTGTGTTGTGCTCCAAGCTTCTTCTTCTTCTTCTTCCTTGTGTTGTTCATGTGCTATCATAGACCTCAAACTCCAGCACTTTGGAATATGGATTTTTTCAATTGATGTAGGTTTAAGAATCCATTGATGTCTTAAAAGTGGATACATTTGCAAGTCTGCACTTTCAAAGTTAGATGAGACTAGAAATATGATAGTATTATCTATTTCGAACATGAACCAACTCTAGAAGCTCCCAATTAGTGTTTATCAAATAAACAAATTATTTCTAGTCATTTTGGGGTACAAATTAAGCGAATTAGACACTATATCAAGCATAAATTCTCAAGACATCAATGAGAGGATGGTCTAATAGAAAGTGTTAAGAAATTTTTTGAAAAGCATTCTATGAGAATATGTCTTCAAAAGCTAGACTGATATGAGAAGATTCTTTGCTAAATGTGAGTAGTACATAGGTCTTAGCTCAAAAGTCTCATATGTATTTATAATTTCCTAAGGGAATAAAGGATGTAAAAGCCCATTTCAAAACTAGACAAGGTCTCAAAGACTCAAATGCAATCATTAAAGAACCCTAAACATATCAAGACTAAGCCATACCCAAATTTCTCTCCAATGTTTGATGGTCTTTTAGACCATGAAAACTTAAATAGCTTCAAAAATAATTTTCACCAAGTTTTTGAAATCAATTGGTTGAAATGGGACTACCTAATAATTTTGTACCACCCATGTTTTCTATTTTATGAATGACCTATAAATACCTACTTAAAGAAATATTGGAACAAGCCATTTGGGTAGGGACCAATCATCAAGGATTTCCCTCTTTTCAGTGTGAATAGTAGATACAACCACTATTTTGGAAAATGAAGGTGAGAAGAGATCAGGACCTTTCTCTGTATGATAGGTCTTCAATGATGAACATCTTTCTTATGAGGGGAATAATGTAAAAAACTAATTTGATTCAACCAATAATCCAAATCAAGATGGAATTTATCATAGGAGTCAAGAAAGAAGCCAATTTATCCTAATGGTTAAAGGTAAAGGATGCTAAGGAGTAAATCTTGCATTCAACCCCTATGAGAGTGGAAATTTTTGGAACTTTCTATAAGCATCCAAATTGAGCTAAACCAAGTACAATGTGACACAAGGAAGAATTACTATCAATGGACTTGACAAAACTAGGACATGGATAGATAAGATAGAACTTACCCCAAACCACTCAAAATCCCCTTTCATCTCTCAAGCTATATATAGAGGGCTCATCTCTTCTAGAGGTAGTCCATACCTCATGTTATATCCATCTATTGTGGAATCTGATTCTCTCTTTTTTAATGGTTTTTCTTAGTATGCATAAGTTATGATACGATCGCATGATGGCATGTATGCAAAAAAAGAAAACAACTACCAAAAATGGAAAAGATTTTTAATATATTCAATTTAAGTCATGCGTAATCATTCAAGCATGCATACATATGAAATCTAGAAAAAAAATTATAGCATTTTGGTAGTATAATCAAACATTAAAACAATCCATAAGTGCATTCAAGCATTAATCACTATACCACATGCATAAGTAATTTTTCCAATCACAAAAGAAACTAACTTTGATCTTTGTCCAACAAATTTTGAGATCATTAATTTGGATTTAACACACTTACATGCATTTTTCTCATAAGATCTACAAATAAAAAAACCTAATCTACCACCTAAAGTGCAACAAACTGACAATTAGGACCACCAACTATTAGAGAGATGACTCTCCTCCCAACCTTATGCTTCTATATATAGCTCTCTCCAAGGGACTTCCTACTATTGTAGGTGGATAGTAACCATCCAAGTGTCGATCATGTAATACATGTGCACCAAGTATCCTTTTTAACTGGAGTTAACTCAAGTGGATGCTTTTAGAAGGCTCTAGAGCTCTTTGGGCAAAAGACTCTTCCATGTCTCTTGTAGGACTTGAACCCAAGACCTCCTCCTTCTCATCTATATGATTGAAACACTAGGCCAAGCATATTTTCTTGTCTACAGAGCATAAGTACATTTGCTTAAGTTTATTCTTGAGACTTCTGCACTACACTTGAATGACCAAATGATGTCTGATCCTAGATCCATCTAAACTTATCGGACCCTCATGTCATAAACTTAGTATATAACATTCTTCATCCCTTGGAACATTTTCTTTCTTGAGAATAGAGCTATATAAATACTCTAGGCATCTCTCAAGCCTCATGTTCTAACTTATAAGAACATGTTTCATCTCTGTGATGGGGCCCTTGCCCAAATGATTCAGAACACCATCTAGCTTTGCACTTGATAAACTGATCTCAGTACAAAGTAGTGATGAATAATAAGGGTGGATCAAAAACACCCCTGGCCAGTTCAATATTTTCATTATGTGTTATATGGGCACTAACATGTGAAATGGGTGGATTTCAATTACTAGTCCATTTCTTGGCATCATCGGTGCATGGACATAGTAACTAAGGTGGAATTTCTATTCTTGACAAGAGTTTGAGAACTCTTGATTCACTTTAATTTGATTTGCAAAACTAGAAGTTTGGTTTTCCCAAACATCTAACTCGGATGGTTGTACTATGGTTCACTTCCAACTAACATTTACTTGATTTTTTCACTTGAATGGATGACTACTTTGTCCTAATGGGCTTGAAAATCCTATGTAGTATCTAGGAGAACTTTTGCCATTTACTTTTGGTCAACCTACTTTAACTTGACCAAGTCAAATACAAAATGAAAATTGTCCAACTTAGGAAACTTTCCTCAAAATCTTTAGCTTTAAGTTCTTGGGAATTGTCAAACTTGCTATGAGTCGAATTCTAGGTGACTCAAGACTTCAACTTCTCAAAGATCTGTTTCAATCAAGATATTGAAGCAATTTATCTATCTTTAAGAGAAATAAGCTAGATTCTCAAAAATATTGGTGGATTAAAGCTAAACATCATCCAACCACAAGATACTATTATGGTATCCAAGATCATTGTGTCAACCCATTGAGGTTCTATTGATGATATTTTACTCAAAATAATGCTTCACTTGAGACTAAGTTAATTCCTTTATTCAATCTTTTATGATTCCTTACTAGGAATGCAATTCTTGTGCATTACTTTGAGTCAGAGGATTGAATTTAATCAGTTACACTAGGAACTTGATGCTTGACTTAGTCATTGAAACCTTGGTTGAAAAGATTATTTCAAATTCGTTATTTGAGATTCCTCCTAAGAAATCAACAACTTGAGAAAATGATTTATCTTGGAATCTTTTGCATTGCAAGAATGATATTTGAAAGGAATTCTAGAATTTTGGACAATATTATGAAGCTTTATTGCTTGAGTTGTGTTCATTTCCTGAGTGTCAAACTAAAGGATAAATATCAACTTAGGATATGGTTTCCATTCCATCATGAAAGTTTGACTTGAACTTTCATTTATGTGATGTGTATGCCTTTTCTTGAGTTTAAACAAAAATTATTTTCATTGATCAATCTTTTGATGTTAGTGGAGTACTTTAAATGTATTTTGACACCCCACTATGGTTGCATAGTTTAAAGTACAAGCATCTTTTAATCATTGAACCAATGTACGATAATTTTACTATGAAAAAATCATTGTCCTCTTTATCACTTAAGAATGTTTTGGATTCTTTACTAGAAGTGATAGCTTACCAATACTTTGGAAGACCTCAATGATAATGCTTTACAAAGAGCTTTTTCAAAAGATATCTAATCTAAATTAGTGCATGCATACTAGAGCGTCAAGAAAGATAATGCTTTGCTCCTCATACTAGGTAGAACTTGGGCATGCTTACACTTACCTTTGTTGTTTACAACCACATTTAGGTGTAGGGATCCCATATTTTCTAAACTTTAGCATGTCATGAAGTTTTTTTCTAGTCAATGTTATGTGGCTAAATATCTATGTCTTGAAGATGTTTACTTTCCCTTTCGTAACCATCATTTAGGCTTAATGATTCGATCCTTTTTTTCTAGAAAATATACCTGAGAAGAAATTGAAGCCCCCATCATTTGATAGCTTCTATCTTTAGAAGATCTTTCAAAAGGAAATTATCATGTAGTTGTCCTAACATATTTATGAATTTATGTCTTTTTTTTGAAAAAGTTCATGGATCAATGGAGATCCATTTCTTGGAACTTCTTGTATTACCAAAGGAGAAGTTTACTTTGAATATGATAGGAAAATAATATGATTCATGAAATAGAAGACAAGACTATTTCATTTAAGTTCTTGTCTTTGGGAACTTATCTCATTTCCTAAAGATCACTTGTATAGGGTTCATCTTGAAATCGCAAGTTTCTTAGATGAAATCTCAAAATAACTCTCTATCTCAACTAAGAAGAAGAGATCGTTTAAATTTTCCATGTTTTTTTGCATGCACATCATGGTATCATAGAACCAAAAAATATAGCTATTGAACTTTCGAAGTTCAATTGATGCCAAAGTTCAATCATTTTTCTATGGTTTCCATCAAAACTTGGGAAAGAATCAAGTGAGGGTGTTCACTTCAAAGTGTTCATGGGACTTTAAAAAAACTATATTAGGTTACCATCCTACTTGGATGCATGAGATGTTACACAAAGAAGTGTAAAATCTCGCTTTTAACTTTTTCTTTATGACTCCCTAAGTATCCCTTGGACTTAGAGTCATCATAAATCTTTTAAGTTTGCAAGTAGACATTTATTCTTCCCTATCAAAATGTGAAGAAAACTTCATGCTTGACTTTCATCTTGTGCCTACTTTTACTAAGCAAGACATATAGCATACTTAATGTAACTCTTCGTTAAGTATATGATACGTAAGTATCACCTTGGGAGAGAATCTACTAGTTACTTGATTTGCAAGGTTGTAGCTAGCATAACTTTACAACTAACTAGTTTTCCTTGTTTCCAAATGTCAAAATTGAGCTTTTAAAAGTAACCTAACTACCATGAAATTACATTCATTTATCTACTTCACAAACAATTATACCCTTAGATATGCAAATGCATATGCTTGCAAGAACATTGGCATGCTTTTTTTTTCATGCCCTAAACCACTTCGATCAGTTCTCAAGCTTGCAACGCATGCACTTCATGCATCTATGCACAAACAAGATATTAACTTTGCTTCATTTAAAAATATTAACATGCTAGTGCACATGTTAGAGGCGGCATCTAGAAACTTTTCTAATGAAAAGGAAACTTTTGTCCTGCATTAAAAGCATTCTTTTGGAAGGAGAAATGGAGAAATAGTCATTCATTTTCATGCATGAGATTTTGGATTCATGTCAATTATATTGGTGCTTGATGTGTTTTCCAATACATCTATGCTTGCCATTTATGTCCATAAAATTTGCATGAAATATCAAAAGTGAAGACTTATAACATGCTTCATTGGAAATTAAATGCAATCTACATGAAACCAAAGAGAAAAGCAAGTATTGAGATCCAAACATCAACTTGGAGACTACTTGTCTCTAAATTTATGTTATGTCAATCCTTTTCTCCATGAAAAGTGTCATCGTACTCCACAATTTCATGAATCCTCCAAGCAAAAGAGAATGAAATATGCTTATTCAAAGATTCAAACTTCGAACTCGGCCTCATTTTGGATCATGTATGCATCCTTTTTTGCAACCGCAATAGTCACCATCATCCACGTAAGAGGAGCATTGTGTTGTGAGCATCCATAAGATCATGGCTTTAAGACCCATCTGTAGCACATCACTTACTCAATATTGGGTAAGAAATTGCAAAGTAACCAAGAAAATTTTGTAGCACCCATGGATAGTTCAAGTGCCACTTGTTGGTGGTGCATAGGTTCAATTACCATGCGCAACCTTTTCAACAATCTCTTTTCATTATTGTTTTTGTTGGAGGAGATGGTGGACACCTTCCAGAGATGAGATGGTGCTGCAAATTCTTGCTTCACACCAACCAAAAATGAGTTGAGGAGTGCAAAGTAGATCTCTTGAGCTTTCCAGCAAGCATAAATAATCACCCAAGTACTTTGGAAGATGATCCTCAACTCATTGGATCAAAAAAAAAAGTTGGAGTTTCATTGTGAGCCAAAAACTTGCTATTTTGGTCACTACACTTGCTCAAAGAAATGAACAATACTGCTTCTCTGCTAACAATTGAAAAAAATCCTTTTGGTCATATCTAATTAACTTGGGTAGCTAACGTTTGCAAGCTATTTCATGTGAAATAATAAACCATGCTAAGAGAATGATACTTAGAAAGTTAGAGATGCATCCCGACATTTTAGGGAGTTGACAATGTGCAGACCAGAGGGTAATGTTTTGCATATTTCTTGAGATTGGTTGAGGCAATGATAATGAAACTTTGTAAAAACAAAAAATGCAGTCTAATAAATCTATACCAACTTAAATCACTACAAATGATCAAGTACACACTGAGAAATGGATCAGTGAAGATCATTGTTCTTAGGGATACATGACAAAGTAGAAGATATGAGATATGAGAAAACTATATGTCTTAATGCACATAAATTACATTGACATTGGTAATGAATGATTGAACAATGCGAGGAAAATAGTAGAGTTATACTGTGAGCTCAATATACCACACAAATTCCTTTGAAATCTTTGCTATATCTGGCTACCTTCCACGCGACTAGGTAGTCCTTTTTTATAGGATTTTGTTGGAGCCAAGATTTAAATTTCAATTCAAGTCTTTACCTAAAAGTGTTCCAAATGTTTAGCACTTGATTTGCTTTAAGTCCTCACCAAATAATTCGTGGAAAGATTCTCCTAAGAACTCACAGTTGGAAGTGATTCCATATATGTACTTTTACAAGGAGTAAAAACTCAATCTTTTACAAGAGATCGTTCATGTGCTAAATCATGAACTTTTAGGATAAGTGATCAAGCATTTAGGCTTGGAATAATTGTAGCAATAGCTTCCGCTCAAGCCTAACATGCTTGGGCTTTAATTCTTTTTAATCTCCTACAATACAATCATCATCTTGAACCTGTTCAATTTAGTTCCATCCAAAGATTTAGTTAGCATATCTGTACATTGCAAGTTTGTTGATACATGGGAAAATTATATGTCCTTGCTAAGTAGCTTCTCTCTCACATAATGATAATGCACTTCAATGTGTTTAGTCCTTGCAAGATATACAAGATTAGCAATCAAATGAAGTGAGCTAGTGTCATCTCCAAAGATCATTGGAGTGTATGTATGTATCCCCAAATCTGAGTAGAGTTGCTTTAACCACATTGCCTCTTGTGTTGCATTTGCTAGGCCTCTATATTCAGCTTCATTTGATGACAATGCCACAGTTGGTTATTTCTTTTGACCATGAAATCAACTTTGATCCTACAAAAGATAAGTAGCCATAGGTGCTCCTCCTATCATCTTTTGAGCCAGCCCCAATCTGCATCAAAGTATAGCTTGATATCCAAGTTAGATGTAAATGGATAAAATAGCCCTTCATTTATAGTACCCTTTAAGTACTTTAAGATCCTTTCGATAGCTTCCATGTGAGGTTTTCTTGATGTATGCATGAATTGACTCAATGTATCCACCCCATAGCATATATCTACTCTTGTTAGGGTTGCTTAATTGAGACTCCCAACAAGACTTTGATAACTTCTAATGTCTTCAAGCAGCTCTCCTTCATGAGTACTGAGTTTGTGGTTCAATTATGTGGGTGTACCTGCAATTTTTGCATTTTCCATTTTGAACTTAACTAGTACATCATGGATATATTTTCTCTGAGTAATGAAAACATGAGAATCTATGTAGACAATCTCTAAGCCAAGAAAATATGTAAGCAATCCAAGATAATTGATCTTGAACTCCTCCTTCATCTTGACTTTGATCTTGTTGATGCCATTAGCATCATTTCTTGTAATGATAATGTCATCCACATAAACACATAGATAAATAACCTCTGAATTAATATATTAATATTCTTAATGAATAATGAAGAATCTGCCTTGCTTACAATAAAACCTTGATCCTGCAAGTATATAACCAACCTATGGTTCCAAGATCTAGGATCTTGCTTTAAACCATACAATGTCTTTCTTAATTTACATACATAATCACGTTTGTCTTTGTCTTCATATCCTAGTGGTAGACCTCTTCAGAGATCCACCCATTCAGAAATGCATTTTTAACATCTAATTGGTATAAGTTCCAACTTTGAAGCAACAATACTTACTAAAACTCTAATAGTTGGCATCTTAGCTACAGGTGAGAAGTTCTCCTCATAATCCATTCCATGGGTTTGAGCAAATTCCTTTGCTACTATCATTGCTTTATACCTACTTATTGTGCCATCTGAATTCTTTTTCACTTTATAAATCCACCTGGATCCTATTACCTTCATGAATGGTTTTTTGGAATCAAATCCCAAGTACTATTCTCTTGAAGTGCTTCAATTTCCTCCTGCATAGCTTCTCTCCACTCTTCTTTCTTGTTGGCTTCCTCAAATGAAGATGGTTCCTCTGACATAAAGTCCTTAACTATGTATATAGAATGCTTGGTGACTAATGATGTGTCATAGCCATATCTTATAGGTTTTATGCGTTCCCTTTGAGATCTTCTAACTGCTTGATTGGATGAATCTGGAATGTCTTCCAATTTTTTGAACTTTGCTTTGCCCTTGGACTTCCAAGCTTTGAAATCAATTTATTGTTCATCTTCTGAGTTGACATCCTCTAATGTATGTGGTTCTTCTTGAGTCAGATTTGGAAAATAATTCTCCAAATCATAGGGTAGCTTTATTTTCTTGCAATCATCCTCAAACCGGGAGTTATTTTCATCAAATACCACATTCCTACTAACTATAAATCCTTTGTTAGTGGGATTATATAACCTATATCCTTTATGATTCTTATCATAGCCAATGAATATGAATCTTTTAGCTTTTGGATCAAGTTTTCCTCTAGTCTGTGAGGGTATGTTTGCATAATCAATGCACCCAAAGATTTTACAATGATCTAAAGAAGGTCTTCTTCCATTCCATGCCTCATAATGTGTCATCCCATCCAGAGACTTGGATGGAAGCCTATTAATTAGGTAAGTGGCTATGGAAATAGCCTCTGTCCATAGATAGTTAGGAAGCTTTTTCTCATTCAACATTGATCTTGTAGCCTCTACTATTAATCTATCTCTTCTCTCTGCCACTCCATTCTATTCAGGAGTGTACCTTGTTGTAATCTCTCTCTTTATGCCTCTGTCCTGTAAGAAGGATTCAAACTCATGTGAGAAATACTCACCACTTCCATCAGATCTAAGCCTATTCAAACTTCTATCTATTTGATTCTCAACCAATGCCAAATGCTTCTTGAAACAAGTAAAGACTTCATCTTTATGCTTCATAAAATAAAGTATTGTCCATCTACTATAGACATCTATGAATGAAACATAATACCTTGACCCTGAAATTGATGGCTCTCTGTTAGGACCCCACACATCTATGTGTACAATGTCCAAGTAGTCTTCATACATGTATCCTCTTTTGTTGAATGGTTGCCTATGTGACTTGCCAAATTGGCATGCTCCACATTTGTAAATCATGTGTTGCTTGGACACATTTGGGATGCTAAGCACACTGTGATCCCTGTATATTTGCTTCAATGTCCTTTCACCTATATGACCTAGTCTCTTACACCATATCTCCAATTTAGATAAGGTTTGGTCCTTATAATTGAAGAGAGCAATATTTCTTGTATCTTCAATTTCAAAGGTAAAAATTCTATCAAATTTCTCACCTTTTACAATCCTCTTGAAGCCTGGTTGATGTTCCTCCACATATGCTCCATGCCTTGTGAATCTAACCTGTAAAACCTTCTCAACAATCTATCCAACACTAATTAGATTCTTGGTTATTGTTGGCACATACAATACCCTGCTTCAAAGATTCATGTTACCATCAGATGCTTTAAAATTTCTAATCTTCTTTACTGAGTGCCTAGTGTCATCACCTATCTGAACTTCATGCTTTCCTTTGGGTTCTTCCAGGTCAGACAATAATACTACATTGGCTGCTACATGATTGGAGCAACCAGAATCGATATAGAATAGGTAATCATCATCTTTACCTTGCTTGGCTATCATATTCATGAGTAGTATGCAATCTTCTTGATCATCTATATAGTTTTGTAGTCTCTCCTTCCTCTGAAGCCTCCTTGATAATTGTTGTTGTAGCCTTGGTTATACTTGTCATGGTAGTTGTTTCCTCCATTATTGAACCTTTCTCTTGATTGTCCATAGCTTCCTCTATGGAAGCCTCTTCCTCTCTCATTCTTTGTGTTCCTGAAGCATTCATCTATGGTATGATTGGTTAAGCCACAAATTTTGCAAGATGAAGAGTTGTATGGTCTCCCCTTGCCTTGCTTTCCTCCTCTGCCCCTTCCTCTAGTACCTCTAGTACCTCTTCCTCTACCTGTGAAATTCACTTGAGAGGTACTTGCCTCTTCTTCATTCTTCTTACCTTTGCGTTTATCTTTACTCTTATTTTTATATGTGTAAAGGGCAAAATATTGATTACCTCTAGAAGTATCTCCATTCTTTTTGAGCTTTGTCTCATGTGTGAAGAGTTGTCCCATCAATGTATTGAGGTCAAGTATCTGCATGTCCATATATAGGTCCATTCATGTGATAAAGGACTCCCATTAATCATAAGCCTTGATGCCATTTATGATATGCCTTACTATCTACTCATCTTCTATTTCTTCTCCAATACTCCCAAGTTGATCAGCTACATCCTTCATCTTGGTCGCATAATCAACTACACTTTGCTTTGGTTGGTTCTTCAAGGTTGTGAACTCCATCCAAAGCTGGTTCTTTCTAGCCCTTGTATTTGATGAGAAGTATGAAGATAGTACTTCCCAAGTCTCTTGGGAAGTCTTAAAATTCCTAATATGAGGTAAAAAAAAAATCAGATATTGAATTGAGTATATAAGACCTAGCTAGAGCATCCTTTGCACACCATGTAGCTAGTCTTCTCTTGCTCCTCTCTTAGGTTGATTTTTGCTTCTAAGGGTTGGAATTTCTTCATCTCTAGATATGTATCCATACAAGCTTCTTCTTTGGAGGTAAGCCTTCATCCTTAGGGACAAAGCTGGATAATTGCCCCTGTCCAATCTATCAATGAATGATGGAAATCCATCTCCCATTTTACCTTGATGTTGCTCTGATACCACTATTGGAGGAGATGGTGGACACCTTCCAGATATGAGATGGTGCTGCAAATGCTTGCTTCACACCAGCCAAAATTGATTTGAGGAGTGCAAAGAAGATCTTTTGAGCTTTCCAAGAAGCACAAATAATCACCCGAGTACTTTGGAAGATGATCCTCAAATCATTGGATCAAAACAAATAAGTTGGACTTTCATTGTGAATCGAAAACTTGCTATTTTGGCCACTACACCTGCTCAAACAAATGAACAGTACCCCTTCTCTGCTAACAATTGATTCAAATCCTTTTGGGCATATCTGATTAACGTGGATAGATAACTTTTGCACCTTATTTCACTTGAAATAATAAACCATGCTCAGAGAATGATGCTTAGCAAGTTAGAGATGCATCTCGACATTTTAGGGAGTTGACAGTGTGCAACTAGAGAGTAATATTTTGCACATTTATCGAGATTGGTTGAGGCAATGACAATGAAACTTTGTACATAGAAAATAGACAGTCTAATGAATATAAATTACATTGACATTGGCAATGAATGATTGCACGATGTGAGGGCAATAGTAGAGCTATAATGTGAGTTGAGTATTCCACACAAATTCCTCTGAAATCTCTGCTATATTTGACTGCCTTCCACGTGACTAGGTAGTCTTTTTTATAGCCTTTTGTTGGAGCCAAGTTTCAAATTTGAATTCAATTCTTTACCTAAAAGTGTTCCAAAGTTTTACGACTTGATTTGCCATAAGTCCTTACCAAATAATTTGTGGAAAGATTCTCCCAAGAACTCGTAGTTGGAAGTGATTCCATATATGCACTTTTACAAGGAGTAAAAACTCAATCTTTTACAAGAGATCATTCATGTGCTAATACATGAACTTTTAGGATAATTGATCAAGCATTTAGGCTTGGAATAATTGCACCAATTATTTTTTGGTGCTATACTATGAAAATTCAATCTGCAATAAAGAACACATGTTCAGCCTCTTCTTGGTTAACGTGGATCCTTCTTCTCACTGAGATCGCAGGATCACATCCCATCTATAACTAGCCTGACTAGATATCTTTTTGCTTCTCCTTAGTTACACATGCTGATGTGTTGTGCTATGTAGAAGAATCCTTTAAGTTAGATACTCATCACTTGCACCTTTGGAACATGGGGGTTCTAGGATCGAATATCATCCCTTGTGCATGTGGTTGTAGTGTTGCACCTCTACAAATCTACCTTCAAAGAATTTAATCAAGAGATAAATCTTTGAAGAGTAAGATGACCACTCAAAAGAACAAAATATCTCTCGCATGGGCAGTTCATGGGATAGAAACCCATGGCTACGTAAATTTGAAATTATTGTTTTGCTTTTGGATTCTCTCATGAGATATAAAGATGAATCCTAGATGGACTTGAGTAAAACCAAAGACTAGATATAAATTTTCTAGTGAGAAAAACTCATGCATGAGAAAAAACCAAAATGTATTCTACATAGTTCATCAAGATCTCCATGAGAGCTTGAAGAAGATGATAGTCTCTCACAAGGTCTCCATGGAAGCTCAAGCTCTGATTCCAATGCAACAAATTGATGATTAGGAACACCACATGCTAGAGAGATGACTCTCCTCCTAACCTTATGCCTTTATATATAGCTCTCTCCAAGGGACTTCCTACTATGGCAGTTGGATACTAACCATCCAAGTATCGGCCATGTAACTACATGCGCGCGAAGTGTCCTAGTTAACTGAGTTAACTAGGACACTTAGCACACATGCTTCTATAAGGCTCTAGAGCTCTTGGAGAAAATCATTCTCCCACGTCTCTCCCACGACTTGAACCCAAGAACTCCTCCTTCTCATCCATATGACTTAACCACTAGGCCAAGCACATTTGCTTGTCTAGAGACCATAAGCACCTTCACTTAAGTCTACTCTCGAGACTTCTGCCCGACACTTGAATGAACATGATGCCTGATCCTAGATCCGTCTAAACCTATCAAATCCTCATGTCATAAACTTGCTTTATAACATAAACACCTAATTTTTCCAACAATCATTATGGGAATCCATAAATAATTGAGATGGTATATCCATGTATTTTATAGTTGGGCGACATTTGATCCAAAAAAAGAAGAAAAAGATAATATCTTAGTATTTGTAGATAGATTCAACAAAACGGATCATCTCAAGCTCCACAATTTGTTGAGTTGTTTATTCAGCATGTCTTTCGATTTCATGGAGTACCTACATCCATAATTTTATGTAGTTTGTTATATCTACCTAGTTGTTTTATTAAACTTCCAATCAAGATGAATATTGGTGACGATCCCTAGATTGATGGTTCGACTCATGGGGTCAACCAAATATTAGAGGACATGTTGAGGGCATGTGTATGAGGAAAAAAAGTGATTATGATACTTATCTATCATTGGCTTAATTTTATTGTAGTGTTTGACTTTATAATTTCATTAATATATCTCGTTTTTAGATGAGTTATGACATGAATCCCACATTTCCACTTATAGATACTACTTGTAAATCAGAAACTCTATTTTTTAAGTAATCCACCTCATTGAGCAAGATGTTCAAGGTTCCTAGTTGGGTGGTTATCCTAAGTTACCTTGATAAGTAGTACAGTGAATGTGCATAATGATCACATGTGCATAATAGAGAACTCTAGAGACAATCTTGTTTAGGGGCAAGTGCATAAGAAGAATGGGAGATATGTTTCACATACAAATTCACATGCTCAAGCATCACATTTAGCTAAACTCCAACCAGAATTTATGTCATAAGAACACTCTACAAATGAGCCTAAAGATTACTACATACAAAGAAAGGAATGTATGGAAGCATGTTAGATGCTCCCACCACTAGCTTCAATTTTATCCAAGAAATTATCAATGTGATGAAATGTCCAAAATAAGCCTCATATGCTAAAAATCATTGCAAAATAGCATTATCCATGAAGGATGCACAAAACGATCATCGATACTTGTTCAAATGGGTGTGGAAAATAGAAGTGTCCAATTCTCAAAACACTCAAAGATGTAGCATGAAAAATGTGCTGAATAACAAAAAGAGTTATGAAGGGAGTTTAAGGACCCAAAGCATGTCCATATATTCTCTTATCCTATTAAATCACCGAGTAAGGAAAGCCTATTGGTGGGAAAATATGGATCAAGCAAACTCTTGGAGAAACACAATTGTAATTGGAGATCCTTTCTATCCTTCACTAATAAGGTCCTCCCTTGTCTATAGTCAATGATATCATTGATGACTTTAATGACTACATATGATAAGTCATGCTAAATTCTTTCCATTTGTATATCTTAATAATTTAAGAAAATTTATAAATAGTGACCCTCAATGCAGCAAAGCTCTTTTGTGCTCATCCAACATGTCCAACTTTAAACTTACTTTCTGTTGGAAGCAGTCAGAGGCACAATCAGAGGCACAGACGACATGGAAGCATGTAAAGACGAAGCAGGGAGCCAGTCGGATCATTTTTTCAAACAATTATGTTTTTATTACTTCTTCAAACATCCAACAGTGATTTTCATCACTCTTGTAACATATGTAATATAGACAAAACCCCATTTTGTAATCCATAGCTCCATTTTGTGGAAGCCGAGGAGTCCTCGAGCTTGAGGAGCTTAGGTAGAATGCGCATACCAATTTTCGTTATTTTTAGACATCGTTTAACCTTCCAAATAGCCTCTAGGACCTATTTTTTAACTAGACCGGTCACTAGATGTGAAACCGGTCAAAACTAGTCTAGAAACTATAAAAAGAGCTAGAGAGCTCATTTTTGAGGTTGGTTCATGTTGGCTAGTGTGAGCTTAGAGCTAGTTTGAGCTTGTAATAGTGTTTTTGAGTAATAAAGCTAATTTCCCACCTTCCATTGTGTCTTGCTTGTCTCTTCATTGTGTGTGTGTATGTGTGTGTGCATCTTTGTGCTTCTCACCTTCACTCTCACATCATCTCTCATTCACGATCTTCATATCACTCCTATCTCTTCCGCGGATTGACATTAAGGAGGTGAAGCTTCTTAACGTGGTTCTCACCATTGTGCTAGAGCAACACCAAATTTGGCGCCGTTGCCGGGGATCGAGTCTAGGACGAATGTGTGATGGTAAGAGTATAGCAAGAAGTGGCATTGGAAGGTAAAAATTTTAGTTTTTGTTGTTGTTTTTACTTAGTTTTTAGTGTTTTTCACCTCCCCCACACTTCATCTTCATCATTGCATCATCATCTTCATCTCCAAAAAAAAAAAATCAGAAAATTCACCATATCCACCCATTCACCTCATTTCCCCTCATTTGTGCATGCAAGAGAGCGAGAGAGAACTTTTGTGCTTGTGTGTGCTTGTGTTTTCTTGAGTTTTCTTGCAGGTACAGAGCTCCAGTGCATCAGGAAAGCTTGGAAAAGGTAAAATTTTACTCTCTGTCAAAGATCTGCCGAGTGTGGCAGACCATCGCGATGGTCTGCAACCTTCGGAATTCTTGGTAGGCGACCACACCACGAGGTAGGCAACCCTTGCGCTTGCACGAATCCACAGGCGCATCTCAAAAATCATCATTTTGGTGGACCATCGCGATTGGCTCAGACCATCGCGATTGTGTCGCACCATCGCGATAGGCTCACGCCATCGCGACGGCTCGGCCGGACCATCGCGACGGTCTCGGACCATCGCGACGGTTCACTTGAGCCATCGCGACGGTCCACTTGGACCATCGCGATTGTTCAGCTGACCCGGACCATCGCGATTGGCTCACGCCATCGCCACGACAGTGCCACGTGTCACGATAGACCATCGCGACGGTTCATTTTTCGGACCATCGCGACAGCCCAAAATCGGACCATCGCGATAGGCTCACGCCATCGCACTTGTGACCATCGCGACGGTTCACTTCGGACCATCGCGATTGTCCACCTTTGACCGTTGACCGCGCCATCGCGATTGTCCGCCTGATCACGCCATCGCGACGGTTCATTTTTCGGGCCATCGCGACGGTTCGACCTCACGCCATCACGACGGTTCATCTTTTCGCGCCATCGCGATTGTCCAAATTCCACGCCATCGCGACGGTTCGACCTCACGCCATCGCGACGGTTCATCTTTTCGCGCCATCGCGATTGTCCAAATTCCACGCCATCGCGACGGTTCGCTTGGACCATCGCGACGGTCCCAGACCATCGCGATTGTCCACCCCCATCGCAAATTTAGGGTTCCATTTTTTGACCAATTTTGGGGGTATTTTTGAGAAATTTTTGGACCATTAGACTCATAGGAGACCCCTTAGCTCATATTTGAAGGAAAACCTGATTGTCAGTTTTTACCCCCCAGGGCCTGAACGCTCATAACTTTTTCATCCGAAGTCCGTTTTTTGAGCTTAATAGCTCGTTAGAAAGCTCGTGACGAGTACTACGTGACCTCAACTGTTTTTTTCATAAAGGATACGTCTATTTTTAGATAAGCTATTTTGGGGTTCACCTAGTTTGGGACTAGGAAGCCAGGGGGCAAGGATTGAAATTTTGGGCAAAAGGGAAGGGACTAAAAGGTGTATATGCTCAAGTGCTTGATCATTCAATTGTGAATTGGTCTAATATTGGATTTTTCCAGGTCTAGCAAGGGCAATCCAAGGCAAGCAGGCAAGGCAGTGAAGACAGCAAAGCTTGGGAAGCGCGGCTTCTTGGGCATCAGAGCAACCAGAAAAGCCGACTCGAGGTTGGGAGATTACTCAACCCCTCAGTCAATTCTTAGCTTAGGCTAAACGGTAGCATTGTGGATTTAAGACGATAGGAATGCCTCAAGTTCAAGATACTTAATTCTTTCAAGTTCAAGACTAAAGATAGAGGTGTGTGACGAAAACCTAAAGGAAAGAACCTAAGTCTGACGGAACGCGAACTCAAAATCATAACGGAAAGTCGAATTCCTGACGCATATATTAAGACAAGAATCCAAAGAAAATTAAAAAGAATCAAGAAAGTAATAACAAAGAACCAGTGACGATCTAAGTGTGTAATTGAGTGAGCAAGGGAGAAAATTAATGAACCTTAGATCAGGCAAACATATAGGTAAGTCAGACCGACGAAGCCTTAGATCATCAGAGGCTAGTGTAAGAACTACCGCTCGATCGTGGGCTCAGCAATTGAATAGTAATTACCCCTACGAGAGCTCAGAGACTAGCGAATCAGAAATGGCATTTAGCGCAGACAGACCAGAAGGAGGGTCTCATGTAGCATACCTAGAAAAACCAGAAGGACCCTATAGAACGCAACTAGAGTTTCTCCGAACCAACCGATTAGGTGCTCGCATCTATGAGGATGGTTTGCAAAGGCAAGTGGTGCAATTGCACAACCCTGATCAACCCATTGGATTGGAAAGACCAGTGGTGAAATTTGAGAGAGACACTTACATAGACAAAGAAGGAACCATGTACGTCCTAAGTACGCAACCAAACGATACTAATGAGTTTGGCACAATTCAATTAGAGACGGAAGCGAAATTTCAAGGAAAAGAACCATTAGAAGAACCTAGAACACCTAGAGGGAAATCCGTATTAACAAGAGTACTCATCCCAGAGTGGATCCCTCAAGATAACAGGAGCACCGAGTTGTTTGTAAATAAAGAGACAGATGAAGCCTTTTGGAGGTACAGAAAGGAACACCCTGGTGAGGTAGGCATCATTACAATTTATGAATTCAAGGACCCAGATACACCTGGAAAGGTTGTATACTTGGATGAGACTTCAGAAAGAGTCTTCGTGGTGCCTGAGCGCGCTAAAAACACATACACATGGAGAGGTGAATTGATATTCCCTCCATCTAGAACGAACATGAATACAAGTCAACAAGGGGCAGGAACCTCCTCAGCCCATGGACATCAAAGAGAAGGAAATAAAGAGAGACCGGAAGTAAGCTTTAATCACCCCATAGGGAGAGATAGAACAACCACGGACACTAATAGAGCGGATAGACAAAGAGATCATGGAATACTAGGTGGTAGAGATGATTTTCCTCTACCTAGACCACGTGAACACGCAAGAGTATTGAGACCCACTCAATTAGTAAAATCAATGAAGAATTACTTTGATGGGACAGGAGATCCCTATGACCATGTTGCAGAATTCAAGCAAGTACTAAGAGCAGAACAAGTCGAGGACATGTTCACGCAATACAATGCATTTGGGCTAACGTTAAAGAATACCGCTTTAACTTGGTTCCAACCACTGCAACAAAGACAATTTAGAGACATCCATCACTTTTTAGAGTCATTCATCACTGAATTCTCTAAAAGTGGGATTAGACACGACACGACTTCGTTGATTCATAGCTTTAAACAGACCCCTCAGGAAACAGTTAGACTGGCAAGACGTAGGTTCAGACAATATGTTGAACGATGTCCAATACAAGAGCTACCCTCACAAGCCAAACAAGTATCACTGTTCCTAGATGGCTTGTTGAGCGCTAAACTACGCTCCTATGTGTACCTAAAAGAACCCAGAACGCTAGAGGAGTGTGTAAGAATATGTATAGACATCGAGGATAACCTAGGAGAGGAATTAGAACTCTCAAAGGTCTATAAGGACTCAGATTGTTCTTCTCTAGCATCCACAAAATTGTCTAATTCGATAGAGGACCTAGCAGAAAAAGTGGCCCAAAAACTAGGAGTTTCTAGTAAACAGGTGCCCAAGCTACCAACTAATGTACGTTGTTACACTTGTGGTGGAAATCATTTGGCAAATGTGTGCCCTAATGCACCTCAACCTCAAGCTAACCCTAGTGGCCAATATTGCACAATTGAGAGAAGATACACGAATCATACGGCCCAGGACTGCCCATACAACAAACAAACCGTGAGACAGAACTACCCGCAAACATACCAGCAGCCAGGTAGGTATCAAGGCCAATACAATGCTCAACCTTATTACTATAGGCCTCCCCAGAACTACCCATACCAGGCTCAACAGAGACCTCAACCCGTCTTAGCTCAGCAGCCACCCCCACCAGCGAATGTCATCTCAGTCAAATACGCTGCTGCAGAAGAGAACCTAAGTAGGGCCTTAGTGCCTTCTTCACCCTTGATCACAGAAAGTGACCCGAACTCAAACAGTTTTGACTCCACTCATGTAACTAGTCCACCAGCTTATTACACGGAGTCACCAGAACATGTGGAGACGTATCATTATGATAGTCCACCAATGGAACCTAGTTGGGAGCCAGATTATGCTAATGTGATGTACGCAAACCCAAACCCACGGCCCCAATTGAGACAACAGAGACCACAGGGCCCTAGAGGACCATGCTTTAGGTGCTAAGGAGATCACTTCATTAAGGATTGTCCACATCCCCCAATAGCAAGGCAATCACAGTACTATAACATACAAGGCTTTTGTGCCGACTGTCGCAAAGAGCACATAATCAGAGATTGTCCTAAGAACCCAGTTAGCACTTCGAATGTGACACCGATCAACGTGATAGGTATTGTAAACAACGCAGATGGATCCAACCCTACACACGTACCTGTCCAAGCTATAACCAGAGCCCAGGCGCTCTTACAAAACCAACAGCTTAATCAAGAGAAAGTAGTAGGAACTAGTGAAGTTGCAGAATCTAGCAGTAAAAAGAAAAAATCTTGGAAAGATTCTAGAGAAAGAATCAAGAGAAAGTGGAGTAAAAAGATAAGTGAGTTGGAAGGAAGTTTAAGGGAATCTAGAGCCAAAATACAAGAATTGACTTCACAAGAATTAAACCAAGAAAATCCAGCTCAGAAATCAGGATCAGTTTTAGCGGAACCCATACCAGAAGACCTAGACATGATGTTTCGTGCATATCAGGCAAGATTAAAAGAGGGACCTCAAGTAACGGAAATGAGTAAAAACTACCCTCGAGCTGATCTAGAAATTGAGAGAACTAAACTTTGCATGAAAATGGTAGAATTAGCACAAGCTTTGTTTGAAGCCTCTAGATATCTTAATTGGAATAACATGGCAAAACCGGAACTACACTTTCAAGGACTAATGGAGAGGCTCGAATATTTGATTGAAAGCAAAGAGAAAAAGGATCAGTCTAGGAACCCTATTGTCCCAGAGACACAGGAAAGGAATGCACCATCCCTGTCTCAAGTACCCAATACAGAAAGTCAAGACAACTTGTCTTCCATACATAGGTACTCACATGAATTTTTGAGGGAGATCCAAGAAGAGAAATGGAGAAGAGAACAAGGAACTCATCCTCCTATTCAAGAAATAGACGACTTGCAGGAACAATTTCCCCAAGACATCCCCTCTATATATGATGATGTAGAGGTGGAACAACTGAGTGAACCCACAGGATTTGAATCTAATTCTCTACAAGAATTACCTCAGTTCACAGGACCTTGGGAAGCTAAGTCTATTAGTATGAGAGCACCCACGATAATAGTGAGGAATGAAGAATCAGTGATCCCTAGGAACACGGAAGTGATCAAGAATACCAAAGTACAATGTAATCTCACTCTGGAGGAATTGTTAAAGGTAAAACCAGAATTGTGGAAGCACGTAGCAAATCAATTCCCTGAGCTTGCTACCACACCCTCTCAAATAGGATCACATAAGAAGGTACCAGAGATACCCGTGGAAAAGATTGGAGACGTAAGCGAAGGAGAGGAAGGTAACACATATCTTCCAATAACCCATCAGGGCTACACCACGAAAGCCATCTTAGATTCAGGAGCCGGAGTAGCCATCGCTACCACCGCTTTGTGGAAACGTTGGGGTAAGCCAGCACTCAGACCCACCAGGATGAAACTACAAATGGCTGATGGACACATAGAAAAACCATTAGGCTTACTAGAAGGCATATCTCTCACCACGTGTGGTGTAGAATTTGAGCATACTTTCGCCATTTGTGACTTTGCGAAAAATCGTGCTTATGAGATGATATTGGGACGACCATTCATGCGTCAGTTGCAAATTGTACAAGATTGGGGAACTAATTCTTTGTACTTGCAACATTTAGGAGTGACTACTAAAGTCAATCTTAAAGACTATTCACACAGAGATGTACCCCCAATACAATGGAATACCATCCATAAAACACCTGTAGAGACGGAATCCGTGCACTCATTAGAATCAGACCCTTCTTGGTTGCATGAGGATACCCATTTATGGATGTGTAAAGTAGCCAAACAAGAGGAAGAACGATTAGAAGCAAGGACCTTAGGTGCAGAACAACATCCACGAACCCTTCAAGATCCAGCATATGCACCTGTAGTATTTCCAGACGAAGAGTTTGAACCCCATGGTTGGGCAAAAATACTAGCAACCATGGATGTAGCCATCAATGAAGAACAATGGACACCCCACTGTGACGAGGATGGCTATGACATTTCAGTTTTTACGATAGAGCCAATCATGTGCGATGCAATTTTAGAAGAGTGTGAAGCTAGCACTGATGCATTTGAGGATGCAAGCGATTTTGATTTAGAATCAATTATCATGGACCCACCCTTTGCATCCGAGGAAGAATATTTCTACGAAGTAGAGACTCACACTCAGAGACACGAGGAAATTACGAACGAGGTAAGGTTAGCCACTCAAGTGACTGCTAAGAGTGAAAGTAAGAAAAGAAAGAAGAAAGCAACCATGTCAGAAAAAGAAGAATCTTTATTTGAAGTACCCGAGAATTTCAAGAAATATGAAATCGAAGATAGAAGAATCATGGTACGAATGCCCAATAGAAAGGCAAATGACGGACAAGTATATGATAACCGAGAGAAAACCAAGAAAGTAATAGTTGCCATAGAAGGAGAAGAAGAAAAATGCACCTACATAGGGCACGATTTGACGACTGAAGAAGAAGAAGAACTAGTGACCCTATTGCGCGAATATAGAGATGTTTTTGCTTGGAGTTACAAAGATTTGAAAGGAGTAGACCCAGATATATGTTCTCATAGAATCCCTATGACTCCAGATGCAAAACCGACAAAACAAAAACCGTACACGTATAATGATAACTACGCTGCGAAGATTAAAGAGGAGATAGATCGCTTGATAGAAGCAGGATTCATTTACGAAATTGAGCATACCGAATGGGTATCCCCCATTGTGGTTGTGCCCAAGAAGAATGGAAAATTGTGTGTGTGTATTAACCTTAAAAAAGTTAATGCCGCAACGATTAGAGATAGTTATCCTCTTCCTATCACGGAACATTTATTGGAAAGAGTTGCGGGCAAGGAAGTTTACAGCTTTCTTGATGGTTTTTCAGGCTATAATCAAGTAGCCATCGCTCCAGAAGATCAACACAAGACGGCTTTTGCCACTGAATGGGGCATATTTGCATTTCGTGTGATGCCATTTGGCTTAACAAATGCACCCGCCACTTTCCAGCGACTCATGTGTCATGTTTTTAAGGAATTCTTACGCAAGAATTTGGAAGTTTATGTCGATGACTTATGTGCACATTCAGATGTAAGACAGACACATATCCCAGAGTTAAGACAAATATTTGACAAATGTCGAGAATATCAAGTTTGTTTGAACCCAGAAAAATGCGTTTTCATGGTCAGACAAGGCAAAATTCTAGGACACGTTGTGTCAAAAAATGGAATCTCTACGGATGAGGACAAGGTGAAGGTAATTGCGGATCTATCCAGACCAACTAATGTGAAAGAAGTACAGGCATTTATGGGCCATTGCGGTTATTATAGGAGATTCATACACATGTATGCAATCATAGCCAAGCCTTTGTACTCTCTCTTAACCAATTTTGAATGGACAGATGAATGTGAAAATTCATTCAATGAACTCAAACGACGCTTGTGCTCAGCACCTATATTGACTACCCCAGATTGGAGTAAGCCATTCCATGTACATGTGGATGCATCCAATTACGCCATAGGATGTGTGTTAGCACAACCCACGAATGAAGGTAACATAGATCTCCCCATAGCTTACGCTAGCAGACAATTGAACGCAGCAGAAAGAAATTACACCACGACGGAACGAGAAGGATTAGGGATGATCTACGCAGTAAAGAAGTTTAGGCACTACTTGTTGGCCAACAAATTCAAGTTCTTTACAGATCATCAAGCCCTATTGTACTTAGTCAACAAACCATGTAACACAGGACGATTGATACGTTGGTTTCTATCACTCATGGAGTATGATTTTGAAGTCGTAGTCAGGAAAGGAAAGACACATCTTAGAGCTGACCACCTTTCAAGATTAACCTCAGGAGAAGCTCCTCAAGGAGTAGCGGATGATCTACCAGATGCATACTTGTTTAACCTTGAGATAGCACCAGAATGGGCTAAGCCTATAGTCCCTATTCTGACATACGGACCCAAGAATCCTAGGATAAAGATCAAAGAAGGAGAGATTACCAAGTCTCAGAGATACCAAATAATGGCAGGAAGCATATATAAACAGGATAATCAAAAGATTCTTGCTTGTTGTGTAGATGAATCAAAACATGCGAATTGGTTGCAATTAGCACACATAGGTGCATTAAAGCAACATCATTCAAAACATCGAACATTACAGACTCTGCATAGATTAGGAGTATATTGGCCTACGATGGAAGCAGATGTCTACAAGTTGTGTAAAGAATGCCATGTTTGTTGTGAAAAACCACCAGTAGAGCATGCTACATTATATCACGTGTCTCTCACACCGGACTGGAGTGAACCTTTAGTGACATACTTGAGGAGGAACACATTCCCTCAAGGAATGACCTTAGCTCGACAACGTAGTCTAGAGCAGGAAGCTCACGACTATTCACTTATTGGCGATAATCTATACAAAAGAGGACGAGATGGATATCTAAGACAATGTGTTCATGAGAGCGATTATCTGAGCATACTAGAGACTGCACACCAAGGTGTTGCAGGAGGTCATTTTGGACCCGATAGGATAATCAAAGCCATTCTCTTTGCAGGATTATGGTGGCCCACTCTTCACATGGATGCACATACCTATGTAAAGAGATGTGATGTGTGCCAAAGAACTCAGTTTCCTACTCGCAGAGATGAAATGCCATTGAAACCCATGATGGGCGGACGTGCATTTTCTAAGTGGGGTATAGACTTTGTAGGACCCATTAACCCCCCTGCAAAAGGTACACATGCGGAATACATTATTGTTGCCACAGATTATCTAACCAAATGGGTAGAGGCAAAAGCCACAAAAAAGAATGATGCTCACACGACTGCAAAATTCTTATTTGAAAATGTCTTTACAAGATATGGATTGCCTATAGAGTTAGTGAGCGATCGAGGCACTCACTTTCTAAACCAAGTCATTGGATATTTGTTACAGGATTTTATGGTGATTCACAAGAAATCTGCACCATATCATCCTCAGGCCAATGGTCAGGCTGAAAGCACTAACAAGATACTTTGTAACGTACTGACGAAACTCGTGAACAACAAACGTTCAGATTGGGACAAACAGTTACACCACGCTGTTTGGGCATATCGAGTGGCCTACAAGACCGTACTCAATGCAACTCCCTTTCAGATGGTTTTTGGTCAGAATGTTGTGCTTCCTTTGGACTTCTTGATACCGACACTTAAGGTTGCACAAGAACATCAGTGGACCGGCCATGAATTATCAGCGAGAATAATGGACTTGGAACGATTAGGAGAAACCAGGCTGAAAGCAGCAGCAGGAATATACGCAGCGAAGAAGCGACAGAAAGCATATTTTGATGCACATGTGAAAGATAAAGGTCTAAAAGAAGGAGATTTAGTTCTAGTGTATACGCTGAAACAGCACGCACGGAAGTTGGAAAAGCGAGGTTATGGACCTATGATCATTAACAGACTTTCGACTAGTGGAGCAGTACAGTTAGCCACCTTAGAAGGAGATATAATGCCTAATTACATTAGTGGCTGTAGAGTCGGGTTATATCAAGAACCTCTTACTGAGGATATGCTCAGACGTCTCACGTTGGCAAAGAAGCGCAAGGAGGAAGAAAATATAATACGAGCGGAAGCTCAGGCAGAAGCCATAGAACGCATTAAGCGCATGAAGCTAAGAAGACAAGGACTAGGGAGAGAACATTATAACCATCTGGAAACATCACCCAGATATCCCATGGCCATGTGTCAAGTAAAGTCAACCACTCATCCTAGCATAGTGGACAGGAGACCATTCATTACAGTTAGGCTAGAGCACGGCAACCCTTGCCAAGAACTCAGGGCTTTAATTGACTCAGGTGCTGCGACTAGTGCGATTAGATGGTCCCACTATAAGGATTCAAGAATAGAAATGCGGCCAATTGAGGCATACCTCATAGGCCTAGGAGGCATGGAAACCCCTTGCATGGGTGAGGTGGACGTTCCTATCCTCATTAAGGATGTGACCATGACAGCGAAGCTACTAGTGTGCCATGATGACGACCTGATAGAACCCCTAATCCTTGGCCAAGATTGGCTATACGATCACTCAGTGGACATAAATCTTAGACAAGGCTCCTTACAGATTGGAACCTTAAAGCAGAAGCGAGTGATACCGCTTGACTTCCCTAATGGCATTCCGATTGAGGTTTGTAATCCTAGACCCTATGAAATACATGCGACGGAAGACCGGAAGATCTTTGATCAGCTCAATCACGCTACGTCTACACCAACCCACTCTAGCTTGGCTATAGACAGTTGTCAATCAGAAGGACGACAGGAGATCTTCCCTGGGACTTCCTGCAAACTAGAAGCGGCAGCTACCCATCCGCTAGGGCAGATGGACACAATCAGCGGTCAGGTGGGTTGCATCAGCGGCCAAATGGGCACGACACCCTGCGGTGCTCATCCTTCCAAACTAGTTGCGGACTGGCCTAGATTAAAGTTAAAGAACGCATCACTTCCTAATGGGCAGGTCACGCAAGTGTTGGATCTCCCTTCTTTTCCAAAGCAGAGTGTCCATCCGACCTCTCAACCTCAACAACAACAGAGTCAACCACAACGAAGGAACCCAGACCGACGGCAGTATCAGAAGACACAACAAGGAAAGCAGTTTAGGCCACCCAAGGGAAGCGGCACCAGACAAATCTGCGTGCCAAAAGGACCAAAAGCACCGAAGAACTCCAACCAAGCAGAGATCGACAAGCAAAAGGCAAGGCAGAAACAGAATCAGTATCCACCATCCCCTCGACCTTCTTCTACAGGTCCGAGCATTCGACAAATTTGGATCGCCAAGAAATATCTTACCCGTAGACCCACGCCCACGCAGATTTGGGTACCCAAACCATGTATCATAGCTCAACCCTTACGCCATGTAATATATACCCCTCACAAATCTTTCCATCCCTTAATACCACACACCCGATACTACCTTTTGCCCCTCAGCAGCAACCCACCACCCACCCAAAGACTCTTAGGAAATGGATACCGAAGCGTGTCCAACCGTCTCCCCCTAACCCCATGTCTGACAAAACTACCCCCCCGACTAACATACAACCTTGTAATAAATCACTAACCTTTAAACCTTGTATAAATTCACCCACCATCATCACACATCACTCATAATCTCGTCTCATCAAGAAATGTATGCATAATCTGAAACGTGTAGGAGTCTAGAGACCTGCACGAGTGTTGCAAGAAGCATTGCATCCATCACATCACAGCACTTGGCTACACGGGTTACGCATCAGTTATGGAAAGAGATTGCGGTCTCACTTTAATGGGATCATAATTAATTTCCATGCTAATGTGTTAATCTTTTGTAGCAGATTTTTCTCATTAACACACCAGTCATCATGCAAACCGACGAAGGACCATCAGGAGCAGGCCCCAGTGTAGCTGCAGTGCCCCTCAATGTGTTACGAGCAGAATCCCACCCGACTGCTCCACCGCCAGAATTCCAAGGATTTCCAGGACCCATGCCGATCGACAACCCACCTATGGGCTACATAGAAAAGATACACCGTAACTCTCACTGGTTTCAGGGACTTGCAGGACCCTTAGCGGACGCGGATTTCATATTTGAATCTAATTTGACATTTGATGACCGCACTTAGGGAAAATACCAATTCTTCTCCAGAGAGTTCGAAGACCTACAGAACACCCAGGATTTAACTCACGTTTGGGCCAGAGCAGGCTTCACGGAGTATTTCAGTGATCCTCTGCCCAAACCTGACTTTTACAGGTGTTATTATTTAATCACTACCTTGCTGGCCTCGGAGAATAAGGATATCCCAGGAACTTTTATTTTGCCTTCTTTAGTGGATGATCCCCCTTACAAAAGGTTTTACCTCTCAAAGGATTTAATCAGAGCTGCCATCAAAATTCATGGCACCCACACGCCCACAGATCGAGAAAGATTAATTCCTGACCCTATGAAACGTGGGGATGTCACTAAGTGGGAGGAGATCTCCGCAATTACACCTGAGCTGTCAAAGCCGCTACGGATATGCATGCAACATTTTGCATTCCCCGCTCAGGACAGATTTACCATGCCACATAAAAGAATATGGTTTGGATTGTACTTGGCATGTACGGGACCTCAGACGGTTGATCTGGCGAGCTGGATCATTGATCAAATGTATTTGGCACAACACAGATGGGAACACAAGAAAGTGCTTAATGGATGTTGTGCGCTCACAAGAATTGTTTATATGTGCTTGGCCTATGATTTGCCAATTGAACGTGCATTAACAGGAGAAGAGCTGAAAGCATTCAAAGGAACGACGAAGAAAGCCAGGAAGCCCAGCAGAACACGGGCAGGTAAGCGCATGAGAGGCACTATTCCTTGCCTTCAAGTGCCAGAGTCACCATCACCACAACCCTCTCCAGAGCGATCACCGACAAAAGCCGCTCCCACAGTGCAACCTATTCGCATAAGGTTGTCTAGACCAGTGGTCACGGAGGGCACTACTAGTGCCGCTACACCTCAGGCAGCTGCCACCACAGAACCCACCACCACGACAGCAGAAGCTCCCACCACTATTGGTGCGGAAGCCTTTTCTTTCCCAATACCACACATGGAGGCAGAACCAATAAACACAACATTCGATTTTGAAATGCCGGATGCATTCTCAAATGAATTCCAGTTTTCAGAGGCACAGATGTTCTCCCAAGAATATGAACGCCCCAGCTACCCTACCACACCGCGGGATCTGCCACAGGGACAGGTTGTGTCTAGCTCCGATGATGAACGAACAGCCACCGACGACGACGAAGGTGATGACGAAGCCAGCCAGGGCACACATGATTCCCAAGAACAAGGACAGACAGACGGCCAAGGCCAACAAACCGATGCACACGGTGACACCAGCACGCATGAAGAGGAGACTTTCGAAGCAGCAGCTTACACGCTGGCAATCAAGAAGTTATATCGTACGATGGAGAAAGTCTGGGCACGGAAGAAATTGACTGAAGAAGAGAGCCAGGCCCTAATCGAACGAGAACTAGTCTCCGGAGGGTTTGAAGAAGTCTACATCAGAGGGTTCAGAGAACTGGTCCAATCCATCGGCCCGGTCGAAGCACTGAGATATTTACAAAGGAAGCCCCTCCCCCAATATGACCCTCGCAGAGTTCGCCTGCTATCGAAGCCCGGTGAATATATTCGAGTTCCGGTAGGTGTTCAATCATCCCACCAGGCGCAAGATGCACGCCTACGGCCGGAAAGATCCTTCACCGAAGAAGCCATCCTAGTCGACTCCCCACCACATACTACTGTTGTACATACTACCACTATCCTTGAAATAACATCCACACCATCTACTCCTATCTCACCTCAAGTTTCACCAATCCATCCTGTATCCCCTGCAAACCCACCTGCTTCTCCAACAGCCACACCAGTCCACGGCAACATAGCCACCGCCTTTGCCCTGCCCATTCATACCACCATGCCCGCACCCACCCCACCTCGTCTACATGTTAACCCCTTCATCCCTTCATCCTTCCCATCCTTCCCCCCACCTTTAAGACACCCTTTCACCTTTCTAACCCCACTAACCTTCTCACCAGTTTCACCTCCCCAACCCACTATAACCCCTATTTCCCCTTTTCACCAAGCTGCTCCAGCCATCCCCCCTGTAAATTACTCTACATTTGTAAATCCCGTCTTCACACCTACACAACCACCCACATACACACCGCTTTTCACAGTCACCGCACTTGACACGTCCAACGACATGGACATCTCACCACCCACCGCACCAGCACCCACTCCACTCACAGCACCATCATATTTAGGTACGTCACAATTTTCCACGATCACCACTGCATCCACCTTCCCAACCCCATTTCCCATTCCCGCTGCATCTACTTCCACTGCATCCTCACTTAACACTTCATTACTATTATCGCCCACCATAGACACTGCACTTCAACAAATGTTCACATGCATGACACAAGTACGAGATGAGTTTGCATCTCTTGGCAACACTTATCAACAGCTGCAGAGGACGACCAACGAATTACAGTCGCAGCTTAATTCATTATTAATCGAGAATGCCTCTTTAAATACACGATACCAAGAACTAAGAGAGGCATATCATAAGCTAGAGCTAGAAAGTGAAGAGAAAACAAAAGAAGCCACTGCTGATCTGGACAACCTGCTTCGAGCCCAAACAATTAGGAACGCGACGCTGACAAGGAATATGGGTTTACTCAGGAGGCACCTAGCCGCAGCCCAGGAGGAGAACGTGAGACTCCAAGCGCAGAATAGAGAAAATTTGGAAGCGGCATTGGATCATCCTGAACAACCATTAAGTCCGAGCAGATTCAAGGCAATCCCATCTGAATCGATGCGGATGTTGCTAGATGACCATGTTCGACTGCTAGAGGACTATGATCGAATGAACGAAGAGCATCAGAAGCTAAAAGAAGATCACAAGTTACTACAGCTCAGAGAACCGGCACCACAAAAAGTACCAGTGGCAGCAGAAGTACCAGAACCTGTGGACCCCTCTCCTGAACTCATAGAGGAACTAAACGCATTACGGGCCCAGGTAGCCACTCTCCAATCACGAATAGATGTATACGAAGCACCACCACGGCCTGATTCCCCACCGGAGATCCCAGCTGACGACGAGAACATAACCATTCCGGTGGAGGAAACGTTTGAAGAAGCATACGAGCCAATACCCATCCCAGGCGGACAAGTCACGGCCGAAGGCCAGATGACCTATGAACTTCCTACCCCCGCGTGGATGAAAACGATCGAAGAACTTGGAACGACACATTCGGCCAGAGTAGAGGCACAGTTACATGCCATGGCCATGATCGAAGAGAGAATCTTACAATCCGCCTTCTTTGCTCATTTGGCCCCCCGACGCTATATATCTGGGCATGAGCTGCAGTATAAGCCATACTTCATGTTAATGGCTGAATATCAGCTAGCTATAGAGAAAGAAACCGGCATGAAACCCACGCATGCTACACAATTCGAGCCGGTGGACTTGCCACCAAATGCGCAAAGAGGAGAAATCCATCAACCTGATTGGCGCAAAGACCTCCTCCAGAAGTACCCAGAAATGATGAGCACATGGGTGAAAGCGCCTTTACATTTAAAGTATAATCCTTGCTGGGGACCAGTACCACGACGCCGCTCCTGGACTGCATTCGCTATCAAAGTACAAAACAATAGGCAGTGTCAGGATTGGCTGAATTACCCCTACTTCAAGCCGCCCACCGAGTTGCCCACTGTTGGCTATATGATGGCTACAATCCGTCATTGGCTCCCTCGCCTGAAGCATATGGATGATATCGCAGCGCATATGACTGTCAAAATTTTTGATATGATGCAAATGATATTTAAAGTCTTCCGCCGCGTCAAGGCACCGCATGTAAACACCCCGGGATTTGAGCATGGTAACTTTGATCTAGTATATGACATGAGCACAACGCCATCGCTCCGGGTGTGTTATGCCTGGCACTGTAGAATAAAATACCTCCCGGCATGCTACAAACAAACCTTTGAAGAGATGTTCACCACCGGGTTTTGGGAATACCATTCCGAGGTATTCATCAGCAGGCCCACACATTTATTGCAACTTTTTGCCTGTGAGCGAATGGTTTATTCAACGCATTATCAACTCCCGCCACCCGACGAACCGCAACCGATCGACTGGGAGAAGCTCGAGGCTGATCTGGCCCGAGGCATTCGAGTATCTGAGCACACCCTCGCTCATGACCTCCTACAAAACTACATCCGGCAAACCGCACAACAAGGTTCTGTCGAGGATGACAGAAGCGAGAGGGAGGGGGGTGTTGGAAGCAGTCAGAGGCACAGTCAGAGGCACAGACGACATGGAAGCATGTAAAGACGAAGCAGGGAGCCAGTCGGATCATTTTTTCAAACAATTATGTTTTTATTACTTCTTCAAACATCCAACAGTGATTTTCATCACTCTTGTAACATATGTAATATAGACAAAACCCCATTTTGTAATCCATAGCTCCATTTTGTGCAAGCCGAGGAGTCCTCGAGCTTGAGGAGCTTAGGTAGAATGCGCATACCAATTTTTGTTATTTTTAGACATCGTTTAACCTTCCAAATAGCCTCTAGGACCTATTTTTTAACTAGACCGGTCACTAGATGTGAAACCGGTCAAAACTAGTCTAGAAACTATAAAAAGAGCTAGAGAGCTCATTTTTGAGGTTGGTTCATGTTGGCTAGTGTGAGCTTAGAGCTAGTTTGAGCTTGTAATAGTGTTTTTGAGTAATAAAGCTAATTTCCCACCTTCCATTGTGTCTTGCTTGTCTCTTCATTGTGTGTGTGTATGTGTGTGTGCATCTTTGTGCTTCTCACCTTCACTCTCACATCATCTCTCATTCACGATCTTCATATCACTCCTATCTCTTCCGCGGATTGACATTAAGGAGGTGAAGCTTCTTAACGTGGTTCTCACCATTGTGCTAGAGCAACACTTTCCTATCAAGTAGGGGACTGATGGAGCTCTAGAATAGTGAACTCCCTTTTGGGAGAAAAGATCTCCTTGACCTTCATATGAAAACTAGCAAGATGTAAAAAATTTACAACTTAAAATTATAGAACTCAAGCAACACCAATGCATAATCTTCATAATAGGTAGTCTAATTGCAATATGTGGCTAACTATTGCATTACATCATTATTCAGAAAAATCTTGAAGAAAAAGAGATCAGTAGAGAATTTTTCCGGTCATATGGACATCAATGATAACAAAAGTTGGAATAAGTATAAAGAGAAAAAAAATATTAGCCAAAGTGTTGGTCAAACATTGGATGGAACCAATTGAATTACAGGGTAAATTTGATTTGCAAACATGTCAATGAATTCTCGTTTATGGATTCTCTTAATGGAAAAACAATTACCTTGTCGCCCTATTTTTCCATGTCAAGCTTTGTATCCTTCATTTTAAATTTATGAAACAAACAAAAAGATCAATGTATATTAAATAGAGTGTGAAAATGGTCTGATCTCTTATTATGTTACCAAAAAAATAAGAATAGGTACATGTACCCCATTATTCATATAGAAAGTAAATTTATAAATCTAAGTATTTCTTAATTTCTCTTCCTATAAATATGATTATCTTGTGCAATAAGCCTTTTAGTTGGGAATATTTAGTAAATGAGACTTGCAAATCATTGATATCCTACTCAACCTTAAAGCAGGCTTTACATTGGTTAACGTCTTCCTAATGCGAGAATACTTAATGTGTGTTTGTTTGGGCGGGGAAGGGGGTGGGGGGTTGGAGGGGCTGGGTAGGTTGGCATGTGTGTGTGTGTGTGTGTGTGTGTGTGTGTGTGTGTGTGTGTGTGTGTGTGTGTGAGAGAGAGAGAGAGAGAGAGAGAGAGAGAGTGAGAGAGAGAGAGAGAGAGAGAGAGAGAGAGAGAGAGCACACATGCATGTGCAGGCGGTGGTGAAGATTATGGGAGAGAGCACGAGAAGAATGTGGTGCAATTGAGATATAATGAGAGGGAAAGAAAGAGAAATGACATGTATATGTGCATATGGGCATGCATGTGTGTGTGTGTGTGTGTGTGTGTGGCATGCATGTGTGTGTGTGTGTGTGTGTGTGTGTGTGTGTGTGTGTGTGTGTGTGAGAGAGAGAGAGAGAGAGAGAGAGAGAGAGAGAGAGAGAGAGAGCTTGGGAATACACTGCGATAACAGAAAGCCTAATGGTTTCCTCAACACTCTCCTCTGCAAAGGGATTCTGTAGCTCGTTATATTCGTTATATCCTCGTAGAAGATGAAGAAATAAAAGGAATATGTGTGCTACAACCGTTGGAAGATTCGGGAAGTCCTCAGGAAGTCCCATTTGCGCAACATGCATGTCCCAACAATAGAAATGATCATTGAAACTTTGAGCTTTTTGTCATTTCCGCCTCTTCTTTTTTGTTTCCCGTCCTTGGAATGCAACACTGTAGAGGCTATGTGCCTTTGAGGGTTACAATAACAAATTGAAGCCTTATTTCTACTATTAGCAGTCAGATCTCAAAAAGAAAAGAGAAGAATCTTAAGAGTACATTGATGAGAAATCATGTTGGAAAGGAAGGAGAGAACGGACCCACTTTTGGAGGGTAGCCTTTTGGAACTCAAATGAACACAAAGGCATATTTTCTGTGATGTTCTTGTCATCTCTGTCCGCTTCATGATTATAACAGGTGCCTGAAGAGCGTATAATATCTTGTGTGCTCTTTAGGATCTGCAAATTTGAATAATATCATAGATTTTCATGATTATGGATCTGTGAGCCTTGAGAGTATAACATTCGCCTGCATCTCATGACATCTAGAGAGCACTCAAGTATTCAAACAGTTATTCATGGATCTGTGAGGTTGGCCCCAAGATTTACAATAAACACTATTATAGATTTCATAACTAAGGATCTCTGAGCCTCTAAAATCCTAGTATTGGCCAGATCATGTCTCCCAGAAAGCTGGCCATGGTGCTAGAAGGTTGGCCCCAAGACTTGCACTGGAAGCCAAGCTTTTCAAGCTTCTGGACAGCAGAAAAATGATTTCTTCATCATTTCTCCGATAGTGGACATAAAGGAGGTAAAGAATGGAGCTCTGTCGAAAGCCTGAGAAGTGTCCATCTCCAAAACGCCCAAGAGCAGTGATCAAGTCCTGTTAAAAAGAAAAGCAAAGAGGGGGATGGAAAGGAGGGAGAGATACGATCACATCCATCATGGAGAATCTGATCAGATTTGAGGGCAGGTTCAAGGAGCATGGTGGAAGGTAGCAGATGTTTCTCTCTTCCACCGCAAGTAGTGTCAACCTTTCGAGGATTCATCTAATTCTAATACTCTGTGATGTAGTGATAAACACTGTAGACCCTGGTTTTGAGAGGTTCAAGGTTCGAAACCTTGATTGTATATAACCTTTGGAAAGTGGGGGATAAGGGGGATCCTCAGGGTGTGTGGGTGTGTTATGCTTTTCAATCCTGATGTATAACCCTTTGGAAAGTGGGAGATAAGGGGCATCATCAGGGTGTGTGTGTGTGTTGTTGATTTTGATTTTCAAGCATTAATGGAAGAGTAGGTAGATCACCCAACTCCCAGAAAAGCAGGGGACCATTTCTTTAGTTTTTTAGCTTCTCTTTTCTGGGGGGTTAAGCTGCTTTCACAACGAGAACATGCGACCGCAAGGCCTGTGCATCCACATGTCAAAAATCGATCAGATAAAGGGAACTTTAGTATCTTCCGGACCCAGAAAAAGCATGGCCTACAGACGGAAACATAAAAAGGTGGAGGAAAGTTTTCATGGGTAAAGATAAACGAGAAGAAATACTGAAGATCAGAAATAAAATTGATCACATCCAGAGTCTTGCGCCTTGCGATTCCCCTCCTCTGCCTTGTGTGAATGGAGAAGAGAGTCGGCAGAAAGTAAAAGTAATTTTCAAACTTCTTCCATTGTGAACACAAAATTTAGAACCTTTTCGACTCGTGCGCACTCGTGTGTGCTTGCGTGCGTGCGTGTGTGTGTGTGTGTGTGTGTGTGTGTGTGTGAGAGAGAGAGAAAGAGAGAGAGAGAGAGAGAGAGAGAGAGAGGTGGACTCGCTATACGTGGGCCGTGGCTTATAGTATAGCATGCATGCAACTGTACAATGGAAGCAGCACGCTGTGGCACCTGCTCTCCACAGTTGCAGCCCTTTAACACGGCCATCCCAATCTTTACTGGACCCTACAGAAAGCACAAACCTGAAAAGGTCTCGATTCATCGAGGCTGCCATTCATAACAAATTGATACTAATGATATTTCCAGAAATATAATCCAATAATTTCTTTTAACAATCCAATATTTTTTTCCCTAAAAAGCTAATGGTTCAATCAAGGTGATAATCCAATCATTTCTTTTAACAATCCCATATTTTTTTCCTAAAAAGCTAATGGTTCAATCAAGGTCTGGTAATACAATCACTGAAGAATCTCTCTCTCTCTCTCTCTCTCTCTCTCTCTCTCTCACACACACACACACACACACACACAGCCCGCAACGAGAGACACCGAGATTTCTAGAACGATGGATTAGCGGTGCGCTAACCCATTATGTGGAAGAACGTGTTACTTGACATGCTACAGAATCTCTGTGCATGATGCTTCCGGGAGCTTACCATAAGTCAAACCTGCAAGCTATCCCGTCACAGATATGATTTGCCAAGAATGTAGGATGGCAAGCTGAATATATCTGAAGTGACATTTAGAAAGTGGACTTTTCACTTACATATGCTTATGTTTTTGCAGTAAAGTTATCAAAGAGTCAGACCTTTCCTCATTTTTTGGGCTGGTTCAGACGTGCATGGTGGGTGAAAGACGCTCCATTGTGCATAAAAATTTGCATTCACAGGCCTGGCAGAGCAATAGAATACACACTCCGAGTCGAGGACCAAATTATCATCTGCCTATGATATAAAGAGACACGAGTGTCTAAACAGGGGTCATTTTTACAATTCTCTGTATTTGCAAGGATGAGCAAGGATGCACCTCTGATGTTGCCAACAAATGACACTTTTCCATGTGGAGCTTAGTTGGGAAAATTCAAGCCATCTGCTGCATATTATCAAAAACGACGAATTCTTAAAAGTGTCTAGGTTAGGGGTCCACTTTTATCTTGACTCTCTCTGCAAGAATCAGCAACGTGCCCTTGAAAAAATGAGAGCTCTTTTCTTTTTCAAAATGCCACATATTATTAGATGAAACCTGTAAAGATAATTTGAGTTTCAAATTTCAAACATAAAAAGGAAGAGTCTGCTTTGATCTTTCAAATTTCAAACCTAAAAAAGAAGAGTACATCAAGAGCAAACTCACCAAAGAAAAAGCTACTACAATTTAGACACCACAGCTACAGTGATTGTAGCTGAAGATTCATATACATCCTAATTTGTAATTAAAAAAAGACCCAGTCAAGGTGCTGGTCATGGATAAAATTGAGATCTGCTGGATGCAGGACACTTCATGAGATGGACTCCCAACATCCCCACCTTTCCAATTCTCAATGTATTGACTCCCTCGTCTCTTATCCAGCACATATCCACGCTCTACGTAGGCTTTGGTTAGATCAGATGTCTATTTTCTTGCAATTCTAGACCACCACCACATTTTATCAGCTCCCTCGCGCTTTCACTCATCGATTAATGTTCATCTTTCCTCTTTTGACTTGCGCACACATGTACTAGATCCATCATAATGTACGTTTTGCCTCTCAAAGGTTATTTTGGCCTTTCCAAGACATAATGTAGAATTTAATCGACCATGACGACATTTTGGCGTCTCATTAGATCCATCATGATATAGATTTGTGGGTCTCCTTGGCCATTTTGGCCTCCCTAAGACATCAACATTTCCTTTCACTCCGCTTTGGATTCTTGATGTACACTATGAGATACTCAGTTGTTTCAGCATAAGAATTTGAGTGCACACATAGAAACCAATCGTCTCTCCCATGTGGAACAAAATCAGAATAGGGTCACTTTGTGAGGAAAAGTACGTAGGCACATTCACCTTCAATTACCATGGGCTACTCTTTAGCTATGTTGAGCACAACCTACTTATGTATCCGCATCTCCTTGAGAGAAGATGAGGCCGATATGAGTATTACTATGGTCTGAAGGTGTGTGTTTCTCTACGAGCAGAAAGATGGAACTTTATGGATCATGGAGCTTCAATGGCTAGAGATCTGCCAACAGAGGCAAGCCTATGTGTTAGGACGAGAGGATAAATTCAGAGAGAGAGAAACAGTAAAAAATGTCAAGTGCTTTCTCTGGTTGTGGGGACTGCAAAAATTTATTTTGGCAACAAAAAGGAAAAAAATTAAAGATTTGCTCACAGACTTAATGAGAGAAATTTTAGAGAGAAACTATGAGCTCGAGGAGGATAAATCATCTACCAATGGGGAAGTCATTTCAGATTCGGTTTTGAATCTTATGGTACCAGAATCTGAGAATGTCTAAATCCAGGTTACTTTTACCATTTTCTATTCGTCTATGCGGCAACACCAGGAGACTCTCCAAAGATAGAACTACAAAGCTTTCCCCGAATTTAGCCGTGTTTCTGTGAATTTGGGTCTTCAAAGTGCTTATGCTATCATAACATTCCAAAACGGAGCCAAACAACCAGCTTGAAGATGTACGGGAACGCCTAGATGCTTTCTTTTTTTAATAATCACCACTCGAATTGTTTGTGTGCCTCTGCAGAGTGTTTTTCCTGGGGGCAAAGGAAAAAAAAAAGAAAAAAGAAAAGGGGGGGGGGGGGGGGGGTATATGGATGCTGAACTCTATTCACTTGTCTGTTTACATTATTTCTTCAACAAGGGACTAAACAGACAAGTGAATAGAGATAGCAGCGATAGGAAACTCCCCCCAATCCCACCCTGAAGAGGTAAACAACAATCCAAATGTTAACCAGCCCAGAGGCCCACTGAATTGTGACTAATTAAACGCCTATTGGCTTGCTCCCTTACGGTTCACTGAGGTGGTTCGCCTGTAAAACTTTATGGCATAAAAACTTCATATTATGCCACTCCCGGTAACCCTGAGAGACATCCGAGCCCACTGGTAATTGCACTGCCTGAAGGCCCCACAGTCTGGCCCAGAGGCCTTCCTGCGAAGATCAGGCAAAAGGGCCGTTCCACCATCCCAATGGCTATATGAATGTGCATCAAGCCCGTTCCACCATCCCAATGGCTATATGAATGTGCATCAAGCCCATGAATGGGGCCCGAACCCACCACATCCCCATGGGGAGTCCTGTGGCATAGCCACACACCTGCTTCTTGAAAGATTTGAATATGTCCGTGGGCCATCCATTGAAACATGAGAATAGGGCCTAGATCTTTCAAAGGTAAAGTTGCCTCTCATTCCAGCCTCCAAATTGGAGGACTTGACTGCATACTAATTTTGATTAATCTTTAGAATTGAATCCACAACTGCTCCAAACTCCAGATGAAGAAAATGAGTGGCTAAAAAGAGAAAAAAACATCAATAAAAGATTCCTGGAACTAACTTTGTGCTGTCACCCATGTAACCTTGTTCAAGCAAACATGAATATCCAAAATATCGAGAAACACATACGAGGACATTGTGTGATCATGGGATTCGCAAGGTGTTCAGGTGGTCTTCACAATGGATCCATCTCCACCCAAGCTGTGACCACACTCATCATGCCATGAAGCACTGTTATAACCCTCAAACCAAGCTGTGACCGCACTCAGGACATGCAACACCTTATCCCAAAAAAGTTCGAGCATTGTTAAGCCAAACCAATGGCAGGTTAAGCTGCCATTTGGACCAAGTGTGCGAGTTGATAATCAGAGAGCTCAGTTGAGAGTGCAAGAGAGAAAGAGCATTTACAGAGAGAGAGAGAGAGAGAGAGAGAGAGAGAGAGATGTCTATTTCTCGTGACGTCGGTCACTGCCGACTGACAACACACTAAAACGTAGACAAACACACCATAGACCCAAGCTAATAAAGGTATTAGAGATGCTTTGCAAGAGAACCTCACATTACACACAAGCACATATAAAAACCTGCTTAAAAAACATCAGAGGCAGCCTTCTGAGGAAAAAACCCCATTAAAAACCTGGGACTTCAACCGATAGGAGGGCTCAACCTGGGAGACATTCCAAGCTCTAGCACATTCACTGCATTACTTCCCTTTCAGTGGTTATATGCCCTGGTCATCGGCTTAATCATTAAGCACTCAAAACTTATTTCATTTGTTTAAAAGCTAGGTGTGTGAATGATGACATGGATAAGTTTCTATTCACTTCACTCAGGTTCATTTGTTATTTAATTCCCTTCAGTTCATTTCGTGTATATCATGCTTTTCAGAAGGGCATACACTCTTTATCACATGGAACAACCATTTACAGGTTCAATATTCCTCTACATACAAGCCACAGACGGTGTTATTGTTGCAACATTAAGGATTTTCTCTGCTTTAATGAGCATGGCATCTTAAATCTCTTTCTTTCTTTTTCCTCTCAAGTGATTCTCAACAAATAGCCTGTTTTCACATTAACAACGTAGAAACACTCCAGCATTGCTTGAAAATGCATCGGCGCAACCATTTACAGGTCCAATATTCCTCTACATACAAGCCACAGATGGTGTTATTGTCGCGATATCAAGGTTTTTCTCTGCTTTGATGAACAAGGCATCTTATCTCTTTCTTTCTTTATCCTACCAAGTGATTCTCAACGATTAGCCAGTTTTCACATTAAAGACACAGAAACACTCTGGCATTGCTTGAAAATGCATCAGAACGACCATTTACAGGTCCAATATTCCTCTACATACAAGCCACAGATGGTGTTTTGTTACGACATCATCTCAGATGGTGTTCTTGTTGCAACATCATCTCAGATGGTGTTATTGTTGCAACATCATCTCTGTTTCTTTCTTTATTCTATCAAGTGATTCTCAATGATTAGCCTGTTTTCACATTAGAAATGCAGAAACACTCCAGCATTGCTTGAAAATGCATCAGAACGACCATTTACAGGTCCAATATTCCTCTGCATACATGCCACAGATGGTGTTACTGTTGCAACATCAAGGATTTTCTCTGCTTTGATGAACATGATATCTTAAATCTTTCTTTCTCTCTTTTTCATATCAAGTGATTCTCAATGATTAGCCTGTTTTCACATTAAAAACGCAGAAACACTCGAGTATTGCTTGAAAATGCAGCAGAACAATCAGTATCACCAGAAACCGTCAGAATCACAAATAAGCTAAAAGAGACAGGTACCATAATGTGGAGTAACAAGCCGGCAAATTTGGTTCCATGACATTTTGAAACACTTCTATATGAGTTATAATCTGGATCCACCTGACTACAAGCCTTGCTAACTCATGTAAATTTCATAAAATTGAGAACTTGTTGTCTTAAAACCCACGATTTTCCTTATGCCATGCACAAGAAAGAGATGTTGTAAGGAGAGGTCAACTGTCACCTGTATATTTTATGTTTGCTATTAATGTTTTCTTCTTCCAATGTTTTCATAGACAGATGACATCCAGGGACTCATTCAGTTAATTTTAGTCCCCTATTTGTACATGGAAGCCGATATCATACTTCCTGAAAGTGAAATGGTCAGAAACTCAGTTCATCATTGAAGCCTTTCATGAAAAGCTCTTATCGATGTCAACTGATTGACTCACATTCTACAGGGATATCCATGATCTTTGAAGTAATATGGATTTTTCATGCGAGCAGTTTCCCATCAACAGATATGGTTGCAATTACAACACATCTACATTTTAAGCAATCATTAATAACAGAAGATAATATTCTACTCAGTACAAATGTATCCAGACAATCATTTACTTAAGAAGAACCACTGCAACATGCAGCAGTGAGAAACATCCAACAAGGCATAAGCTGACAGCTGCGTATTAGCTTCTGACTGAAGTCGCAACAAGTAGGAATAACATTTTGATTTTGTTTATATTTCTACGCCTCTAAATCACATCACTGCCATAATAATGTCAAGGGCGGCACTAGCATTCTGCCTCGCAAATAAAACTAACCACTCATAAAAAGGGAGCATTACATGAAACGAGAACAATTTTCCCGAGGATAGACAGACCACTGCACTGATGAGCAACTATGATGAGCTTCAATACATTAGTCACTTGAGAAAACAAAGAAAAGAGGACACATGCTTTGGTCGTGTAATATCATGTTGAATCCAATGTACAGATGAACAGTGTATCTCTTGTTGCAGAAGGAGAGGGTACGAATGTGAATATTATGCATTAGCACAATAGATACACGCACACTTGAACTAACCCAGCTACATAAGCACAAGTGCTAGAAAGAAAAAAACTGCATTATCTGAGCTTGGACAGTACCATTACTTCTAGTTGCACAGCATACCATGCTCGAATGCTCTTTCTACAGATGCCAAAATGCTAACTGACATGCATCCATGAATAGAAGATATACTTATAGGGACATCCACCTCGTAATGTGCAGAATAGATAGGTTCTGCTGAAGTTTCCTAATACATCTGGCTCAAACCCAGGTTTATTCTTGGTGTTACAGATTTTTCACATCAGGTGGCTTTTCCAACCTCTCAACTGTAGAACACCTTAGATCTATACATGTTTCTGTTGTGAAGTAAAGCCAGTTCCATGCATTACTGCAGAGTCTTGCACATGCTCTTCAGCGAGAAGGAGAAGTGTCAGGCCAGAAATAAAGTGTCCCATTGATCTCCTCTTCATGCATCTCCATGACTAAGTCGTCAAGGTCCTCGAACTCACTATCATACCACATGTCCTCATCATAATAATCTGAATCATCATAAAAATCTGACGCATCCAAGTCTGAATCTGTACTGTAGATGTCATTCTCAACAATAGGAGGATGAAAGACTTTGAACCTCTTTCTGGCCTCCTTCACAAAGCTTTCTTCTACGTTGAGTTGCCAGCATCCACGAAGATCAAGATGCTCGAGTGCAGTACATTTCTCGAGCACAGCTTTCAATCCAGCATTTGAAAGCAAGCCATACGCCATTTCAAGATGTTTCAACTGGGGCATGTACTGTGCAATTGCATATGCCATGTCGTCACACACTGCGAGAGTTGAGCTCTGTGGATACATGTTGAGATTGAGCCTTGTAATCATGGGACAGTGCTTGCCAAATGACTCAACAGAGGCTTTGGTAATGCTGCAGCCACTGACATCAATATAGTTTACAAAGGCGAAGTGTGGAGCTAGCTGACAGATGCAGTCCTCGGTCACAATGCTCTGTTGGATCCGCAACACTCGCAATGGTGAACCACTGCCCAACCAGCAAAAGCCAGATGATCAGGTCAAATTCGGTCTATACGCTTTTTCATTTGATTTCCACCAAAATAAACATGTGATTAAAACCACCCCTAATCAGCCCATCTCTGAGTAATGCCATCAAGTCCAAACCTAAGTTGTAATGGCAAACATGAGTTATAAACATAACAAGAAGAACATAAAAGAAATCGTAAAACTAAGGAAAAATCATATGTGCAAAGTCACACAAAGTTGTCTACGTGGTCACAGGGACTTGATATAAGGGAGAATACTTTCTGGCCACGTGTAAGTAACAAGCAAGCGTTCGTTCTACTCCCATGCAAAGGTCTTGCTGTGCAAACTGTAGTTCCAAGAAAATCTACTAATTGATATGGACAGTCCATGACCTTGTGCAGCATCTCTCTCTCTCTCTCTCTCTCTCTCTCCCTCCCTCCCTCCCTCCCTCCCTCCCTCCCTCCCTCTCTCTCTCTCTCTCTCTCTCTCTCTCTCTCTCTCTCTCTCTCTCTCTCTCTCTCTCTCTCTCTCTCTCTCTCTCTCTCTCTCTCTCTCTCTCTCTCTCTCTCTCTCTCTCTCTCTCTCTCTCTCTCTCTCTCTCTCTCTCTCTCTCTCTCTCTCTCTCTCTCTCTCTCTCTCTCTCTCTCTCTCTCTCTCTGTGTCTGTGTGTATGCATTCCGCATGATTATGCGCTCACCTCCAGGCTATGATTCTCAACATGTTGTCATTGTTGAGGTTCGGAGCACAGATTTCCCTCAGGCAGCCACGGCTCCGACTCATTAAGAACACCAACATCCGTTCAAGTGTCTCCGGCTTCCTGCCACGGCTCCATTCATCCAAGTCCACTTTCTGCCAGCAGACTGCATCGTGTGAGGCCCTCCTCCAAGAACGACATACACGAGGGATACTGCAAAGCATGTCCTCTAAAGAAAGGCGGCTAAAAATCTTGGCAAGCGCATCAGGTAGCATATCTGCCCAGAGAGCTTCTTCTACGTCATGATGGTGGTGATGATGGTGATGATGGTAAAAATGATGCTCTTCCTCGTCTTTGTGATGATCGTGATGGTGATCCGGCTTTACGCCAGGACCTGTCCCCTCTTTCTTCTCAAACGGGTGGGCAGATATCTCCATGAAAGACCTAAGCTCTTGAATTTTCGAAGCAAAGCACGAGCTGTATTCAGAGTTTGATCCAACGCCAACAATTCAGGAGCTCACCTGCGAAAACCATAATCAAAGGTTTCATTCGGACTGCAATTGCTCTTTCCATGAGAGGCTCCTAGTGTTTCGGCCTAAATTAGATCACGTAAGTTTAAGACGTGAGGGATGACAGAGCGATGGTGTGCAATAAGCTATGGCGGAGTAGAGAGGATCAGAGACATAAACAGAGAATGAGACAGCTTGACAGAGTCAGAATTGGACCAAATCGTGCAAGCATAAGGCAGATATCTGTCCAAATCTGAGGTAAAGAAGAGCAAGAGGACCATCTGTTCGCTCAGTGAATGCGGCGAATGTGCTTGTATGAGGGCGCGCGTGCGTGCGTGCGTGCGTATATATGACAGGCATAAAGAAAGAGAGAGAGAAAGAAAGAGCCAGAGGGAGGTAGGTTTATGGAGACGGTGATAGCAGTTACCGTATTACTGTGTGTAGTGCATGGGCGCCATAGCTGTAAACCTCGTGAGCAGTGCACACAGTCTAACTCCTATAGGCTTCTCTCCTTTCCAACCCTGTGAGAATATGGCTTTTCTACATCTTTTGCTAAAATTTCCTTTAGATCTATGTCGATCGATCAAATCAGCAGTTCTTTCGTAGCGGTAAATGTGCTGAAAGGTTTGTTTGCATTGGTAACATGTACACATGAACAGAGCTCTGCATGTGTGTCACAGCGTAAATGACTCGTGAAAGAAGAAAGAAAAAGAAGAGAGAGACACAGCGTCTAGAAGAAAGAGAAGGGACAGCCGATACCACCTTTCTTCTATATCACCGTCCTGCCCTGACAAAACGTAGATGTCTTGAGGGAAAATACTCCAAAATTCATGCACTTCTGCTTGCCCACCGAGTCGTTGCGCTCGCCACTCCTTTCCTAGAGAGAGGGCCTAGACACACACAATCCGCTGGGATCTCCGGATTATGTTCCTCATCGCTTTCGCCTTTTCTCCCCAAGGGGTCATTCTGTTCATCATGCCCGCACTTTCGCACAAAGCTCACCCGCGCGCCATCGCTTGCCTTCCGTTCGGAATCGTCGCACCAACAAGGTCTCCATAGAACCTATCGCTTGCCTTCTTACTCTTTTACAGCGAACTAGCCGGACATGGTTGTCAAATTGCGATATACAGTTTGCCGTTCGCATCGCTGGCATGTGAGTTCCTCGGCCGAGTCGGCCCTGAAGCTCTAAAAATCAACATGTACATGGCCGGCAGGAAACGCAATGCAATGTTCACAGAACGCAGTACGCACATGGAGAACATGGACTCATGCAAACTGCTTATTTCATGTGATCTAAAGCTTCTTATTTCACTGTTTTTCAATCTAAAATTTAGTTGATTTGTTATCATGGATATGTGAAAAAGGCAAAACTCTCTAGTTGTGTATGTGTATGTGTCAATCATAACAGATGTGTATGTGTATGTGTCATTCAAGAGCACTTGTCAGATGACCCAAATAGTATAAATTCATCATAAATATAACTCAAACATGAAATGACAATGTCTTGTGCTTTGAAAATGGGCAAAAAGAAAGGAAAACACATAAACTACATAAAATGTAAAAGGCCATCATAAACTGGTTCCTAAAAACACTACTTGGCATCTAACTTGGCATGAAAATATCTCACTTTCATCATACTTTGCCAATCAAGGTGGCCGAGTGGTTAAGCCATTGGATGCCTAGAAAGATAGCCTAAAACTTGAACAGTGCCCTTTGAATTTGATACAAGCTAGGGTTGTTGGAACATGATGACCTTTTGATTGCAATATTCAATGAGGATATTGCACCATTTAAGATTTGTCATGCCATAAGCAACCACTTCAACAACATTTAGTAAGCGAGTGGACCAGAAACCAATTTAGCTTTTGAGTTGTTCCTACCTTGAAATGAGCTTCATTCCAAGTGCCCATCTAGTAGTTCTATGGCAATTGCAATCAATAAGAATCAAAAGAACAGACAACACATTGATGCTTTGAGATGGTTGTGTGCCCCCTTCTAAATGAAATAAGAAAGGACTCTAAAAATACTATGCCAATTCATCTAAAATATTTTAATTTCAATTACTCAAATCACACAGCCACTAGATTATAATATATAGATCTCAAAGAGAGTAAAGTATGAAACCAAGGTCTTATGAAAAAAAACCCTTTCATGACAAATATCACCAATTATTTTGGGTTATTGTAAATTTCATGTTGAACATCACCTCCACTCCTTTGCAATATAAAGCGACTTTAAAGGTTAATCAAGACCTCAACAAAGCATTATAACCAAAACATTTTGCACACCATTTTATACTTAAAGGCTACATTGCCTTCACCTTTTCATGTGGTTTATATGGTTTCCCTTTTATGACTCCCTTTCCCATAAATTAGGATTCCATATTCTCTCATTTAAATATTTGTATCTCTTTTCAAGTTCCTTTGTAAAAGAAGGAAGTGTGTATAAGCGTTGAGCCTCTCCTTTTTAAGGAGCATGTAAACTTTATTTGCACATAGGTAAATTATATTGCTAAAAAGGTAATCTACACATAAAAACATTCTTTTCACATGAAAAAATCACATAGATATTTTTTTCACATGACAAAATCACATAGATATTATTTTCACATCTTAATCTCACATGTGAGAATTCCGTGCTAGCTTAGAAAATATTCGAGAATGTTTAGACCATGTCTACTTCTAAATATTTTTTATTTATTTGTATGGAGAGTTTGTAGGTGACTTTATAGGTGCATAACTATGAGGCTTTCCAAAGGATTAAATGTATACTTATGCATCCCAATGTTCCATGATGCTTCTTCGAGGATGTCATTCACATGTGATTTTTGAAGCATCCAATGGCCTCCCCCAAGAGGTGCATAACTATAGAAATCATAAGTGACTCTATAGAGACAGATTGTATCTATGGAGATAGAAAGTGACTGTTACATTTTACGGAATAATGGAATGTTAAATGAATTTTAATGTCTTGAGGTTTTCAATGTGATTGTGTTTTAATTTAGCAAGTGAAGAATCATGAGGGCATGAATGCGCATGGATTTACTCATATATTTTTTAGGATATTTAAAAGATAATATTTTATACATTTTTGTAAAAATAGTAGATCGCTTAAAAAGTGATGTTTTGTAAATAAAGCATATTTTCTGCAAACACATGCTTTTTGAAGCACTGTCCTCATGTATCTTCTATTCAAGGCGTAATGAAAAGACCTATAAATACACATACTATGATAGACTCGTCCATCAGAGTATGTGGGGGGAGATTGTACCCAATCTGGTATTTTGTCTTTTCTCTCTCTATTCTGAGTGTGCTCTTGTGAGATTTCATTATTGTCTTATCTCTACATACGTGTGTCTACAAGATCCAGGTTATAGTGGTAGTAAAGTCTACATGCATTTACGGAAGTGTACTTCTCGGCGTCCATTCGTGATTCGACATTTGTTTTGATTCATTTATTCTCATTCGATCTAGGTTTGCATTTTTCAATTCATGTTTTTTTTTTCTCGAATCCATTATTATCCCTGTGACACTATTAGACTCTCACACTGTGCACTGTGCTTTGTTCGTGTGACATTGTCACACTATTACACTATGCACTATGAAATTATCACATTGTGCATTGTCACATTGTCACATTGTCACATTGTGCAATGTGCCCTATACCAGTTCCAATTCGATTTGTTTTATAAATTCATTTCATAATTTTTTATTATAAATTTGTTCTATCAATTCGGTTACTCTTGCAGTTTATTCCATGTCATCGACTAAGGCATAGAACTATGGAATAACTATGACATCTTTGGCTTCTCTAGCACTCATGGTTCCCTTTAATTCCGTTGGTAGCCATTGGCAATGCACAAACCCTCTCTAACTAATTAGTGGCAATAAGAGCTTACTTATTTCCTTCTTTAGCATGTATGGGATTTGAACCCATCACCTCTCACATACAAGAGATATGTTGTATCCACTAGCCTATTCTCACATATTGATACCCCATTTATTTTAACTTATATTTAACATTATTTCTATTTCTCTATTCTTTTATACATTTCCGAGACAAAACCTTTCTTTTTCTATTTCAATTCCAATATCACTACAACATATAAGAGGCATATCGACGCTAGCCATACCGACGGTCACGCCTCGGTGTTGGTATGACCATTAGAAATGCCTCGACAGACCACGTACATCATAACGATGGTCATTTGACCATCGGTATAACCGTCAGAATATAGTTGTCGATATATGCATCAGAATTTCGGGTTGCCGGTATAGGTGTCGATATAAGCGATGGTATGAGTGTCGGTATGAGCATTGGTAATTTACTAGAAATACTGATGCTTATACCGATGTCTATACCGATGGCATGCTTTTAACATAACCAAACTCGAGAGCAAAAAGTCCACATTTGCTACTATTTTGAACTGCATACTGCTACTCTTGAGTTTCCACATGTGCAAACATTGTGCTCGTCCACCTACATTGTGATTGTATTGTGCACACACACATATCTCTCTCTCTATACACACACACACATCTCTCTCTCTAGATCTTGGATTTTGGTAAGTGATGCACGTACTTTCATCCTTTCTCTTTCTCTATGTTTTCTCTTTTCTAAATTCTCTTTTCTTTGGTTTTGCACGAGCTTTTTGGCATTGGTTCTTTGCAATTTGATGAGAGAGAATGTTGATTGAGCTTTGATAACAACGATCCAAATAATTACATCGATGTAAGTGATTTTTTTTGTTCTCTATTAGATGAAAGAGAGAGAGAGAAAGCAAGAAAGAAAGCAAGAAAGAGACAAATGAAAGAGAGAGAGAGAGAAATTAAAAGAGTGAGAGAGAGATGAAAGAGAGAGACAGAAAAAGACAGAGAGATGAAATAAAGATATAATGAGAGAGAGAGAGAGATGAAAGAGAGAGAGAGAAAGAGAGAAAAGCTAGAGAGACATACACATGCACATAGATGTAAGTGA
>CM035411.1:196142352-196217352 GCA_020310875.1 Ceratopteris richardii | reverse complement strand
CAATTAAATCAAGTAACTTAGCAAAATGATCTGCGGTAAGTATCGCGAAAGTCATTCAGGGGTGAGAAAAGTTTATGTATGTGATACAGTTGGTGAGGAGGGGGTAGAAAAACTTAAGAAACACATATATTCAGTTTAAATTCACAACACACTTGCAAAAAACAAAAAAAGTGTCAAGTATCGTTTTTCTCCCGCGGTCGAGTATCGTGATACCTAAGTATCGTGATCTCCTGTGGTTGAGTATCGTGATAACTGACCTCCTCAAGTATCGAGTATCATGTAATCCTTTTCACGGTACCTGTCAAGTATCGGGTATCGTTGAATAGGGTCTGACGATACATGGCAAGTATCGAGTATCGTTGAGCATTTCTCACGATACTTGTTGGATATCGCATATCATGTATCGTGAAATTCAGGTCGCGATACTCGTTGAGTATCGTGTATCGTGAGTTTCGGATTGCGATACTTGCTAGATATCATATATCACGGAGACCATTTTCCCGATACCTGACGAGTATCGAGTATCATCTTGAATTGCCTCGCGATACTTGACACGTATCAAGTATCGTCATTTTCTCTATGAATATCGTGTATCGTGTATCGCCAAACCTCTGATCGCGATACCTATCAAGTATCGTGTATCGAGTTCCTCAAGTATCAAGTATCGTGTTTGGCATGCGATATTGGGCAAATATCGTGTATCGTGTATCTGAGTATCGAGTATCGTCTTTATCCAAGTATCGTATATCGTCTTCTGTGAAGTATCGTATATCATTTTTGGTGAAGTATCGTGTATCGTCTTTATTCAAGCGGTCGAGTATCATGGTACCCTTTTGGTGTGTCACATATCGAGTATCGTGACATATCCAGCTTGGGTCAGATATCGAGTATCGTGAACCTTTTTGGGGTCAAGGATAGTGACTTGAGGTTTCACTGTCAATCCTTTCTCAACCAAATTTTTCTAGAATTCTGACCCTTAGTGAAGAACTCTAGAAGCTAGAGGTTGTCAAGGGCTGATCAGAGCTTTTAAGTGGATGAACTTGAGATCTGGGAGAACCCTAGGAAGCCGAAGAAATGTGATCTCTTCAGTGGGAAGTGTAGCCGAACCAAGTAGCTGCTCACATTATTCTGAAACCTCTAGTGAGTCAGAGGAAGAAATTCCTGAGGATATGCAAAACACTGTACTAATGATTGGCATGATGTCAATTATTGAGGGAGAATATCGGACATCTTTAGAATATGTGACCACTAATCAACACGAGATACCCATATACCTAGATGGTCTAAACCGATCAGTGGCCAGATTGAAGAAAGCTTCAGATGCTTACATAGTGCCTAGGCCAGCAGTTAAGTATGCAGGAGGAGTTTATATGGATAAAAGGGATATCCAGTATGTTGTTACAGAACATCCTGAAAACATCAATGAACTTGGGGAAGAAAACAATGCCCCAAACCTTAATGAAGACGGGAATGAAGAGCAAGTGACCACACCTAGAGGGAGATCTACTGTTGTTAGGGTTTGGAGAGGAGACCTGGTTCCCCAAGATGACTCCTTAATGGATGTGTATTTGATCAATGGAATGGACAATCTCCTTAAAGCCCACTCTTCATTATGGGAAGCAGCCCCTAATCCAGTTGTTGTCTATGAGTTACAAGATCCTGACTTCCCCACCATCATCACGTATTTGGACAAAAACCAGAGAAGGTATTGGCCCCTAACAGAGTCAGAAAGAGCCGGGTTGAAATATCAGAACATTCCTCGGGATCAAGCCACTACTTCACAAAACCCACATGGAACCTCTCAGAATAATTCATTCCAACAGTCAGGACAAACATAACAAACACATATTCCGGTCAGACCACACGTACAATTTGCTATGCCTGCAAATAATCCGAATTATCGGCCTCAACCACCTGTTGACCAATGGAATGGAATTCCTGCCCCAGTTAGACCACCTATAGCAAGAGGACCTGGTATACCCATTGGAAGACCCGTTTTCCCTGTGATGCCTAGACCGCCTGAAGGAGGAAGAAGATTAAGGCCAATTCAAGTTGCCAAATGCATGAGAAACCACTATGATGGCTCTAGCGAACCTTACAATCATATAGCTGAATTTAAGCAAGTAATCAGAGCCGAACAAGTAGAAGATTTCTTGATCCAATATGAATCTTTTGGTCTAACTTTGACAGACACAGCTTTAGCTTGGTTCCAGCCATTAGATCCTAATAATTTTCAAAACATGGAACAAGTCTATCAAGAAATGATTGAGGAATTCACTAAGTCTGGAATTGAAAACAACTCGTCATAGTTGATTCATAGCTTTAAGCAAGCTCCTACGGAATCAGTAAGACTGGCAGCAAGAAGATTCAAGCAGTATGTGGATAGGTGTCCAGTGGAAGAGAGACCTACTCAAAACAAAATGGTGCCATTATTTTTGGAAGGATTATTGAATGGATCATTAAGATCTTTGGTATACGTAAAAAGAGTTCAAACTTTGCAAGGGTGTATGAAGGAATGTATCGACCTAGAAGACAATCTAGTAGAGGATCTGAAAATACCTCAAGGTAGTATCAAAAGTGAAGATTCAGCTAGCAGCACATCAAACCCTAAGAACAATGTAGAGGAAATAGCCGACTTAGTAGCAAAGAAGTTGAACGTTCAAGGACAGAGGAACTACCCCAACAACCCAATGAGGGTGCCCATGCTTAGAAGATGTATGCATTGTGGAGGTGATCATCCCTCTCATTTGTGCACTAGGGGAGTAATCCCACCACCTGCTTATGCTTACAATAGACCACCTATTCCGGGCCCTCTACAATATTGTAGCATAAAACAAAAATACACAAATCACAGCGCAGAAAATTGTCCTTGCAATAGGCAATCAAGACCTGTAGAACCTATCATGAGACCTTATGGATACCCTTAGAGAAAGCTAGGAGGAGAAGCCTTCAGATATCCCACATATCAGCAACAAGCACCAACACCCCGACCATATGCCTATCAAAGTTACACTCAACCACAACCGGTGTTAGGGCAACAACCGCCCCATCCTCAGAATGTTGTCCCGGTGAAAATAGCTCAACCTGAAGAAAACTTAGAGAGAGCAATAGTTCCAGCCACACCTTTGACTAGTAATGAACCATATGATTCATCCCATGACCCATATGCATATGGCATGGAAGTGCCAGATAGTTCCTATGGATATGAGCAGGATTATGTGTCATTGATGTACACAGCCCCCAGGGCACCCATACCCCCCCGACCCATGAACAGACCGCCTGTACCTAGAGGACCATGCTATAGATGCGGAGGTGATCATTATATCAGAGAATGCACACTACCAAACCCACCACCACCACAGCGAGTCTGGGAAGGATACTGTAGTGATTGTGGTAAAGAACACCTTTTCAGAGATTGCCCCAAGAACCCCAACAAAGTTAAATTTAACGTGCAGATTAATGTGATAGAAGTGATAGAGTCATCAAAGAGTGATAAGGAGTACACTGTATCGTTGAAAGCAATAACTAGAGCCAAAGCTAGAGAGACCCCAGACAAAACTGAAGAAAATGATCAAGGTGACAGGAAAATAAACATACCGACACCTCAAATACTTGAAGACTCGGAGGAGCCTGAGAAAAGTGTTACAAGTAAACGAACACAGAGATGGAAGAACCGTAGAGATAGGATGAAGGAAAAGAAACTACAACAAAAGAAGGAAAATGAAAAGAGTGAACATAATCCAAAAGAGAAACAAGAAGAGGAAGAAGAAATTCTGAAAGGAAAGTCAAAAAAAGAAGAGGTAGGATCAGTTTTAGCATATCCCATGCCTGAAGAATTAGCCATGTGGATTCAGGCGTACAAAGCACGAATAAGAGCAGGACCTACCATTGAACAACATGAAAGAGAATATCATAGAGGTGACCTAGAGAAAGAAAGGTTGGAGATATGTAAGAAGTTAATTGAAGTGGCTCAATAGACCCTAGAAAAACCTGTTGTTCAATTACCCAACTCACGAATTCCCGAAAGAGAATTCCAAGAGTGTGTCATCACAAAGGACCCCGAGAAACCCGAAGCAGGTGAGACACATAATGGAAATTGCTGCGAGGATAAAAGGGAAGGATCCATTATTCCCGAAGTAGAAGGGGAATGGCCTAAAGATTTGTGGGCAAGAGTCCAAGAAGACAGATGGAAGAAAGTGGGAGGAATAGAACCACCCTTTGAGGAGTTGGAAGCAGAAGGTGAAATAGATGACTCGATACCTGAACAAAATTCAGAGGGGTTATTACAAATTGATCCAAGTGACAAAGAAAATGACAGTGTAAAGGTTTTGCCAAATTACACAGTACAATACGAACATAATTCAGAATTATACCGCATCCCCTCAATGAGAAAAAAAGAACCGAACCCATCAGTTAAAACATCAGATATCATACAACATCTTAAAAAGGTAAAAATTCCTTGTACCCTGATGTTAGAAGAACCGTTAAGGATCAAACCACATTTGAAGGAGAAATTGACCAGCCAATTGGAGATCAAGGTGGACGAGAAGGAGATGTCTGATGAAGTAAACACAGTCAAAATCCCAGTCGATAAGGTTGGAGATTTTAGTGAGGGAGATGAAGGAAACACGTGCCTTCCTATTACCTATAGAGGTTACACTACTAAAGCCATCTTAGATTCTGGATCTAGAGTAGGAATTGCTACTAGAGAAATTTGGGAGAAATGGGGAAAACCAGCTTTAAGACCAACACGCATGAAGATACAAATGGTAGACGGACACACTGAACGACCCTTGGGATTATTGGAACAGGTAATTTTTACCACTTGCGGAGTTGAGTTCGAGCACACTAGCGATATGTCAATTTCAAAGGCCTAGTAATTATGAAATGATACTTGGAAGACCATTCATGAGGTAGCTAAAGGTTGTGCAAGATTGGGGAAAAGACGTAGTATACCTACAACATGAAGGAACCACCACAAGAATAAATCTCCACACATATACATATCAAGATGTTCCCCCCTTACAATGGAATCAGATTCATAAGGAGGAAGATAATCAGTCAATTCATAGTATAGGTTCAAGTGATCAATCATGGATGAATGAAGACACTCATCTATGGATATGCCAAACTGTGAAAAAGGAAGAAGATAGGAGGAAAGGATGGCAACAAAGGCAAGGAGTTGCTAGATCTGTACAAGATCCTGTTGGGGATGTAAGGGACATGTGACCTTAGCCCCATATTCATATATATACATCATATATAGAGCATTGCCTCAAGAGAGATCATTATGTGGGTTTCGAGGCTCCCACGCATGTTCGCGCATCGTTCCTCTCTTCTCTCTCCCTCCATCTTCTCCTTCCTCCTCTTGTTCTGCACACCAAAGCCCTTCATTGGTATCAGAGCATGCGGAAGGCTGGTGTGCAAGAAGCTTCAATGGAAGCTTAGGTCAGAAGGAGTAGAAGTGCAGGTCTGCATCTCTCAACAACAGTTTAGTATTTCGGCCATAACTCAAGCAAGGAAGATCGGATTGATGCATTTTAAAGTTTTGTGCGTAGCTAACACAGAGAGCTACAACTTCACAGAAGAGCGCAAAACCTGGTTCAGACTTATAAAGTGCCGAAAATTCGAAAAACGCAGACTAATCTACAAAGCGAATCTACATTCAATAGGATAGCAGGTCAATTTTTGGATCATAACTTGAGTTCTACAGCTCGAAATTTAATGATTCAACTTGCTGTGTGTAGCTTGAAAAGATAGCTACAATTTTGTAGAAGAACTCAGATCCAGATCTTGAGTTTTAGGTTGTCGAAATTGTAGAATACAGAGCAGTACTGTTGCAAGTGAAAGTGAAATTGACAGCAGGTGCTTGTTTTGAAGATATCTTGAGCTACACACCTCCGATTGAGGTGTTCTTTATCTCATTACGTAGCCAAGAATCAGATATTGAAGTTTGCTGAAGAAAAAAACTTCAGATTAAGAGGCTATCACCTCTGAAACAGCAAAATACAGAGCAGCACATTTATGCTATAAGAACCCTAATTGCACTTGGAGGTTGAATTTGCTTTGGAACTTCTTCGAGAGAGAATTTTTGGTGTGCAAGCTCTTATTTTCAGAGGTTCAAGGCATTGTACATGTATGATCACTATGGTAGCTCCTCCATATGAGAGTAGAGCATGATCTTGTCACGTGTTTGGCATGTAAGATGACATTATGGTAACTCTTTTTTAGGTTTATGTCATCATGAGCTCGATCATGGATGTATAGTGGCATTGTGGTTTATATCTTGCTTATGCCACTTGGTTACAGATTTACTTGCCGGTTGCACATCATTCTGTGAGAGTTGATTATAGATCTTGGTTGGTACTTGTATCTTTGTTTTCTTTGCAGGTACATGATCCAGATTGGAGCCTCAGTTACACATTGGTTTTGTCACCATTATTAGCATTTGGTCATTGATTGATATGTATTTGCCAGTGTGATTCTTGGCATATGTGGATGGTGATTGCCACATGGTTATTTTGGTTCTAGAGTCCATTTTACAGAGTAGATGTTGCCGAAATTTCATCGGATTTTATGCTAGAAGAGAGCTCTAGTGGATCTTGAAGCTTGTGTGATAGCTTTGGATCATTGACTATCTCCATTCACTTGGACTTGGTCACACATTATTTGTGATAGGTTGGACCATCTTGCAGGATTCATTCTTGAGTGGGAGATAAATCATCATTGTATTGGCATGTATTGCTATCACTTTTTTGGCATATGTAGTTGCCATTATCTTTGGTTGGATCAGTGACAGGTGGTGACAGGTTACTTATTGTTCTTTGGTTATTGGTTATCTTGTTTGATTGCTCAGTTTACAAGGGATACTCTGTCGTATTTTTCCCAGGATTCTTTCACATCTATTTGGTCACTTTGGAGACTTGGTGAGCAGGTTTATGCTCATGGTTTTATGTGCATGCTAAATGCATGGTTATGTGACAGGTGGTTCACATGGTTCCTTCTCCATCGAGACATTTATGATGTGAGTTATGCATATGGATATGCATGTGTGATCCTATTGAGGATAGAGTATCGTTTCTAGTCTCTTGTTACATTGCTAGTCTTGGATTGCCAGCATGGTGTCTTCTCGGTTTGATGGTACTGACTTTCCGAGATGGAAAGCTCAGATGTGGCATACATTGGTTCATGCAGGGTTACACATGTATGTGCATAGAGATGCACAGAGGCCTCGTGACATGTCGGATCATGTATGGATGGATATGGATGCATTGGCCAGCTCCACTATCCGATTACAGCTTGTGGATTCTATATATGAGTCTGTTATGTATGAGGAGACGAGTAGTGCATTATGGCAGAGACTACATGATATGTATGCGAGTCCATTGACTCATGTGAGACATAGATCACATCAACGACTTCGATGTTGGCACTGTGGTCGTGAGGGCCATATTCGACGATGTTGCTTCAGGCGGATGCGACGACGACGTCAGAGATATTCACGTGATGCAAATCAGGTAGTGGCTTCAGGAGAGCCTATGGCAGTTGATTATGCTAGTGATGGTGATATCACTTTCTCCTATAGTTCATCTCATGATTCCTCTTGTTCATTGGATAGCACACATATGGCTTGGTTGCTTGATGCATTAGCCAGTTTTCATGTTACTCCACATCGTGAGTGGTTTTATCGATTCTCAGGTGAGATTCATGGATGTGTGCACATGCTTGATGGTACGGTATATGACATTGAGGGTGCAGGAGATATATGCCTTATGCTACCTAGTGGAGCATCACTTCTTACAGAGCAGACTTTGGATGATCAGCTGGATGCTTTAGAGCATGATGTGGATGCTCGTATAGAGCATTGTGATGATACTCACTTAGAGTTAGATCATCAGATGGATCTTGGTGTTGATGTTGTGCAGTCAGCTCATGTGGAGCATGATCATACACTTGGTGTGGTAGAGCAGGCTTGCTCTCATGGTACATAGCGTATACCAGAGCATATTAGCTCTCAGGATGCACAGCTAGACACATCCTTGGTTGATAGGATGGCTGATTTGGATGCTGAGGAGTCAGCAGTTATGCAGTCATTCTTGGATTCACTCATGCTAGATGTTGACACAGATATGCCAGGACATGTTGGTCATGATGATGGTGCTTTGGATGCCTTGGATACAGGCATTGCTGATATGCTTAGGTTAGCCAGGATAGCACAGGTTTCGTCAGCATTCGAGAGTCTTATGTACGAGTTGTTATGCTCGAGACCAGACATTGCAGTTGCGATTGGAGCATTTGCACTTGGAGTTGTCAGTCGTTCGATAATTGACACAGGCATAGAGCGAGTGGGAGCTTTGCAGGAACTTCATGAGTTCTTGCATCGATCATATGTGAGCTCGACTCTTATCGATATGAGTCTAGAGCAGTTTGAGGTGCATGGATACACCTTGTTCGAGGTAGTTGGTGTAGGCTGATCTGGTATGGGTAGAGATCCGGACTCTTCCTGTACATTATTGTATAGTCCTACATCATTCTTTGTATATGTTTTTCCACTTATGGTCACATTGACCCTTAAGTGGGAGATTGTTGGGGATGTAAGGGTCATGTGACCTTAGCCCCATATCCATATATATACATCATATATAGAGCATTGCCTCAAGAGAGATCATTATGTGGGTTTCGAGGCTCCCACGCATGTCCGCGCATCGTTCCTCTCTTCTCTCTCCCTCCATCTTCTCCTTCCTCCTCTTGTTTTGCACACCAAAGCCCTTCAGATCCAGCCTATATGCCTCAAATATTCTTAGATGAAGAATTCGAACCTCATGGTTGGATGGAGATTTTAGCCACTCTCGATGTGTGTGTAAACGAAGAGGTGATAACCATGAATGAATGTATTGATGAGGAAGGATATGACGTTAGTCTATATGTGGTAGTTCTCCAAGAGGCGGAAGAAGGAGAAGTAATTGAAAAAGAATGGAAGGAGGACTATGAAAGCATTGAAATGGAGCAAGAGCAAATGGAAATAGAAAGTGGAAATCAAGAAGTAAGTGTCATAGCTAATGAAATAAATCAAGAACCAACACAAGAGAGGAGCTTGGATTAGATAAAGCAAAAAATGACGAAGAAAATAAGCCACAAGATCAGTTTGAAGTGCTAGCCCACTTCAAAAAATATGAAGTAGAAGAGAGGAAAATTGCTATTCAAATGCCGAAACGAGAAGCACAGCTAGGAATAGCATATGACAACAAAGAACAGACCAAGAAAATAGTAGTAACCTTAGAGGAAGGAGAAGAACGATGTACTTTTATAGGACAGGATGTCTCTAAGGAGGAAGAACAAGAGTTAATACGCCTAATAAGGGAATACAGGGACATCTTTGCCTGGACATATAAGGATTTGAAAGGAGTAGATCCATCTATATGTGCTCATAGAATCCCTATGACATCTGAAGCTAAACCTTCCAAACAAAGACCATACACATATAACAATGTTTACTCAGCAAAGATCAAAGAAGAGATAGATAAATTGTTAGATGTTGGGTTCATATATGAGATTGAACACACGGAATGGGTATCACCTTTGGTGGTCGTACCGAAAAAGAATGGTAAGTTAAGAGTATGCATAAATCTGAAAAAAGTAAATGCTTCCACCATTGGAGATAGTTACCCATTACCCATCACGGATCATCTTTTGGAAAGAGTGGCAGGAAAGGAGGTTTATAGTTTTTTGGACGGCTTTTCAGGTTATAATCAGGTAGATATTGCTCCTGAGGACCAGCATAAAACAACGTTTGCAACTGAATGGGGAGTGTATGCCTTTAGGGTTATGCCTTTCGGCCTAACCAATGCCCCAACCACTTTCCAAAGATTGATGTGCCATGTATTCAAGGAGTTCTTGAGAAAGAGTATGGAGGTATACGTGGATGACTTATGCACTTATTCAACTATTCAATCAGAGCATATCCCTGAACTAGAAAAGATCTTTGCCAAATGTCGACAATATAGAGTATGCCTCAACCGAGAAAAATGCATCTTCATGGTTCGACAAGGAAAGATATTAGGACATATTGTCTCTAAAAATGGAATTTCAACTGATGAAGACAAAATCAAAGTGATTCTAGATTTGCCAAGACCAAAGACTGCTAAGGAAGTCCAAGCATTTATGGGACATTGTGGATACTACCGAAGATTTATACATATGTAAAGAACGGAATCCAGAAGAGAAATCCACTCTATGCTACTCCACAGTAGCACCAAGATGGAGCATGCCCCTGGTAAAATTCTTGAAGACCCAAGAATACCCAGAAGGAGCCACTCTGGCAAGGAAACATGCATTAATAGAGCAAAGCAAGGACTATGCTCTCATAGGAAAACAACTCTTTAAACGAGGAAGAGATAATCATTTACGAATGTGCATTCATGAAGATGAGTATCTTGCTGTTTTAGAGATGGCACATACAGGAGCTGCAGGAGGACATTTTTCTGCAGATAAAACAGCAAAAATGATTCTCTTTGCTGGAATGTGGTGGCCAACTCCACATCAAGATGCAGCAACATATGTGCAACGATGTGATACTTGTCAACGAATGAAATATCCAATTAGAAGGAATTTCAAAATTCCACTAAAACCGATGATGAGTGCCAGAGCTTTCACAAAATGGGGGATAGACTTCATAGGACCTATTAGCCCCCCAGCTAAAGGATCCCACGCCGAGTATATAATTGTAGCCACAGATTATTTGACCAAATGGGTTGAAGCCAAAGCAACCAAGAAAAATGATGCAAGAACTACGGCCAAGTTTCTCTTCGAGAACGTTTTCACTAGATTTGGATTGCCGATAGAATTTGTGAGTGATAGAGGTACACACTTTGTGAATGAAGTTATAGAAGCCTTACTGAATGAATTCTTGGTAATTCATAAAAAATCAGCCCCTTATCACCCACAAGCCAATGGACAAGCCGAAAGTTCAAATAAAATCTTGTGCACAGTTCTCACTAAAATTGTGAACAATGGTATATCGGATTGGGATAAACAATTACATCACGCATTATGGGCATTCCGAGTAGCTTACAAGACATAGGAACTAACCCTTTTAACTTGGTGTATGGACAAAATGCTATTTTGCCAATTGATTTCTTAATACCCACTCTCAGAGTAGCAACAACTTATGAGTGGATGGGACATGAACTCTCAGCTCAATTGGATCAAATAGAGAAGTTACATGAAACTAGGTTACAAGCAGTAGTAGGGATTTATGCTGCTAAAAGGCGACAGAAGGCATATTTTGATGCTCATATTAAAGACAAAAATTTGAAGGAAGGAGATTTAGTTTTGGTATATACCCTGAAACAACATGCAAAAAAACTACAAAAAAGAGGATATGGCCCATTAATCATCAATTGCATATCCACTAGCGGAGCCATCAGCTTAGCAACTCTAAATGGAGAAGTATTGCCAAATTATATCAGTGGATGTCGAGTAAAAAAATATTTAGAGCCACTGACTGAAGAAATGATGTCACGATTGATAACGGGTAAAAATAGACGTCTAGAGGAAGAAAGAATACAAGAGGAAGCCAGACAAGAAGCGCTAGAGCGGATCAGGAAACGAAAAGAGTGGATGAGAGAGAGAGATGAGAGATATCGACTAGGAGAGGAACTTGTCCCAATGGCTAATTTTAGAGCCACTGAAAACCTAAGTCAGCAAAGGACGCAACCATATTTGAATTTGGGAGTCGGAAAAAAAGAATACCACTTAGTGGATGCTCTCATTGACACAGGAGCCGCTATAAGCTGCATCAAATTTTTGTTGACTCAGCAACTCAAGGAAGAATTATGTCCATCAAAGGCACAACTGATTGGAATAGGAGGAAAGATCACCAAGTGTATATGAGAGATTATCTTACCTCTACACTTAGGAAACAACACAATGGAACAAAAACTCTTAGTATGTCGCGATCAGGACTTATTGGAAGAGCTTGTGTTAGGTCAGGACTGGATATACGAATATGAAGTAACTATTCAATTGGCCTTAGGATACATCTCGGCAAAGATAAATGAGCACAATGATGAATGTATGATCACTCACACTATGGAAACTACTTCATCAAGTACTTCATGTGAGGATACCCCGAGTTTCGAGTGCACTCAATCTTCTAATCCAGTAAACCACATGATTAGTGTTCTATCCAACAACAGCCGCAGTGAGGAACTAAGCCCTAGGGAGGATAATCCACAGGACTATCACAAATCAGCACACATTAGGATATGCCCCATTCCTCACACTAGACATGCTTGGATAAGGAAGGATCAAGTGGCTGCATATCTTCAACAACAGAAACATTATCAACGTCAGAACGACCCATCGAACATGCGAGTAGATCGCTTTGGACACCGAGGTCCACAACGAATTGCTAGAATATGGATTCCAAAGAAAGTGGTAGCTGCTCAGCCGGCCCGCACACAAATATGGATTCCCAAGTCATGTACTCAAATAACCATCATCAAAAAGGACGAACCAATGCTCAAAGAAAATCAGTGTGGTCTAAAGGAAAAACAACCAAAGATGAATAGCTACAGACCAGAAAAGGAGTCTCCATATGCTTCAAAAATCATTCCAAGATTCAAAAAGCGGATAATGCAGAGGTACAACATGAGAAGCACCACATTCTTCAAGAATGATAGGAGTACAATTTGTCCCAATGGAGTAAAGCAGATTTGGATGCCGACAGGAAGGACAATTTGTATGCATCTAACGAGTAATTCGAGTTGCACACATTTGGAGTTACCAGAACCCAAAGTATGCATGATAGGGCCACATCACAAAGCCAAGCATTCGGCACGTTATTCTTCTATTTCAGAATAGTGAAGCACATTTTCCTCTTGGGAAATAGGAGAGCACTTGTACAAAATCTAAAGAAAATTACTAAGAAAAATTAATAACAACTTCAGCTATGAACTAACTTTTCTGTTTTTCTTTCAGACAAAAACATAAAAATATCTAAAAAAAGGAAAAATCCCAGGTATTACCTTTCTCACACCCACGGGGAAGGGACGACACCATTCACTCGGAGCATTGCCAATCTTATGAAAGACAAATGAAGGAGGATTTTTGATACTATCTTGCCACTAATTCATACTCTATATTGAGTGCAGATGGCATCTACTAATTCCGAAGCTACGCAAGGGGAAGAGGTCCAGCTTCTTCCCTTGGAATCAATAACTAAGGCAAGAGGTCATTGGTTCCTTGATGATCAACCAGTGTCCGAGTTTCTTTTCATGGCAACCATCAAGATTATGGACAGGAATCACTACTTCCCCATCATGTCGCAAGATTTCAAGACTATCATACAAGGATTACCTCGCATGACGGATGTCAGGACTCAAGCTGGAATTGATGCATTCCTAAGACTTCCAATATATTTGCCAGATTTTCAGAGATGCACACAAGTAATGAACACGCTTCAATCTGCATTGAATAAGATGTCAGCCCCAGAGGCAAGAGTACTGGATAAAGTGGGTACATGGAAAACCATTCAATTTACTCACGAGCTAATTAACAGAGCTTTCGGATGGAATCAAGAAGGACACACTAATGTCAAAGATGAATTTCATGATCCTAAAAAGCGATCCTTTTTGGAAATCAACAGATTTGATATTGAAGAGGCTGTTCGCTTAGTGCATCAGCACTTTTGTTTTCCAAGCATGCATAGATATGACAATGCAAGAAATGAGGCTTGTGTTGCTTGCCTCCAAAAACAATTGAAGAGTGAGCATATGAATGAAGGAGATTCTACGGATAGTTTTCTGACAAAGATCAAATATTTGAAGTAGTATTGATTTTTGCTCATGTAATCTTGCCAAATAGTTCACTTGTGCATACTGTTCTAAATGTTCTTCTAGATTCATATCAGATATTTGCTTCTACTCTTTGGTTGATGATGAAAGGAACTCCAAATGGCTTAACATTTGAAGAGTTAGTCTCTCTTTTGTTGTAGGAAGATCAGTCCAAGCACAATAGGTCAATTATGTGTGTTGTAGATCAAGCTTTCTTAGGTAGTGGAAAAGGCAAAGGTAAATGAACCTCATGTATTATTAGGAATAAATCTACTAATGTTGCACAATTAAAGAAGGAAGAAAAATATGGTAAGAAAATAGAAAAGCAGAACCAATTTTGAAAGTATTATAAGGCAAAGGCTTATGTCATAAAGATTTGTCCTAAAGTGGTTGCAAAATAAGCAAAAAAGAAAGAGGTTGGAATGGTTGTTGAAAAGGCCTCTACACCTAAAATAGAGTGCACTAATCTTGTTTAGAATGAAGAATGAAAAAATACTATTGTTTGCAGCTATGCTCCATCTTCACATGAGTAGTGTATGTCTACAGTAGACTTGGATGTTTGGTACTTTGACAATGGTGCAACCAAACATATTACCTTGCAATGCAGTTTCTTTACTTCACTTGAGCCTACCCCTATAGGAAATACTATCACATGTGCTAATAAATCCTCTTATCCTATAATGAGATTTGAAAAGATCATTCTGACTAGTATTGATGGCAATTCCTTCACATTGTCAGATGCTTTATGTATGCCACGGCACAAGAAAAGTATGTTATGAGTATAAGCATTAGCCAATATTGGCTTGGTCTTTAGATGTGTTGATGATAGATGTATAGTTCATGGTCTATCAAATGGTGATGTTATTATTTCTTTTACCATTTTGTGTTGTGGGCTATATAAGCTCATAGACTATGTGGAATCTATGAATGATTTAACATGCATAGTTCAAAAGATGTTTAGTTCGAGCTTCTCATATGATGTTTGTGGTACTATGTAGACAACTTCATTTGGGAACTACCTTTAATTTGTGAATTTTATTGATGATTTCTCTAGGCATGCATGGGTCTATCCATTGAAGGCAAAGTCCAAAGTCTTTACATGCTTTAAATAGTTCTTGGTTATGGCTAAAAATATATCAACATGTAAATTGGGCACCCTTAATTGTGATCGACAAGGGGAATACATATATTCTGATTATAATGCATCAAAATGATCTTCCAAAGCACCAAATTTCAGAAGTTGATTCACAACCTCTTATATGTGGAAGAAAAAAATCTACAATAGAGTTAATAATAATAGATCTTGTAAGTGCATCTTTCTTGTTCCATTGCTTCATTGATTCTACTTCATCTCTGGTGGGCTTCGACACATCTGCTGGCTCTGGCTTTTCTTCATCACCTGTAATATAATCATAAAGATCTTTACCTTGTAAATGAGCTTCCATCCTCATCGACCATGCTGGATAATTTGTTCTATCGAGCTTCTCAATAGAAGGATAGATATCTCCCATGTTGTGATGCTCTGATACCAATGAAGGAGTTTGAAACAACTCCAAGTGCAGCAAGAAGCTAGATGAACCTCACAGGTTATTCTCTGAAAATTTGGTGAGACAAATAGAGAACCTCTCTAGCTTGTAGAAGCCAGAACTCTAAAAATATAAAGAGTATTTCACAACTGTTTTAGATGGAGATACTAGACACTAATAGCTTTCCAATGAGATATATATCATCCTAAATGGACATTTGAGCACTCAGATATGACTCTTTGAAGATGCAGGTATGAGGGACATCTCTAACAGGTGTTGTAGAGAAAACATGCTTTGTTGCAGAGATCATAAATATGAAATTATACCTCCAATGATCATGAAATTTACAACATGCATATTAGACACATAGGGCTTTTCAATGAATGTAAGAACACAAGGTTTGGTTCAGTATTCAAGGAGAAACATAGATGCAAACAGAGCACAAAAGTCTAGATACCCTAATTTGATAGTTTATAGCAGCATGTAGTATTTTGATCATAGCGCACAAATGGCTACACCAAATGCAATGAAACTACATCTGAATTAGACTATCCAAGCTACCTATACCAAGTTACGAAATAGAAATTGGATAAATACACAGGGAGAACCAAGCAAAACAAGTTGACGGATTTTCACATATAGAGTTGTGGCACAGGTAGAAGATACAAAACTCTTCAAGAATGACTTGTATTGAGTACAAAACTCATGTACAGAGGTTGAAAAATCTTCTCCACGCCTTCTATAGTAGTGATCCACGTACAAGACCATCCAACATTAGTCTAAACTCATTAATTCATATAAAAGTTGTGTTTGCTTGCTTCAACATAGGGGATGGCTGAGAAGGTGGTCGTGGTGGAGCCATAAAGCCAAGAGTATCTCCATCGGGAGTAGCCCCACCCGTAGGAGTGACATTGGCGGAAGTGATACTAGAGAGAGTGAGGCCGATGTGAGTGAGGCCGCAAAGAGTGAGGTCGGGGGGTGCTACCACGAGCAATGCAGTACTATGATGTGGCAACCATATAAGCAAGAGGTGCTTGATATATAAACTCTAAGAACTGCTCCTTTGTTATGGAATGCAGAGTGATCGGAGGACTATCTCCCATTGTGCTCTACAAAAAAAAACTCAAATAACTAGCATACGATAATAATGCTAATATAGAAAAATAGTAGTCTAAAAAAAATAGAACAAAAAAAAGACAAATTAATATATACAAGTGTTTGCTTCATAAATCCTCTATTCTAGCATCTTCTTGCAAATCTGATGCACAGAGGATATCTATCTCTACATCGACAAATTCGATCTCTTGGTATGCTAGCTCCTTCTTGATCATCATTCTTGTACAACATATTTTCTATTACTTCATTGTTATCTCATCTATTTCAAAGACCTCTTCATCTTGGACAATGATCTCTTCCTCTTTGGCTAACGAATGAATCTCAGAGTCCACTATATATGGAATTTCTTCTACATCTATGTTCGCACAAATTTGTCTACTACATGGGGAGACTTGTAAAACAAATAGTCACTTTGGTTCTTTTGAATCTGGCATAAAGACAACCTGCTCACAATGTTCGAGAAGTACAAATGTATGTCTTTCATCTGTCCATAGCTTTAATTAAAAAACCCTAGCTATTTTCATATTTATTTATCTATATCAAAATCCTATTTTATATATGTTGAGATATCAAGCTCAACATGTGATGATCCAGGATGACACGTATTACTTTTTCATTTCTCTGACATGTATAGTGGTCACGCCTGTATATGTCAGAGACACTTCATTGATCTTTATTAGATTTATCTATCGAGAGTGATGGCACATTTGTTTCTTGCCAGCTCACTCATTCACAAACATTAGGTTTTCCTTATGTACTAGTCTTTATATATTGCAGTATTTGTATTCTTGTTTTTTAGGTCATTCTTGTACATTCCTTTTTATGTAATAGAAGAAGAACAAGATCATTCTTCCTTTCCTCAATCTAAGTGTGTGCTTCTCTTTGATTATGAGAGTGCGTGTATGATCTCTCTTCCTTATCTCCTTCCTCATGACATGGTATCAAAGCCAATGTTGTTGTAGAGAGCTCACGGAGAAGGTCGACGGTGAAGAGTACGTGAGGAAGCATGGAGAAAGTGCGATTCACAAACGACCTCAGATTGCTACGAAAATTGGCATGATGGTAGAAGACCTCAAAATATTTTCGCGAGTTATCCCTTTAGGGTCACTCGTTTTTGTCAGATCAGCGTTTCGGAACCATCTCGACCTCCATTTTGAGCCTGTAAGGTGGGGCCCACAGAAAAACCAGTATACTTTGCAAAATTGTAACTTGCATCCACTCATATATTCTAGATCCATAATTTCAAGCGATTATGTGCACTATCGGTACACGAAAACTGTGTTTTTCTTAGATCAAATTGTCACGTCATAGTGCGATAGTGTTCAAGCAAAAGTGTTGCTTGTAGTGTTTTGCAGTGTTGTGAATAACTGCAGAAATGGCAAATGAAGATGGAATGAGTCAGCTTATGAGCGATAAGTTGGACAAGAACAACTTTCATGCTTGGAGATTCAGAATGACGAATTTCTTGATGGGAAAAGGCTACTAGAAGTACATAGAAGGAGAGAACAAAAACGCTTCGCAATTACGAGAGAGGAATCAGACTGCATACCAGTTAAGAGCATATGAGGAATGGAATAAAGGAGCACGAAAGGTAATGTATTGGCTATCTGTTAGCATACATGATAGCATGATTGGGCACATACAAGACGCCAAGACTCTGAAAGAGGCTTGTAATAGTTTGGTCACTTTGTATGAGACCAATACAAAGGCATAGAAATTGCAACTCAAGAACGAGCTGCATACTTTGGAAAAAAAGAGCATGTTGGTAAGTGACTAAACCCTGAAAATGAAAAGCATATGTGAGTCACTTGCATCTATTGGTGTGAATGTAGATGATGATGATAAGGTGGAAGTGTGCCTTCGTGGTTTAGGAGCTACATACAAGTAGTTTAGAACTTTTATACAAACCAGAGAAAATATTCCAAATTTTGCTGATATGGTATGTATGTTGGTTATTGAAGAAAAGAATCTTGGAGAGGATTCAAACTCCCAAGGAAAACCTAGTTCTGAGCAGGTATTCTACTCTGGCAGAGGAAGAGGCGGAGGTAGAGGTTTCGAAAGTGGAAGAGGAAATAGTAACCAAGACCAAGGTCAACAACAGAATCATGCAGGAGGAAGAGGACAGTTCCGAGGTAGGGGGGGCCAAAGAGGTCGCAAAAATTTCCAAAGAAATGATTCAAGTAATGACAGTAAAGGATGCTGGAATTGTGGTAAACATGGAAACTTTGAACGTGATTGTAGGTTGAAGAATCAAAATAATAGAAGGCCACAAAACAATTATGCATCCACAATTGTAGATGATTATGAGAAGTTGTTCATGGTTCAACATCACATGATGAATACGATGTCTGCTGGTGTTTCAAAATTGAATGATAATGTCTGTCATGTTGATTCAGGTGCTTCAAATCACATGACCAATCATGCAGAATGGTTTAGTACTTTGCAGAAATTGCTAGTTCCTGGATATGTTGAAACAAGTGATAACACATCACAACCTATCGAGCATAAAGGAAAAATCAAGTGCAGAATCTCAAGTTTTGAGTAGACTAGATGCATCACCAAGCAATAATTCCAACTCAAATCCATGGAATGGAAGATTGCGTGGAAATTTCAGTCCAGAAAATTCATCAAATACATCCAAGAAAGGTAAAAAAAAGCTTTTATTTGGTCATAAAACATGTGCAGGTTTTGAAGACATTGATGGGGATTCAAGCGGTTCAAAAAAGAGTCTTGATGAGGAACTTGGATTGCCCTCTGTGAAGACTCTAGGAGTAAGAAAGGCACATGCAGATGATACAAGGAGAAGTGACCAGGACCAAGAAGATCTATGAGGATCATTGGAATAGGCCTTAGTTTTTACTGCCATAGGAATGACCAAATATTGTAAATAAATAAGTGCTTCAACTAGATCTAATTCTTGTTTTCATTCAGGATTAAAAATCAAAAGAAGTGTGGTAAGATACCTTACTCACTTAAGCAAGGGGGAACGGAGCGACGAAGGAAATGACATATCACTAAGCCACACATAAAACACATGAATTGGCTTCTACTGGAAGCTGATTCTTTCCTTATTACTAGTGCAGATGGCTTACAAGGATTTGGATACTACATCAGGTGAAGCATTGGAAAATGCTACTATGTACAAGAAAACTGCGGGAAGTCTTATCTATCTCACCATTACAAGGCTTGATCTAAGCTATACTATTGGACTTGAAAGTTAGTCTATGCAGGTTCCCAAGAAGCCACATTTGGATGCTCTGAGGCACACTCTATGTTATGTGAGTGCTACTTTGGATTATGCATTGTTTTATGAAGTTGGTGTAGATTTGCAGGTTCATGGATACACCGATGCAGATTGGGCTGGTGGTATTCTAGATAGAAGATCTACTAGTGGCTATCTATTCTCACATGGAGGTGTAGCTATTACATGGAGCAGCAAGAAGTAACCCACTATTGCTTTCTCGAGTACAGAGGCTGAGTATAGAGGTGTGTGTACCTAAGAACCAACTTAGGGACTTGTGGAGAAAGAGACTATACCTCAATCCCTCTCAAGTGCATATAGTGGGGATTCACGCTTTAATTATCAATCCGATGAGTATCAAAACCTAGCCGAGTGTATGAGGACATGCATTCAAATGAAGATCAATGCAAATGTGTTTCTCAAAGAGTGCAAACAAGGCAAAGGCTAATCCAAGCAAGCTTCAACTGTCAGTCATGGTGTCGCGATACTTGGTGCAACAACCAATAGTAAATTGAGCTTTTCTCTCAACTGTAAACTCCAAATATAGCAAATAGCATATGCGTTTCAAAGCTCTCGAGAAGACGCATCAATGGTGGTATTTTCACTCAATTCTGACGCTTCTACTTCAAGTTATGAGCAAAATACTGAGTCACGGGAATGACCTTCCTACACTTCAGCACTTCCTACACTTCACACACACCTTAACCACAGCAAACAAACGCTTTCATGGATAGACAACACTTCGTAACACTCTTTCCAAGCAACACACATGCATACAAGCTCACAAAGAAGAAGATACAGGGTGGAGAAGACACAAATTCGAAATTCTATGCTCTTCCTTCTCACAATGGCAAAAAGTCCTTACAAAGAGTCACAAATTGACTTATATACATGTGCCCAAAAAGTGGTCCTTTCACACAAGAGACCGGCACTTTATTCACTAAAAGGCTAATTTCCTACTAATTTACATGGGTAAGCTACTAAGCTTCTGTGGGGATGCATCTAGAGGACTCCTCTGTGCATTTACAACGGAAATTATGTTACAAGAATGGTTATAATACAAAAATTGAGTGTCCAAATCGGAAAAATTTTGGGGCCCTTCTTTTTCTCTGCCTTGTGCTCTCTTTGCTCTACAACACTCTCCCCCTCTTTGTCTTTGTCGTCCCTTGACAGGCTTTACTTCTTGTCTTCATCTTGTTTAAGAGGTCTGAATACACGCACCCAGCGGTTGAAGCGGCAACAAGGACTGTCAGACAATTGGTTATCTTATCCGAGGTATGTCCTTTGCTTCTGTTTGCCCCTTGGTATTCCTTATATCACATATCTAGGTTGCTATATTCAGTTGGGTTGCCACGCACGCCACCAGTGACCTCTTTCTAGCGTTTGGTCCTCTGATTTGTCCTGGTTGCACACATCTGACTCTGTTGTATTGCTTTAAGCCTATTTACTTTCTTTTCATTGTACGCTGTCAGCGGAAGGATTAGTACTTGCCAATTATCTTCTTGCACTTCCTGGATACTTTCCTGGCCCTGGTTCCTCCTTTCCACCTACGTGCTTTATCCTTGATATGTGCCCCTGCGGGGCTCTGTGCAAAGATGGGTGTTGCGTCCCTATGGGGCTTCCTGCAGAGATGTATCTTCTAATATGATCTTTTTAATTAAGCTTCTTTCTTTGTCTTCTTCTTTTCTTCTTTTTGCTTGACTCTCCCTCAACACTGCCCCCCTCCTGAACTCTGTCGTCCCCGACAGGCTTTGGAAGTCGACGGGAGTATGTTCTATACACTTTTTGCTCTCTTTCATTAAGCAAATTGGCTTCACGTATCATTAGCTGCTTCCACTGTTCTGCTTTCACACTATCATGTGGTGGTTGTCTATGATCGGCGAAGAAGTTGAGCTCATATGCCACTAATCTGGCATTTAGGTTGGATGACATCTTTAAAAAGATCTCTGAATCAATTTCAAAAAAACCTGTGAAAAATGCTTCTTCGAACGTTTGTATATAGGTACTCGGCAAAAACATCAACCTGGAATAATATGCCATTATTTTTTGTCGGCTAGGCATAACAGACAAGTCAAAAATAAGAATATCTATTCCTTGGTTAATGCCAATGAAGTTCAAAAATGTATATGCCGCGTGCTTGAAGACCTTTAACATTGTAAGTATCATACTGAGTATTTTATTGGTCATCTTAATAGTTAAATCAGGTACTGTTGCATAATTCTGCAGCCAATATTCCATGGTTTTGATCATGTAATCCTCCGTAGGTAGGTAGTTATGTGGTGGACCTGGAAGTAGTGGATAGTTTAGCCACTGTTTATTGATAGTACCATTCTTTTGCATTTCGAAAAATTCTCTGGCTTCTCTTCTACGCGGTGTTGGAAAAAAAGAAGGATTTACCTGTAATAAGTATGGTGCTGCTTGCCAGTGCACCCGTAATGTAGGATGTTTCTCCAAAAATTTTCTCCTCCAAACAGGCCGTGCTGCTTCAAATTCTTCTTGAGTATAGTTGAACGTGTCATTTTTGAACTGCAACTGTTCGTCTGGGTTTTTCTGTGTGATCTTCTTTATGTATTGTCTTGTTTTCTCTTTCAATAGTCCATATGGAATGTTGAAAGGCTTCACGATCGTCTCCAAGTCTTTTCCTTTAATCATTGCTTCTTTCATGACTTTGATGATTTCATTCTCAAAATTTTCTGTCAACCGAGACACCAATAGTGCCGGTTCCTTTTGACCTATTTCTGCAGTGTATGGCATTGGATGATCATCATGTGGTTCCGCCATCTGATCTTTTATTGGAGAAGTATAAATCGGGGGAGATAGAGGACGTACCTCTACCTCGTCAGTAGGACTTTCTTTTGTCGGCTCTACTAGTGTCCCGATTGATGTTTTCGCTTCTGCTTTGGTCTCTAATTCTGCTATGCGTTCAGTCTTCTCTTTATTTTCTTGCATGGCTTCTCTGAGTGCTTCTTTTGCTGCAAGCAGTTCATTGCCAATTTCTGCTACATGATCCATATTTTCGTTGTAACTCACTGCAAGTTTTCCATTGGCAATGTTTAACTGCTTCATGAGCTCCTTAGTTTCATTCATGTATTTGTGTTCCCATTTTTCTCTTAGGGTTTGCTCTTGTTTCAGCAGTTCTACGTACTTCTCAATCTGGTCTTTTAATTTTTTCTGGTCAATATTTGTAGTCTCCGGTTTTTCGATAGGCTGATCGTATAGTAATGCCTTCATCAGTTCTTTATTTCTGTTGCATAAATTGTCATTTTCCTCCATGTACGCGTTTAGTTGTGTTTCGAGCAGCTTACTTCTAGCTTTCATTCGCTCCTTATCTGCTTCACTAGCTTCATGCTGTCTTTGTAATTATGTCAGTTGTGTCTGTCGCTGATGATGCTGGTGCATCAATGTATCACATTGTGTTTTTACTGCGAGTAACTCCGTTTCTTTGGCTGTAATCTCTTTCTGGGCCTGGATGAGCTGTGCGGACAGTTGTTCACTCATGATTTGAAATTGATTCTTTTCTTGCATGGCCGTGTCATAATCCACATCTGTATCCATCATTTGTTGTTGTGTTTCCATGGCCGTCTAGATCATTTGTTTGACAACCGGTTTCAATTGAGTAACATCCACATTTAACCATGTGGTAGGGATGCTAGGTTCTGCTCCTGTTGTCACATCTTTCCCTTGTGCCACGTGTAATGTAGTATCATGGGGCTGCCTAATATGAAGTTGGATCCTTGGCTCAACCTCCATGTGGTCAATATTGCCTTGAGCTGTATCATCAGGCACTTCGATTATAATTGGCTCCTTATTTGGTTGTAGACCTGAGTCTTGGTCCACTGGAGTTTGTAGTTCTGCTTTGATAGGTGACACTACATCTTTATTAGTCATTGGAACTTCCTTGATGCTTATCTTTGACTTATCATTCAATTGAATTACGTGCACTGGTTCAGTGGACTCTTCCATGCTCTTTGCATGTGCTTGTTGGTTGTTAGGTGTGACTTCGACTTGATTGATCTCTGTCCAATCCTCATTGTGTGTTTCTGTTTGTATATCCGTATCCAGGGTGTCCTTCTCAGGGCTTGATTCCTCATTAGAGCTTGATTCCTCCAACCCTATTTCTTTGTATCTGAAAGGTACTTTCTGAGTATGTTCTTTATCCTTCTATTTCTTTTCCTGGCTTGCCTGTCTGTAATGGTGACCTTGAATATTCAAATTTACTTGCCCCCGTATATACTGATGCGTTTCTTCCAGGGCTGCAGAGAGGTCTCTCTTGGTTATTGGCTGTTGTGTCATAGGAATCTTCGGTAACGCATGTGTTCTTTTTTATTGTGGTATCTCTTGAGCTTCTTCCTCTCTTAGGCATTTAGTTCCTCTCATAGGTGTCTTTGAACTGGTTCCTACTTCTTCAACAGTGATGACTGTTTTCTTTTTCTTTGGAACAGTTGCTAACTTTACGTATTTGTCCATCTCAGTTGAGGTTGGCATCAAGCCTAAGCAATCCTTCATTTCAAGAGCCTCATAAATGATTAAGGTCAATGCCGAATTTCCATTCAAGATTTTTTTCTGACTCCACTTCTTCTTTGCTTCAAATAGGCGTTCTTGGACATATGGAGTCATATTTACTTGATTTCTGACATGCCTCATAGCATGTGAGAGCAGTTAGTTGTAAGAGTATCCCAAGCATCCTTTGCTATCTCGCAGGAGTGAATGTAAGGAATAATGGTACATTTGATAGACAAAGCCATCAATGCATGTGCTTGCGCATCTCTGCCATCCCAACAAAGTTGCTCATAGTAGATGTAATAGGAATTGCAACACGACCAGGAAATTGAAGATCACCATCTTCAACACCATCTACATCACCTTCAATAATTATATTTGCAGGTGTATTAGGATGTTTTTCAACACCTTGCACAATACTTCACATCCCTTTTGCTACCAGTACATGACGCATCATATATGCATCATGTAAATAGTACCATCCAACATATCCTTATCAACCAACAAATGAAATACATCATTGCTTTTGACCATGGCTAGTGACTAAATGCCTTGATGCGAAAAATTGATTGTATATCAAAAAGTTGAACCAAAAGACCCTGTCGAGCTCTACTAAACTTATAAAAGACTTTGAGGTGCTTGTATTGACGAACCAAAACCTATACATATGCTTGGCACAAAAGGATAAAATGTCCTACATAGTCATTATAATAGTGCATTCGAAGGCTGGAATGAGCTCGAATAAAAAATTCAACACTAGAAAAAGAAGTTGTTTTGAACTCTTAATTTCCCAAAGTATGCTCACCAATTTTCATGTGATTTAGGGATTGTGACTAGAGGGGTGTCGACGACGCCCTAGATGAAGCAATGACCTTCTTTGATTCCAATTGTTGGAGTTCAAGGTCTATGGAAACACACAAACAACACAAGGAAGAAGAAGATGCTCGAATCACAACACAAATAAATGTATTACCAAGTGAATGTACTAAAGATTAATGAGCCGTTAGGATTATAGGCACATATACAAGACACGAGAAGAAAACCTCCTAAAGAGGGCAAAAAGTGTCCCGATGATCCTTAATATGTTCGCAAACATCACTATCAAAATATATCAACAACTAAAACCTCTTGGCTGAGGCCATTGGATGTTTCAAAAACCATATGTGAATGGCATTAGTGAAGAAGCATCATGATATATTAGGATGCATGAAAATATGAATGATTTTTTGGAAAGCCTCATAGTTGTGCACCTATAGAGTTGATGTAATGTGATCTTGTGGACCCACATACGTAGAGGTAATACAATAACAAAATCTCACAAGAGCACACACAGAATAGAGAGAGAGACAAGATTGAACACTAGATTGGGTATAATCTCCCCCCACATACTCTGATGGATGATTCTATCAGAGTATGTGTACTTATAGGTCTTTCCATCATGTATTGAATAGAAGATACATGAGGGAGGTGCTTCGAAAAGCGTGCATTTACAAAAAATCTACGAAATCTATAAAACGTTGCTTTCTAACTCATCTACTATTTTTACAAAAATGTATAAAATACTATCTTTTAAATATCTTTAAAAATATATGAGTAAATCCATGCACATTCATGCCCTCATAATTCTTCACTTGCTAAATCAAAATACAATCACATTAAAAACATCAAGACATAAAATCCATTTAACACTCCATTATTTTGTAAAATATAACATGCCTCCAAGTTGACAAGCAACTGACCTCAGTTGATAAGAATCAAATAGACATGGATCGCTAGTCACATGTCCCAGCATTGAACAATCATAAGCATATTCCATGTAAAAACACATGGATGGAAATGGAAAACTAGAATTTAATGTGACTGTGAATGATATGCAAAAATCAAGTGGTCATAATGTGGAGTTAATGATGTCTTATGAATCCATTGAGATTATTCATGTGAGTGATTTTTATATTTAACTAAATATCTATGATATTGCTTACCAATGCATGTAGTAGTAACATCATAATCAAATATTTTCTCTAGAACTAAAATTCCAGCATCCTCTTCAAGTAAAGGAGGATCATCTAAAATAGGAGTGAGTGGTAAAGTTCCTTTAAAGGATTTCAATAAACTAGTATGAAAAGAATTATGTTTATTCCAATGAGAAGGTATGTCTAATCTAAAAGCATTCTCATTTATTTTTTGAATAATATGGAAAGGTCCATAATAACATGGTGCAAGTTTAACCTTAAGTTAGTGGTATATGAAAATTGTAGTAAATGAATTTTCTCATTATTGTTACTTGGATTATCTAAAGAATGACAACATAACAAATCTAAAATAGTACTATATGTAGCTTCACTTTGCCCATTATTTTCAGGATGAAATGCAGAGCTAAAGTCTATTTTGGAGCCTACATTTTTACATTTGATAAATAACTTAATAGCTTGAGGTGTTGATAAATTCTTTTTACAAGGAATGAAATATGCTTATTTACTAAACCTATCAACAATTTTTCAAATAATGAGATGAAGTTGTAGGAAGGCCAATAATAAAACCCATAGAAATTTGTTCCCATGGTCCATTAGGTATGGGAAGTGGCATCAATAATCCAAATGATTTACCATGATGTCGTTTCACACATTGACACACAATGCAATGGGAAAAATACTATGCAATATCCTTTTTCATATTTGGCCAAAAGAAGAACTCTTTACATGTAGAAATAGTACTTTGTATGCCCCTATGGCCCATATACACTGGTTCATGCATCTCTTTCATAAAAAAACTTTAAAAACTTGTGTGATGCATAACTTGTGTTGGAAATACAAGAATCCATTACAAAAAAGTGTAGCGATCCTCATTAGATGGTGTTGAATTATTGAAAGCCCTCCATGTTTGTGAAAAATGCAAATCAGATGCATAAGTAGGAATCATGTCATGAAATGAATGAATATGAATAGTAGAAATATTATTGATTGAAACAATATTTGTTTGTGGGGATGGAAACAACTAAGGGTATCAACCACAACATTAGCTTTGCCAGGTTGATATTGAATTACAGGCTGAAAATTTTGTATGAATCAAGCCCATTTAACGTATCTTTCAAAAATCAATGGTTGATTTAATAAATGTTCAATAGCATGTTGGTCTATTTTGATTAGAACTTCTGCACCCATAAGGTAATGTTTCCAAATTTTTAAAGCATGCAAAACAGTTTAGAGTTCCTTATCATATATACTATAATTCTTTTCAAAAGGTTTAAGTTTCCTACTTTCAAATATAATGGGATGATCATTTTGAATTAATACAACACCTATACCTAAACCACTAGCATTTGTAACTACATGGAAAGTTTGTGCAAAATTTGGTAATTGTAAAATAGGTGCATGAGAAAGTGCATGTTTGAGTTTTTCAAAAGATTGTTTTTGTGCTAATCCCCATGAAAATTTTAACTTTTTCTTCAATACTAATGTGAGTGGAAGTGCTAAATAAGAAAAACCTTTTACAAAGTTTTTATAAAACTAGCTAACCCCAAAAAAGAGTGTATTGAGGTACATGCCATTCTTCAATTACTTTAATTTTCTTTGAATCTAAATGAATGCCTTGACTAGAAGCAATATGTCCTAAATACTCTATTTTTTTTGAAAAAAAGAACTCTTTTCAAGATTCACATAAAGTTTGTTTTTGCATAACAAATTAAAGACTATTGCTAAATGATTTTCATGGTCATCCAAAACCTGTTACTAAGCATGTGAAAACAATTTTAGGAATACACTACAATATATGAGGGGAATACCAGGGCTTCTACTGGTGCAAATGCACGGGTGCCAATTTGCCCCGACGTCGATCTAAGTGTCAGTATACGCATCGGTACCAAAGTGCTGGTATACGCATCAGTACCAAAGTGCAGGTATAAGCACCAATATAGGCATCGATATAGGCCTCAATAAAATCATTGGTATTCCCCTTGGAAAAAAGCACCAATATAAGCATCGATATGCACCTGGGCATACCGATGCTTATACTAGTGCCTATACCGACGACCATATCTGCATTTTTTTTTGGCAGAGTGTGTTGACTCTTGTTGCAACAACATTACCATGCTATTATGTAGCAAAAGACAATACACTTTTCCCAAAAAAACCGAGTACATGTGACATGTACTCTAGTGGTTGCCGATTTAGTGTTTAGATGACCGACAACCTAAACATGATTTGACAGAACAAAACACTATCAGACACAAAAGAGATAAGCAGAATGAACCGTGAACCATGTACAAAAGAAATATCCCATAAATGAATCATGTACAAAAGATATATATATTCCATAAATGAACCATGTACAAAAGTGTGGCAAACCACTACCATATATCAGCCAAATACAAAATGTGGCAAAGCACTGCCATATAGGAACCAAATACAAAATTATGGCACACCACTACCATGATGGAGGTGTTAATCTCCAAAAGAACAAGCTATCCTTGATGTTAGAGCACCTCTATATCAATAACAACTCAAAACCTCAACCAATTTTGGAATAACAATACCAAATCATCAAGATTTTATCTAACTGTGAAGAAAGTCATTACACAGAAAAGTCTGCTCCACTTAACTCATTCATTGACGGATGAAATGTGTAAAGTTTCTAATGAAAATTTGTACAAGGTGTTGCCTAAAGGTTGTGCACCTTCTCCAAGTTAAAACTTCTCAAAAGGTTTAGTAAGTCATGAGATTTACTCCAAACAACTCACCTATGTCTAAAACTATACTTTTCTACAGTCAACTTTGACACCTGCAACTTCTAATGCATAGTTCTCTTAGAAACATTTATTCAAATGCTTTTGACCATAGGTAGCTTACCTTCCAACTTAAATAATGAGTGCCTTCTTGCTCAAAACTTTACACTATGGAAGGAGAACTGACCAAAACATTATCACCGAATTTGCACCTGTTGTAGTCTTCTCTTCTTCACATTTACATATGTAAATGTTCCTAGTCTCAATTCTCTCAGCCTGATCACAATTAGGATCTTAAAATTTGTACAGAGGTCATTCTACTATAGACTTAGACTTTCACAAAAGCATTTCACAAAAGGATTAACATAGAAGGAGCAATGAGCAAAATATCGGGTGCAACTTTTCTTCTATTTAGGAAAACATTACATCTGTTTGATGAGAGATATTCTCTTCACTTCTAAAGTGTCTAATGACTCTTACAACTTGTCATTCATTGTCTCTCTTACATGCCCCAACATTCTACTTGTATATATAGGTATATTTGTCCTAACTCTTAACCATAACAAAGGTATAAGTGAGTTAATTACAAGTCTAGTGTACATGTATATACAAGACTTCATTCTCTGATCATGCACTATCTTCAAGCTTCATATATATTGATCTTTGCTTCATCCTTTGACTTCAAACCTTTGTCTAAAACATCACTTGATGGTTGTCATGCACCAACAACTCCCCTTCAATCATCAATTGAGGTTTTCTCCATCTTGTTTATACCTGCCATGTCTCTAATCTCTGTAGCTTTGGTCCATCCAAGCTTTTAGTTAACATATCTGAAATCTGATCTTTTGTTGAAGTATGTATCCCCTTCAATCTCCTTATCTAGCATGAAAAACAGGGTTAGCAGCTAGATACAATGAACTCATATTATCTCCATGAATAGTGGGTGTACTCTGAATGATGTCAAAACTCTTCATGAGAGTCTTGAACCATATGACCTCCTTTGTAACTTCAACCATACCTTTATACTCTGCTTCTGTAGATGACAAAGAAACTGTGTGTTGCTTCTTAGAACACCAAGAGATTAGCTTATCTCCAACATAAGATAAATATCCATAGGTTGATCTCATATCACCACGACTACCTGCCCAATCTGTATCAGTAGATATCTTGATGTTTGTATCTGATGTGAAACCATAATACAAACCTTCCTTGAGTGTACCCTTAATATATCTTAGCACCCTTTGTCCTGCAACCCAATGTTCTTTGCTAGGACAATGCATGAATTGAGACCACTCCAACTACATATGACAAATCAGGCCTAGTTAATGTAGCATAGATTAGACTACCAACCAGACTTTGATATAGCTTTATATCCTTGAATTCTTCTTTGATTCACCTCCATTGGAGTAGGTGCTACCCTGCAATCTTCCATTCTTGATTAACAAGTTCTTCAAATACCTTTCTTGAGTCACATATACTCCATGTTGAGTATATGAGACCTCCATGCCCAAGAAATATGACAAGTCTCCCAAGTCACTAATCTTGAACTCTTTCTCCATTTGCTTCTTAAGACTTTGTATGCCCTTCTCATTTGTACGTGTAAGAATTATTTCATCAACATATATACACATGTAAATGGACCCATCATCACTTGCTTTAACAAGCAAGCTACTATCTGCTTTAGACACTTGGAAACCAAGTTCTTTAAAGAAATTCACAAGTCTATAATTCCATGCCCTTGGGGCTTGCTTCAAATCATACAAAGCTCTCTTGAGCTTACATACATACCCTAGATACCTTTTATCTTTAAACCCTTCTGGTTGCTCCATGAAAACATCATCTGAAATGTAACCATTTAGAAAAGCATTCTTCACATCTAATTGACATAGTTTCCAACCTTTACATGCACAGCAATGATTAATGTCCTTATAGTTGTCATCTTTGCCACATGACTATAAGTCTCATCATAATCTATACCATATGTCTGAGCATACCCTTTCACAACAAGTCTAGCTTTATACCTAGACACACTTCCATCTACATACCTCTTTGTCTTGTAGACCCATTTGCATCCAATGATCTTCTGACTATTTGGTTTAGGAACCAAATCCCATGTCTCATTTTCCATCAATGCATCATACTCTTCCTGCATATCTTTCTCCCAATTTTCCTTACCTTTTGCCTCTACATATGTAGAAGGCTCCTCCTTTGCTTTCACCATATAAGCATAATCGTTAGTGGTAAAAAAAGAAGTGTCATAGCTATACCTTGTAGGTTGCCATTTGTGTCTTGAAGACCTTCTAAGTTCTCCACTTCTTGAAGTTTCTGGTTCATCACATTCTGGATCAAACCTTGGCCTTTCTTCAACTTCAACTTGTACTTCATTATTCTCTTCTTCATGAAATATTTGAACCTTTGATTTACCTTTCTTATGATTCAAGGTTTCTTCATCACCTGCATGAATATTAATTGTACCTGCATACCAAGTACCCTGATCATCAAATGTAACATCCTTTGACACAAGGAATTGCTTTGTGGATGGACTCCACAACCTATAACCCATATGTTTATCATCATATCCAATGAACACACACTTTTCAGCTTTAGGTTCCAATTTATGCCTCAACTGAGATGGCACATATGCATAAGCCAAACATCCAAATACTTTGCAATGATCTAAGGTAGGTCTTGTAGTAAATGCTTCGATGAGCTCCCCAATTTTGGCTAGCTTCTGCACGCCGATCGATGTCGTCTGCTCTGATGTGAGTGCGCACGGAGAACCCTCATTTCGAATCCGCCCAACCGCGTACCTCTCTCGATTTCATACTCCTTAATTGGAGTGACTTGTGGCATCTCACATGAGTGCCACATGGCACTCATGTGTGTGCCCTTATAGTGGAGCCCAAGAGATGGTTCACACCATCTCTTCTATAGGGACTCCCTTCATAACATTTCCTTCCCCTTAACTCCATTTTTGTCCTCAAAAATGGTATTGGAAGGTCTAGAAATCAAGAGGGTGGTACTCCCACTATATCCCCATGTATAGAAATACATGGTCCTATCTCCGTGTTGTTTCCCCATATCCTTCCCCTTAAGAAAACTCTTGAGAAGGTAAACTGAAACTGGGAAACCGTCTCTGAAGGGTGCTAACCCGCTCCCATGTGGCACTATCTTCTGAACTATCTTTCCACTTTACTAGACACTCTTTATACAAGTGACTCCTCGTCCGTTTCTCTCGAGTGCGTAGTATGCTCTCTGGCTCATGTGGAATAGATTGAACAGAAATAGGCTCTACTACCTCACTATCTGGAAGGAGGTTGTCAGATTCACCCAGCCTTTTCTTAAGCCGGCTAACATGAAAAACTGGATGGATTTGACTATTCTCTGGAAGTTGGAGCTGGTAAGCCATCTTTCCTATTCTCTTAAGTATTTGGAAAGGTCCACAATACCTAGGAGATAATTTTGGACAAGGTCCCGTCTTCATGGTTTCAGACCTAGATGGAACTCTAAGATAGACTTTCTCTCCTACCTCAAAGTTGATATCTCTTCTTTGAGGGTCAGCATAGGCTCTAGCCCTATCCTGAGCTTTCCTAATGCTGTCCTTAGCAAGTCTAAGCATATCATTCATTTCTTCCAGGAAGTCCTTTGCAGCTTGAACTTTTTCATTCTGCAAGCCAACTGCATAAGGAGCCCTTGGCTGAAACCCATACATAAGCATAAATGGACTATGCCCAGTGGAAGAGTGCTTGGCACTATTATATGCAAACTCTACTATAGGTAAGTACTCCTCCCAATTAGTTTGCCTTTCATTCACATATGCTCGAAGCATATCCTCTAGGATTTGGTTAACCCTTTTTGTTTGCCCATCCGACTGTGGATGTTCGGCCGTACTCATGCTAAGTTTTGTATCCAACCTTTTGAAAACCGCTCTCCAAAAGTGGCTAGTAAACTTCCTATCCCGATCAGAAACTATGTCTAGAGGAAGACCATATAACCGGTATAGGTTCTCTACAAAGAGTCTAGCCAACTCAGGTGTCTTCACTGTAGTATGTGTTGGAATAAACCTAGCCATTTTGGTTAACCTATCCACAATTACCCAGACCGAGTCGTGCCCTCTCTGTGTCTTAGGTAATCCAACTATAAAGTCCATGGAGATACTCTCCCACTTCCCATTAGGAATATCCAATGGGTGGAGTAGTCCTCCAATCCTCAACCTCTCAGCTTTGTTGACCTGGCATTTATTGCACTTAAGCACATATTCTAGGACGTCCTTATGAAGTCCAGGCCAATAAAACTGCCTTTTAACAAGATCATAAGTCTTGTTAACTCCTGGGTGTCCCGCACTAGGTGTGTCATGACACTCATACAAAATATGCCGTCTCAACTCCGTATCTCTAGGGACACACACCTTACCTTTATATAACAGATATCCATCTTGGACACTGTAATTCTTCCACTTGAATCCTTCTTGAGTACCCGTCGATACTCTATCCTCATTGGAAACCCGTATATCACGATCCCCATTCTCTATGGCTTCCCAAATCTCAGAATATGCAGGATCAAGCCTACATTTCCCTCTAAAAGACTCAAGTAGCTCACTAGTGATCTGAGTAAAACTCAGTCCATTGAGCATAGGCATGCGGCTAAGTGAATCAGCCACTACATTAAACTTTCCCTTCCTATACCTAAGCTCATAATCAAACTCTTGAAGGGTCTCTGCCCATCGGGCCTTCCGACCTTTAAGGTCTGTTTGATTAGAGAGCCACTTAATGCTCTCTTGATCAAACACTATCGTAACTTTGGCACCATATAAATAATGACGCCACTTCGTCAAAGCATGGACTATTGCATACAACTCCTTCTCATAGACGGAGTAATTCTTTTGAGCCGGTTCTAGTTTCTTGCTCTCAAAAGCTAATGGTCGACCATCCTGTACTAAAACCGCTCCTATAGCAAAATCACTCGCGTCAGTCTCAACCACAAATGGTTTATTGGGATCTGCTATATGTAAAAGTGGAGCTGTAGCAATAGCTACTTTCAACTTTTCCATACTTTGCTTCTGTTCGTCTCCCCAATGAAAGGCTTTCCCTTTCCCTTTAAGCTGTTCCGTCATCGGGACAGCAATTTTGGCATAGTTCTTAATGAATCTTCGATAGAAACCTGATAAACCTAGGAAGATCTGCAGCTCCTCCAGGTTCCGTGGATGTGGCCATTCCATAATAGCCCTTACTTTTTCAGGATCCATCTGGATTCCATCTTGGGAGACTATATGCCCAAGGTACCTAACCTCTGTCTTGAAAAATTCACACTTTGACTCCTTAGCAAAGAGCGAATTTTCCCTTAGCACTTGAAATACTTTTCTCAAGTGTTCCAAGTGTTCCTGTTCTGATGCACTATAGATCAGAATGTCATCTAAAAAGTCTACTACAAAGTGTCCTAGATAAGGCCGTAAAACACTATTCATGAGTTTCATGAAAGTGGCAGGAGCATTGGTGAGACCAAAAGGCATCACCAAAAACTCATAATGCCCATATCTAGTCCTAAATGCAGTCTTAGGGACATCCTCTGCCCTAATCCCGATCTGATGATATCCTGATCTAAGGTCAAGCTTGGTAAAATACCTAGCTTGATGTAACTGATCAAATAGATCTTCCAACCTAGGCATTGGAAATCTATTTTTGATAGTTACCTTATTAAGTGCTCTATAATCTATACATAGTCTCATAGAGCCATCTTTCTTTTTAACTAGGAGCATTGGCGATGCCCATGGTGAGTTACTAGGTTTAATGAAGCCTTTATCTAAATAATCCTGCAATTGCTTCTCAACCTCCTCATGCTGAGAAACACTAAGCCTATAAGGTGGTCTACAAATAGGGTTAGTGTTAGTAACAACTTCTATGGCATGGTCAATGTCCCCTCTCTCAGGTGGTAGCCCTCTAGGTAAGTCAGTGGGAAAAACATCTCTGTATTCAAACATAAGATCCTTAAAACTTTTAACTACACACTCTTGCAAAAAAGAATAGTAGAAAGTCCTGTTCATATTTACATTCAAAGCATGAAAATATACATCAGATGAGCTGTCTGTACAATGCTCCATATCATGACTATACAATAAAAACATATCCTGTACATGCTGTGAACAACAGAGACTATACAACTCTAATGATGAGATGAGAGGTGCACTAGGTACATCTCTCTCTCCTCGAATATAAACTTTACTTCCATTCTTTTCAAACTCGAGTGTGTTATTTTGATAGCTGCGTTTAAGTGTATCTCCCAACCCCCATAGCCACTCTCTTCCTAAGACTAGATCTGTCCTCTCCATGTTCATAATTTGGAAGCCCATATGATCTGTATAATCCTGCATCTTGACTTCCAAATTGGATACCATAGTATCCCATATTCTTTTATCTTGCCCTTGCATCATAGATACAATGTATTTATGTGCACTAGGCTGCTGGGGAATCTTCAATTTCTTGACCAAAGCATAGTTTATGAAGTTATGAGTGGTAGAATCATCTATCATGACTCGCACCCTGGTCCCGTATACACTACCATGTAGCTTGACCAAGTCATGTGGTCCAAACTGCGGTGACCACAATGACTGAGTCAAACAACACGTGTGCTCTATATCCTCGTGCATCACCTCCACTCCCTTGCAGCTAGAGCTGCCATGAATGGGAAGGGTCTGCACTAGGTGGACCGCCTTTTTGCCCCTTTCAGGAGCCGTACTAGACTCTGGTCCTTTCTTCTTTTCTTCCCCCTCCTTGAGTGGACATGTAGCGTAAGCACCACCTCCTTTACTTGTCAATCCGCGGAGACGTGAGGACCGGTATGAAGACCACGAGCAAGTGAAGGCACAAGTGCGTGAGTGAAAGCACACAAACATGCACACACATACACACACACGTGCACAAAGTAAGATCAAAGAGAGGAACAATGGAAAGCTTAGATTGCAAAAGAGTTCTCTTACAAAAGTTCTATTCTCTAACAAGCTAACCTCAAAAATGAGCTCTCTAGCTCTTTTTATAGTTTTTTGACTAGTTTTGGCCCTGTCCAGACCTAGTGTCCGGCCTAGTTAAAAATTAGGTTCCAGGGCTTATTTGAGGGCTCAAACGAAGTCTAAAAATTATGAAAATTGGTACGATGGTACTTCTAATACTCCTCAAGCTCGAGGACTCCTCGTCTTGAACAAAATGGAGTTACTAAAAATAGATAATGGTATTTACAATGGTTTCTAGTGATGAAAATCACTATTTTTGTAGGGGATTCTTCTGAAAATTTGACATACACTTCTTGGAGCTCCCTACTTGCTCTCTCTTCTTCTATGTCCACTTCTTTGATGTGCTTCCATGCTTTGTCCTTGACCTTGAGCTTCAACACTCCCCCCCCTCTCGAGTCTGTCGTCCCTGACAGACCCTTGTTGTAGTGATTGTTCCAAGTAGTGCCTTGAGAGGGAGTGTCCCTTCTGTAGAACACAAGTCGTCCGACGTTCTTCATCTATCACTGTGAGTCTTTGCAGGTTGTAGTCTCTTGGTATGTGCTTCTGCCTTGTATTCCAGCATGACTGTGTCGTTGTGAGTCTCCGTTGATGTTTTCTAGATCTTCCAAAGTTGATCTTCATAGTAGTCAAGCCAAGTACTCATAACCCATATTGAGTGATGGGTAAGTGTGTTCGTGCATGGGTTGAAAAAAGTATGTGCCTTGTGCACGGCCTTGTAATGTAGCCCTACGCATGCTTACTTGGAAAATGCATTGGAAGAAGTATGGTGCAAAAATTGCGGGTCTTGAGCTAAGTGCTCAAGGGTATGCTGACGAAGAGGTTTCCTAAACTATCATGGTTATGGTGTTTCCAGAGTAAAGATACTTACCATGGCGAAGGTTGATGGATGTTTGCCTCTTCGTGTTGTACACTCGGCCTTTGGGATGGAACCTTGTTGATGAATGTCCATGTTGATTGTCCACTGATGAGATCTTTTGAGTGGTGGATCCCCTCTCCTCTTTTCAAAGCAACATTTGTCACTAACAATGTGCATTTCTGAGCTTGGGCTCATGCACGTTCACTTCCCTATATTGACACTCAGAGGAATATTGGACACGTGCCGGTTTCTAAGAGATTACCATGCTGATTGACATAGACCCTTCACCAGTGCTACTGTTCCATACTGGTTCAGGAATTATTGAGAATTGAATTGCTTTATATTCTTTGGCAAGCAACATCGGGTAACTACACCAAGCTGAGTTTCACATATTCTCTTTAGCTTCCCATATACAGGAGTCTTCTCCTCCAGAACTACCTTTTGCAGATATCTCCTTGGCTGCTCTGGTACATACAGTAGTTAAGCATCACTCAAGCTGCGGACCTTCAAGCTCTTCATTCCTACCATGGTAAGAGAAAATCATAGTTGTAGATGCCATGTTCATGCCAAATGCTTGTCCTCTACCAGATAAGGCAGCAATAATCTCACTGCTGGCCGAGACACACTGGGAACAAGCTCTCTCCCACTTCCTTTTTTTTTTTTTTTTTTTTTTTTTTTTTTTTTTTTAAGAAAAAGGATATCACAAAACAAGAACACAAAAGTTAGTATCAATAGAAATGTTCGACATATGTCACTGTGCTCTTGTGCATGGGATTCTCAAGTGTGTCTATGCACGGCCGTGTAATGTGGCCCTATATTAATGCATACTTTGGAAATGCATGACCTGAATGGTGCAAAAGACAGGGTTGTGCAAGGAGCACATGGTTGTTGCTCGTTCGAGGCTTTCGATGTTATTTGTGGAGGTTGATGCCGGCCTTAGTGGAGGTATCCATTGAGTCTCGAACTGATGTAATCCTCCTTATTGGAGTCCATTTTAGAACATCATTTGGCACTGTAGAGGTCACTTCAGGCATCTTTCTCTTTGGATGCTTTCTGAACTGTGGTATCCAGTGTGGTTGATGCTTTGGTTCGGTGGAGGCTACTTGCACTTTTGGCTTCCAAACCCATATCCTTTTTGCATGTCTTCCTACTAATGTTGAAGAGCTGATTTGATCTTCCTTTGGTCTCTGTACGTGGTTCTTACCCTTTTCTCTTTTTGGCCTCTTCGTTGAAACCTTTTGCATGTGGGAGAACAAAGGTTGTTGTGGGTGTAGGATCTTCTTAGGTACCCACATCTGTAATTGCCCTTGTTGAGCTGCAGCTAACTTCTTAGGCACCCAAACTTGTTGGATATCTTGTGACGGAGCTTGTCTGAGCTGCTTCCTTCGTCTTCTGGCTTGGTTAGTGTGCATGGATGGGATTTGTGGGGGTAAGGCTGGTGGTTGCTCTCCTTTGCGTACCCAGATCTGCTTCATGCCCGGAACCGCTTTTTTACCGAATGGTGTCTTTCTATTTGATGTAGCAGTTGTCGTGAACGGTGGTGTTTGCTTGTGTGGTGGGCTCACTACTGTGGCTACTTGAGTCTTTGGAGAAGAAGAAAGATCCACCCGCCTTCGAACCTGGTCTTCCACGACTGACTCCTTCTGCATCATAGAGCTTTTGACACATACAACATCTTCTTTCATATGATTAGTCTTGGAAGAACTAAGAGAGTGTGTGGTGCCATGATCTAGGAGCATGCAGTTCTCTAATTCTAATGTAATGCATTGTTCATGTACCCAAACTTGAAGAATTTGACTTCTTAGGTTTAAGTTAACTGCATGGTCATAGATCCAATCTTGACCCAAGACAAGTGGTTCTGTAAGGTTCTCATCTTGACATACTAGCGCTTTGACTTTCATTGGAACATCTTGAAGGTAGATGGGAAGTTCCACCTCGCCCAAACAAGGGGTTTCCACACCTCCCAATCCTATGAGATAAGCTTCTATGGGATTGATGTTCAACCCCAAGTCTTGGCAGTAGGAAAGTTTAACTGCACTACTTGCTGCACCTGAGTCAATCAATGCTTTCACCGTCCTTGCACCCTTCCCTTGTCCTATCTCTATGGTCACAAAGGGTCTTCGGTCAATGACCTGAGAAGTCGCAATGCCTGACTTTTGACACATATCCATGTGATATTTTGGGGCTTTTGAGTTGACATCTAGGCCTAATCGCCTTAACTTATTTTGCCTAATACGCTCTCTGGCCTCTTCCTGTGCTTCTTCTCTCACTCTTAACTCTTCTTCTTTTCGCTTCTTCGCAGTGTTGAGTCTCATTAGCATATCCTCAGTAAGAGGTTCTTGATATAGCTTGACTCTACAGCCACTAATATAGTTTGGCAAGATATCTCCTTCTAGAGTGGCCAACTGAACTGCACCACTAGTGGAAATTCTATTAATGATCATGGGTCCATAACCTCTTTTTTCCAACTTACGGGCATGTTGTTTTAGTGTGTATACCAACACTAGATCTCCCTCTTTCAATCCCTTATCCTTGATGTGTGCATCAAAGTATGCCTTTTGCCTCTTCTTTGCAGCGTAGATGCCTGCTGCCGCTCGTAGCCTCGTTTCACCCAAGCGTTCGAGATCAAAGATCCTAGAGGACAATTCATGCCCATTCCACTCATACTCTTGTGCTACTTTTAAGGCAGGGATTAAGAAATCTAATGGTAGCACAGCGTTCTGTCCGAAGACCATCTGAAATGGGGTGGCGTTGAGTACCGTTTTGTAGGCAACTCGATAAGCCCAAACAGCATGATGAAGTTGTTTGTCCCAATCAGAGCGTTTATTATTTACCAATTTTGTCAATACGTTACAGAGGATCTTATTGGTACTCTCGGCTTGTCCGTTGGCTTGTGGATGATAGGGGGCGGATTTCTTATGTATCACCAAGAATTCTTGGAGAAGATTTTCAATGACTTCATTCAAGAAGTGTGTGCCTCTATCGCTCACCAACTCTATTGGTAGTCCATATCTCGTGAACACATTCTCGAATAAGAACTTAGCCGTAGTCTGAGCATCATTCTTTGTTGTGGCTTTGACTTCTACCCACTTTGTAAGGTAATCTGTGGCTACAATGATGTACTCTGCATGGGAGTTTCTAGCTGGGGGGTTAATAGGACCTATGAAGTCTATGCCCCATTTCGAAAATGCACGTCCTCCCATCATTGGCCTCAAGGGCATCTCGTCTTTTCTCACTGGATATTGTGCACGTTGGCAAGTGTCACATTTCTTCACATAGGTATGTGCATCCATATGAAGAGTGGGCCACCAAAGTCCTGAGAATAGAATGGTTTTAATCACTCGGTCAGGGCCAAAATGTCCCCCTGCAACACCACTGTGTGCAGTCTCTAAGACCCTTAAATAGTCTGATTCATGAACGCACAGTCTTAAGTAACCATCTTTACCTCTTCGGTATAGGTTTTCTCCTACTAAGGCATAGCCTTGAGCCTCTTGCTCCATATTTCGTCTTCTTGCTAGACTGGCCTCTTTGGGTAATCTTCCCGATCTCATAAACTCTACCAATGGAGTACTCCAATCTGGAATTAATGATACTTGATAAAGGGTCGCATGCTCCACTGGTGGTTTCTCTCTACACATTGGACAATTCTTGATCCACTCATGTATTTCTTTGTCCATGCTAGGCCAATACACTCCTAAACGTTTCAAATTCTGCAATGTTCGTTGTTTAGAATAGTGATTTCCTAGCAATCCCTCATGAGCTTGCTGCAACCAACTACTATGTTCATCATCCTCGACACAACAAGCTAATACACCCTCAGTATCTTGTTTGTACATGCTTCCTGCCAATATGTGATATTTTTGTGATTTTACAATTTCTTCTTGTGATGTTTTCACATTCTTATTTGCAGGGCCGAAGGTTAGGACTGGTACCAACTTATTTGCCCATTTAGGAACAACTTCCAAATTGAACAGATAAGCATCAGGTAGTTCATCAGACACTCCTTGTGGTGACTCTCCTGAAGTAATGCGAGAAAGGTGATCTGCCCGAAGGTGGGTTCTACCTTTCCTGACAACAACTTCAAAGTCATACTCCATTAGTAAGAGGAACCATCTTACTAAGCGTCCAGTGTTGCAAGGTTTATTGACCAAATATAACAAAGCTTGATGATCAGTGAAGAACTTGAACTTGTTGGCCAATAAATAGTGTCTAAACTTCTTTACAGCATATACCATGCCTAACCCTTCTCGCTCGGTTGTGGTATAATTTCTTTCGGCTGGGTTTAGTTGTCTACTAGCATATGCTATGGGCAAATCTAAATTCCCTTCACCTGTGGGTTGTGCCAGCACACATCCTATGGCATGATTGGATGCATCCACATGGACATGGAATGGTTTATTCCAATCAGGAGTGGTCAGTATTGGTGCTGTGCACAAACGTTTCTTCAGTTCATTGAAAGAATTCTCGCATTCGTCGTTCCACTCAAAATTAGACAACAAGGCATAAAGGGGTCTAGCTATGATCGCGTACATGTGGATAAACCTACGGTAATATCCACAATGGCCCATAAAGGCTTGTACCTCTTTAACATTCCTTGGCCTTGGCAGCTCCGCTATGGCTCGTACCTTATCTTCATCCGTTGAGATTCCATTCTTAGAAACAATATGACCGAGGATTTTACCTTGACGCACCATGAACACACACTTTTCTGGGTTCAGACACACTCGATATTCTCTACACTTGTTGAAGATTTGTCTGAGTTCAGGGATGTGAACCCGTCTTTCTTGGGAATGAGCACATAAATCATCCACATACACTTCTAAGCTCTTTCGCAAGAACTCTTTGAAGACATGACACATGAGCCTTTGGAATGTTGCAGGTGCATTGGTGAGCCCAAATGGCATCACCCGAAATGCAAAGATTCCCCACTCTGTAGCAAAAGCTGTTTTGTGTTGATCTTCTGGGGCAATGGCTACTTGATTGTAACCTGAAAATCCATCAAGGAAGCTATAAACTTCCTTGCCTGCAACACGCTCCAATAGGTGTTCTGTGATTGGAAGTGGATAACTATCTCTAATCGTAGCGGCATTAACTTTTTTAAGGTTAATACACACTCGCAACTTCCCGTTCTTCTTGGGTACCACAACAATGGGGGACACCCATTCGGTATGCTCAATCTCATAGATGAATCCAGCCTCAATCAACCTATCAATTTCTTCTTTGATTTTGGCTGCATAGGTATCATTATATGTGTAGGGCTTCTGTTTGGTGGGCTTAGCATCAGCAGTCATGGGGATAGTATGAGAACAAATTCTTGGATCTACCCCTTTCAAGTCTCTATAGTGCCATGCAAACACATCCCTATATTCCCTTAATAGAGCTATGAGCTCCATTTCTTCTCTTGCACTTAGATCATCTCCTATATATGTGCATCTCTCTTCGTTCTCTTCAATGGTCACTACGATCTTCTTGGTCTTTTCTTTATTATCATATGATTCTCCTATGATGGCCTCTCTCTTAGGCATTCGTACCAGAATTTTGCGGTCGTCAACTTCATATTTCTTGAAGTTTTCTGGTACTTCAAACAATGATTCCTCCTTTTCTTGTTTCACTGCTTTTCTTTTCTTTTTCTTTTGACTACTCTCACTTCCATCCTTTGAGCTTACTGTTTTAATACTTGTGAGAGGTTCTTCTTCTTTCTGGGTGAACACCCCTATATCTTCTAGATAGTGCTGCTCTGAGTTAAAGCAACTATCCATCACAATAGACTCCAAATCATCGTCATTCTCTTCTTCTTCTATGACATCACTAGGGTCACATTCTTCTAGCAGGGGTTGACACATGAACACTGAGATATCATAACCCTCCTCATCACAATGAGGTGTCCATTGTTCCTCATTGACAGCAATGTCCATGGTGGCTAAGATTTCTGGCCAGCCATGAGGCTCAAACTCCTCATCTGGAAAGATCATCGGTGTGTAGGCTGGGTCCCTAACTGGTCTATCTCCTAGCGAAGTTCCTTCTTCTCTTGCCTTTAAACGTTTTTCCTCTTCCTTTGCGACCTTGCACATCCACAAATGAGTATCTTCATGCAGCCATGATGGATCAGGTGAACTTTCAGAATGCACAGAGATGGAATCTTCTTTCGCTTTGTGGATAGAATTCCACTGTAGGGGTGGTACATCTCTGAAGGTGTAATCCTTCAAATTGACCTTAGTGGTGACCCCTAAGTGCTGTAAGTACAAGGAGTTAGTTCCCCAATCCTGTACTATTTGCAATTGTCGTAGGAAGGGTCTTCCTAGGATCATCTCAAAGACGTTATTTTTCTCAAAGTCACATATAGCAAATGTGTGCTCAAATTCTACACCACAAGTGGTTAGAGTGATCCCTTCTAGCAATCCTAGAGGTCTTTCAAAATGACCATCAGCCATTTGAAGCTTCATTCTAGTTGGTCTTAATGTGGGCTTGCCCCATTGCTTCCACAAGGAGGTGGTCGCAATAGCAACACCAGCACCTGAATCTATGATTGCTTTGGTTGTGTAACCTTGGTAGGTGATGGGAAGATAAGTATTACCTTCTTCACCCTCACACATGTCCCCTATTTTGTCTAGAGGTATCTCTGATACCCTTTGCTTGGAGCCTGCTTTTGGCATGTTGGAATCAAGTTCTGGAACCTGATCCTTCACATGATTCCAGAGCTCAGGTTTTGCTTTGAGCAGCTCTTCTACTGTGAGATGACACTGAACCTTAGTGTTCTTCACGACATCAGTGTTCCTTGGAACCACCGAGTCTTCATTTCTTACCAGTATTGTGGGAGCTCTAATCTGAAGTGATTCAGATTCCCATGGGCCTGGAAATTGAGGCAGTTCTTCTAAGGTATTAGATTCAAAATCTAACCTTTCGTCCTCTTGTTGTTCTGCTTCATCTTCGTAAATAGATGGGATGTCTTGGGGAAATTGATCATGAAGATCATCAATCTCAGGAATAGGAGGGGAATTACCCTTCTCCTTGGCCCATTTCTCTTCTTGTATTTCCCGCAAGAATTCTTGAGAGTACTGTTGAATAGAAGGAGGTATTCCAGCATCCGTGGAATTAGGAACATAAGCTCCCCTGGGTGGTGAGCTTCCTCTTTCAATAACTGGTTGAGCCTGTGGAGGTAAAGAAACTTGTGGTTTGTTTACCAACTGCTCTAATCGTTCTAGTAAGCCCTGGAAATGCAAATCCGATTTGATAGAGTTTGTCTGATTGAACTTTTGACTAGTCTCAAGTATGGCTTGAGCTTGTTCTACCATTTTCATGCACATTTTCATCCGTTCAATCTCTAAATCTGCTCTAGGGTAACTCTTGTCTAGGTTTGCCGCTGTAGGCCCTTCTTGAAGTCGAGCCTGGTAGGCCTTGAACATCATGTCCAAGCCTTCTGGGGTTGGATCTGCAAGAACAGACCCTGGTTGCGGTCTATTTACAATGGGTGGTGGGGTGGGATGAGGTGGAGTGGATGGAGTTTCGGCATGCGAGGGGCTTTGAGATGCAATGTCTTCTATTTTTGTTTTCGCTTCTTTTAAGCTTTCTTCTAGTTCCGATAACTTTTTATTCCACTTGCGATTGGCCTTCTCTCTGGTATCCTTCCATGTTCTTGTTTTCCTCTTACTAGGCTCCCCCGATTCACTCGGCTCTGATTGTTCTACTGGTTTATCCTGTTTTAAGGCTTGTGCTCTAGTGACAGCTTGTATAGGAGCCACATTGCTACTACTTGAACTTGGATCTGCCACTAAGCCTACCACATTAATGGGTGTAATCTTGGGTGCACTAGAGGGGTTTCTTGGACAATCTCTGGGGAGATGGTCTTTGCCACAATCAGGACAAAAAGCCTGTATTGTGATAGCCTGTCCTTGACTCGGAGATGGTGGGTGGGGACAGTCACGAATGAAATGGTCACCATGACATCTGAAACAAGATCCTCTAGGGGCTTGTGGTTTCATTTGTCTCAACTGGGGCCTAGGGTTAGGATTTGTGTACATGACCTTGGAGTATTCTGGCTCCCAATTTTGCTCCATAGGCGGTGCCTCATATTGATACGAGTAAATCTCACTATGTTCAGGTGACTCTGTGTAATAAGCATGTGGACTACCTTCATGGGAGTAGTCTGAACTATGAGCATGAGAGTCATTATCTGGTATCAATGGGGTTAGTGGCACCAAAGCTCTATTTGGATTTTCCTCTCCCATAGCATACTTGACTGGAATCACGTTGGCTGGAGCTGGTGGTTGGTTTACCAAGACAGGTTGTGGCCTATATGGTACCTGATATTGCTGTTGTGGTCTGTAATATGGCTGTTGGTATTGATTCTGATACCTACCTTGTGGGTAAGGTTGCTGATAATTTTGTCTAACAGCCTGCCTATTGTAGGGACAATCTTGAGCCGTGTGGTTTGTGTATTTTCTCTCAATAGTGCAGTATGGAGCATTCCTTTCTCTAATGTTTTGGTTTTGCATTGGGCATACGTTAGCCATGTGGTCACCTCCGCAAGTATAGCACCGATTCAATGAAGTGACTCCTTGTGTTTGTTTATTTTGGACTCCCAGCTTCTTGGCAACTTGCTCAGCTATCTCTTCTATTTCTGTGGAAATCTTTGAAGTATGACTAGTAGAACTATCCGAATCTTTGTAGAGTTTGGCCAATCCTAACTCCTCACCCAAGTTATCTTCTATGTCTATGCACGTCCGCACACACTCTTCTATGGATCTAGGATCTTTCAAGTATACATAGGATCTTAACTTGGTGCTCAATAAGCCATCTAAAAACAAAGCCACTTGTTTGGCTGGTGTGGGTAGCTCTGGAGCAGGGCATCTTTCTAGGTACTGTCTGAACCTTCTACCTGCTAGTCGCACTGTTTCTTGGGGTGTCTGCTTGAAACTATGGATCAGGGACGATGTGTTATGCCTGATACCACTCTTGGAAAATTCTACAATGAATTCTTCTAGCAGTTGACCTATATCGCGATAGCTGCTTCTACTCAATGGTTGAAACCAAGCTAAGGCCGTGCCTTTAAGGGTCAACCCAAATGCCTCGTACTGGGTGAACCAGTCCTCAATTTGTTCGGCTCTCAGCACTTGTTTGTACTCGGCCACATGATCATAAGGATCCCCTGTCCCATCGAAATAGTTCTTCATTGCCTTGATCACGTGACTGGGTTTAATGGTTCTTGGGTACTCCCGGGGTCTAAGCAATGGAAAATCCTGTTCATTTCTTTGTTGCCTATGTGCTTGATGTCTCTCTCTTTCAGGTCTTTCATTTTCAAATCCTAACCTATTCCTGCCCACGGTGTGTGCAAAACTTACCTCAGGTCTCTCTCTAGTTCTTTCTCTCTGGGCTTCATGAGCCTGGGATGATCCTACCCCTTGGAGGCCATGGGAAACATTGGATCTTGGTGGGGGGAAAATCATGTCATTCTTCCATGTATATGCATGTCTATCATGTTCCGTTACCAAGAAAATTTTCTCTGATGTGTTATCCAGGTAGACAACTTTGCCTGGTATCTCAGGATCTTTGAATTCATAGATGATAACTATGCCCAATTGGCTAGGTTGATCTGGCTTGAACCTCCAAAAGGCTTCCTCTGTTTCTCTATTCAAAAATAGTTCTATGCTTTTGTTGTCTTGAGGGATCCAGTCCGGAGTGATCACTCGGGTCAAAACTGACTTACCTCTAGGAGTCTGGGGTCCTTGTCCTACGTTTCCTTGTTCTAGGTCTCCTATCTCACTCTCATGAATGATATTTCCAAACTCATCGGTCCTATCTGGTTGGTTGGTAACCACATACATGGTTCCTTCCTTATCGATGTATGAGCCCTCTTCGAACTTGACCACCGGGTGTTCAAGTCCAAAGGATTGATCTGGATTTTTGAGTTGGACCACTGATCGCCTCAGACCATCCTCATAGATGCGAGCACCTAATTGGTTGGTCCGAATATATTCCAACTGTGTCTTATAGGGACCTTCCGGTGTTTGTAGATGGGCAGTCCCTGAGCCACCTGCAGGTTTTCCCATACTAAAAGACATTTCTGAATCACTTGTGTCTGATCTGAGTAAAAGATGACCACTTAGTTGTTGTGCCCAAGACTTGGATGTATGGTTGACACTAGCCTCAGAAGATCTAATGCTTTGTTTATCCTTGCCTAAGTGTCTACCAGATCTCAGGTTCATAAGCTTTAGTCAAGAGTCCAAATTTTCCCTTTGGTATGGTTCACAATTCTTTAGAGCCCCCTTGGTTCCCTAGTCCCACATGAGGGTCAACTTCAAATTATCCTATCTCAAAATCAACGCATTATTCTTGAAAAAAACAGTTGAGATCGTGTAGGATTTGAAACGAGCTTTCCAACAAGCTATAGAGCTCAAAAAATGGACTTTGGATGAGAAAGTTATGTCAATTCAGGCTCCTGGGGGTCAAAGCAGGCAAACAGGACCTTTGGAGAAAATCGCGATTTTGTGAACTTTCTGAATATCGCGATGCTGTGAAGTCAAAAAAAATCGCGATGTTGAGCACAAAATCGTGTTTTTTGAAAATCGCGATGTTGATCACAAAATCGTGTTTTTTGAAAATCGCGATTTTGAGCAGAAAATCGTGATTTGAAAATCGCGATGTTGAGCAGAAAATCGTGATTTGAAAATCGCGATGTTGATCACAAAATCGTGTTTCTTTGCTGAAAATCGTGATTGGTGAGAATCGCGATTTTGAGCAGAGAATCGTGTTTTTTGAAAATCGTATTTTTCACCTGAAAATCGCGATTTTGAGCAGAGAATCGTGTTTTTTGAAAATCGTATTTTTCACCTGAAAATCGCGATGTTGAGCACAAAATCGTGTTTTTGAAAATCGCGATTTTGAGCAAAAAATCGTGTTTTCACAGAATCGCCTTTTTCACAAAATCGTGTTTTCACAGATTCGCCTTTTTCACAAAATCGTGTTTTTGCTGAAAATCGTGATTGGTGAGAATCGCGATTTTGAGCAGAGAATCGTGTTTTTCAGAGAATCGCGATTTTGAGCAGAGAATCGTGTTTTTTTGAGAAAAACACAGAATCGCGATTTTTTCAACCAACTTTTAGGCGGGAAAACTGAAAATCGTGATTTTTCAAAAAATTTTGAATTTTCACAGAATCGCGATTTTCATCACAGAATCGCGATTTTTGGCGGGAAATTCAAATTTCTGAGCGCCGGCTATGGCGAGCTCCGTATGAGCAGAAAATCATGAAAAAAATACAGCGCTTGCTCTCCCTTGCACCTCCTAACTCCTTCCCACACAATAATGCATGAAAAATGGTATGAAGATGGTGAAAATGCACTAAAAAACAAGAATTTTCTATGAAGAAGAAGATGGAAGAAGGTGGAGATGATGATGATGATGAAGATGAAGAGGAAAAAACAGAAAATGAACTGAAATGACAGTTTTTTTACCTTCCAACGTCGCAAATCTACGATCTTACCATCACAACGCTCGTCCTCGAAGCTCTCTCCCCGGCAACGGCGCCAAAATTTGGTGTAGCGTAAGCACCACCTCCTTTACTTGTCAATCCGCGGAGACGTGAGGACCGGTATGAAGACCACGAGCAAGTGAAGGCACAAGTGCGTGAGTGAAAGCACACAAACATGCACACACATACACACACACGCGCACAAAGTAAGATCAAAGAGAGGAACAATGGAAAGCTTAGATTGCAAAAGAGTTCTCTTACAAAAGTTCTATTCTCTAACAAGCTAACCTCAAAAATGAGCTCTCTAGCTCTTTTTATAGTTTTTTGACTAGTTTTGGCCCTGTCCAGACCTAGTGTCCGGCCTAGTTAAAAATTAGGTTCCAGGGCTTATTTGAGGGCTCAAACGAAGTCTAAAAATTATGAAAATTGGTACGATGGTACTTCTAATACTCCTCAAGCTCGAGGACTCCTCGTCTTGAACAAAATGGAGTTACTAAAAATAGATAATGGTATTTACAATGGTTTCTAGTGATGAAAATCACTATTTTTGTAGGGGATTCTTCTGAAAATTTGACATACACTTCTTGGAGCTCCCTACTTGCTCTCTCTTCTTCTATGTCCACTTCTTTGATGTGCTTCCATGCTTTGTCCTTGACCTTGAGCTTCAACAGGACAGTTCCACTGCGAGTGGCTAGGGGATAGGCACCTAAAACACAGGTTCTCTCTTTTGGCCTTCTCAAACTGGTCTGTGGATAGCTTAGGCTCTTGTGATCTTTGTTTTTTAATAAAAACCTTTTTTTCCCAAAAGGCAACTTTTTCTTAAATTTAGTGGTGCTAAGAGGTTTAAGGGGCTGATCCGTCTCCATAGGAGTATACTGAGGATGGTTATGGTCCTCATATATCTGTGCATATTTGATCGCCTCCTCAAACGTCTTAGGCGCATTCCTCCTGACTTCCCTCTTTATGGCTTTATCCAAGCCCCTAACAAACCCTCTGGTCTTCTGAAAATCATCTAGACCCTTAAGCTTCAAAGTGATCTCTCTATAGTGGGATAGATAGACTGAAAGAGGCCTGCCTCTTTGAGTAATCCTATCCCACTCATCCCAATTCCTCTCCTCTTCATTTTCAGGAAGAAACTCTTTTAGGAAAAGAGTTTCAAACTGAGTCCAGTCACTAGGGATAGAGTTCGCCTCCTTAAGACTCATCCACCACTTATAAGCACGTGGGCCGAGGGAAAGACTCGCCTCTAGCACACGATACTCAGGTGGGGTGCCCTTCAATTGATGCAAATCTTGCCACTTTTGTAAAAAAGTGTAGATTGCATCCTTATTCCTGTCTCGGTCATCCCCCGTGAAGGTTGGTGGCTTTAAGTCTTTCAGGAGGGGAGCTTCCCTAGAGCTTTCTCCTTTATACTTACTAGGAAGAGAAGTCTCTTTCCTAGTAATCTCTAGAGGAATGGTAGGAGTCTCTCTTTCCTTCCTAGCTAGGAAAGAGGTGACACTAGTCTCAAGGGAGATCATTTGAGACTTAAGTTGCTGTATAAGAGATGTAATGCTACCCAAATCTTTCTCTAACTTAAGGGTTTGCTCTTTCAAGTCAATGAATTGGTCACGAGTGACAAATTCATCTATAAGCTCTTCATAAGTGTACTCTTGCTGTGAAGGCTCTTTTTCTTCTAAATTCTCTTCTAATTCTTGTCCTAACTCTACTTCTTCCATCCTAGCATCCTGATCCTCTAGTTGCTCTCTAGGTGGAGAAGTGGTCTCAACTACTTGTTTGCCTTTATTTTCCATGTTTAAGTACCCTTCCCCCGTTTGCTAACTAGAGAGTATGAAAATGAATGGAAGTAGAGTTTAAATATGCAAGAAGAAGAGAGATATAACACAAGAACACTTCCCTGATACAAAGTAGAGTTGCGGAAGCTAAATCCAGGTGGTCCTTGATGCTTCAAGCCGCTGATTTTGATTCCTCGCCAGTCCCAAAAAAAAATTGGAAATGTCCGCTTGGTCCGGGGAGGTTCTAGACACCATAAACCATCCAAAATAACACCAAAAGTGCGTAGGAAAAGCCTCAAACGGGCAAACTGAATGCAACTGAACAATTTCAGAGATTTTCCAATCCTCGCCAGTGCACAAATTGTTGCCCAGCACCTGCACTTCAAGAATTTGAGACAATCCCAAGTGAAAAAATTGGATTTGGAGTCCGGATGAAGAAAAACTAGGCCTGGGAGTGGCCGCCTAGTTCCTGCTGAAGCGCTGCAGAGAGATTTTGATAGGGCAAATCTCTTCCAAATCCAACATTGATGATCTCTGAGCGAAGCTTGAAAGCGTAGCTTCGAAACGTGACCAAGATTTTTAAAATCCGATATGGTATGAAGAAGATATGGTCCGGAGAAGTGAGGTATGTCACCGGTGGGAAGTGAAAAGGTAACCCTCTTAAAGTAGAGACTTTGAAGAGCTCCAAACTGAAGGATTGAAGCTTTTCAATGAAAACCCAAGACCCAAAACCCTTCTCCACAGCCCGTATTACATATGTGCATCCTCATTTAGCTAATATCTTGATCCAAACCATCATTTTCATGATCCCAAGTCCTCAAAATTCTCGAATTTTACCTCTTGTTGTGTGTTGATGTCACTGTTCACTCGAAAAATTTGGAGCCACCGTCGAAGAGCTATGGCAGAGGTCTTTATCCCACATGTGCTTGGGTTGCAGGCCTTTTTGGGGTACAAAAAGAAAGCTCTAAGGAGCTTCACTCATCCAAGAGTGGGGAAGGAGGAGCAAGGCTCCCCCTCGTGGGCTGGCGGACGCCTGCGGGCTCCTCTCTGCGCACGGCGGCAGTTAGTGCCTCGTTTGGTGTGCCTGTGGGCCGTCTCTCGCGCGTGTGGCGTCTGCTGGCGCTGTCCTACGTCTGCTGTCGCTGTCCTGCTCCGATACCAGTGTAGTAAATGCTTCGATGAGCTCCCCAATTTTGGCTAGCTTCTGCACGCCGATCGATGTCGTCTGCTCTGATGTGAGTGCGCACGGAGAACCCTCATTTCGAATCCGCCCAGCCGCGTACCTCTCTCGATTTCATACTCCTTAATTGGAGTGACTTGTGGCATCTCACATGAGTGCCACATGGCACTCATGTGTGTGCCCTTCTAGTGGAGCCCAAGAGATGGTTCACACCATCTCTTCTATAGGGACTCCCTTCATAACAGGTCTCTTACCCCACCATGCCTCATAAGGTGTCATACCCTGCAAAGCTTTACATGGCAACCTATTAACCAAGTATGTAGCTGTATTTACAGCCTCAACCCACAAATAATTGGGGCGATTCTTTTCTTTCATCATTGACCTTGCAAACTCAACAAGGGTTCTATTTCTCCTTTTTGCTACACCATTTTTTTGAGGAGAGTACTTGCAAGTAACTTCCCCTTTTATACCTGCATTCCATAAGTAATCACTGAACTCATTAGAAAAATACTCTCCCCCTCCATCTGACCTTAGTCTCTTCAACTTTTGCCTTGTGATTCTTTCTATATATACATGATAATGTTTAAATGTATTGAATACCTCTGATTTATCTTTGATCACATATATGGTGATTCACCTGGTAGCATCATCAACATAGATCACATAATATCTTGAACCATTAATGCTAAAATCCTTTGATGGTCTCCACACATCTGTGTGAACCAATTCAAGCTTCTCTGAATACATGAAACCATGCTTAGTATATGGTTGCTTATGAGCTTTACCTAATTGACATGAATCACATCTATATGTCATGTGTTAACCTGCAACATTAGGTAATCCAAGCACTGAACCATTGTTAATCATATCCTTAATACCTCTTTCATTGAAATGTCCAAGCCTTTTATGCCAAAGATCTAACTCAAAAATCTTATATCCTCCATAAGTGAACAAGGCATGACCAACATTGCCTTGAATCTTTAATGTGAATAGTCTTCCTTCTTTCTTCCATGAAACAATTTGTTTATACCCATTGCTAGGGTCTTCCACAAAAACTCCATCATTAGTGAACCTTACTTCATAACCTTTCTCAACAATTTTCCCTACACTTATCAAATTCTTTGGAATTGTAGGAACATACAAAACCTTACTCAGAAGAGTGCTCCCATCCTTAGCCTTCACTGATCCAATTGACGTCACATTGTGCTTTGTATTATCACCTGTTTGTACCACATGATTACTTAATTTATTCTCCAAATCAGTAATCAAAGCTATGTTACCACTCAGGTGATTGCTACACCCTGAGTCAATGTAGAAGACTCTTTGATCTTCACTTTGTCTTTCACAAGTTGCATTCATAATTAAGGTTGAATCCTCCTTCTGATCTGAAGCATAATTGTAGTAGGTATTGTTGTAGGATTGACTTTGGAAACTTCTACCTGCATTTCTTCCAAAGAAACCTCTACTAACTCTACCTCTGAAATTACCCCTTTGGTTTCTATTACCTCTTCCTATTGAATTAAAATTCTGATTATATCCTCCACCATTCTGATTATTATGCCAACATTCATGAGCTAAATGATTTGTCTTACCACAAATCCAACAAGATTTGACACCATCTTTATTGCTTCTACCTCTTCCTCTTCCTTTGCCACCACCTCTTCCTCTTAGGAAGTTAGCTTGGCTAGTTGTACCTTCATCTTCATTCAATTGTTGCTTGCCTTTGTTAATCTTCTTCTTGTCCTTTGAATACATTGCTTGACCTGCACTTTTATCAACATCACCTTTGACATTCTGCTCAAAGGTTAGCATATGTCCTAGCAACTGATTCAAATCAGGAATAAAATGATCTAGTGACAATTCAGTGGATAAAATGAATGGATTCCATTTCTCATCTCCTCTCAAACCTGTGAGGATTTGCCTTACCAATTTGTCATGTTCAATATCTTCATAAACTAGTCCTAATGCATCTGCAATGTCCTTCATCCTTGTTACATAATCAAAAATGGATTGAGAAGCCTTCTTTTTGAATGTGGTAAACTCTGCCCATAAAGATGCCTTCCTTGACTTTGTAGTGTTTTCGAAATGCTCTTCCAAAGCATTCCATATATCACTTGCACTTTCAAGTCCTTTAATATGAGGTAGCAAGTAGGCATTAACTCCCATGTAGATAATGCTCCTTGCTTGAGCATCCTTATTCATCCATGTCTTCAAATCTGAGAGCTCCTCCCTAGTTGGAACATGAGGATCTTTAAATTCTGGTTTTTCTTCTTCACCTGTAATGTATCCTATCAAGTCTTTGCTCATAAGATGAGCTTCCATCCTCATAGACCAAGCAGGATAGTTTTCTCTATCCAATTTCTGTATCTGAAGAGAATCTCCCATCCTTTCTTCACCTATGTATTAAATTCTTCAAGCTTTATGAGGAATAAGTGTACCTTTACTTCAAATGTAGATCCTTTTGATCTTCTTGATAGCTTCATGCCTCCTTCTCTAGCTTTCACTTCAATCTTTCACATTTTGAATCTTCAAAGGTTGATTTCTATATAAGGGCAACAATTTGGGTCCTCCTTTCTTCAATTGTGATAACTCCTGCTATGATACCATTGATGGAGAGTGTTAATCTCCAAAAGAACAAGATATCCTTGATGTTAGAGCACCAATATGATGGTTTGACCATATCTATATGTGTGGCCATCGCATCTCATTGTTGACTATATCGGTCACGAGTCTACTATTGCTCATCGTGAATCATATTCCACTCCTCAACATTTAACCATACAGGCTTCGATAAGCCTGCTCTAAACGCATCATGAGCCTTGGATCATTGATGGGATATCATCTCACGTGTTGTGTCCTAAATCCACTTTGAGTTGACAATAGGATGCCAAGGTGTTGGCTGGTACTCCTCATAAATCGTCTCTATGATATAATTTTTGTCATCTTTATCATGTTCACTCCATTTCAACATGATAGAGTATCCAAATTGTATGGAACAAAGTTGTCGTATGCAGTGATGCATCACCTTTCTGGCTGCATCCATCACTAGAGCTCCATCACGTATACTATACACCTTGGAGTCGTCATGGTCATGCGCAACCCAAGGTGTACATGGTGTACCACATGACATACCACATGGCATACCTGCATCTTCGGTACTCGCTCTAAGAGTAGAAGTGGGAGACACAACATTTGTCGCATTGCCTCCACATCTACCTCCTCTAGAGCCACTTGTAGATCCACTTATGGAACCTCCTCCTCTACAGTGTGACCTCGACCGATGAGACAGGCCAACACCTGTATCATGCTAAGGTGTCAAATGCATACATCAACTTTTGGAGCCACTAGGGTGAAGGAGTTTAAAACAACTCCAAGTGCAGCAAGAAGCTAGATGAACCTCACAGGTTATTCTCTGAAAATTTGGTGAGACAAATAGAGAACCTCTCTAGCTTGCAGAAGCCATAACTCCAAAAATATAAAGAGTATTCCAAAACTGTTTTAGTGGAGATACTAGACACTAATAGCTTTCCAATGAGGTATAGATCATCCTAAATGGACATTTGACCACTCAGATATGACTCTTGGAAGATACAGGTATGAGGGACATCTCTAACAGGTGCTGTAGAGAAAACATGCTTTGTTGCAGAGATCATAAATCTGAAATTATACGTCCAATGATCATGAAATTTACACCACGCATATTAGACACATATGGATTTTCAATGAATGTAATAACACAAGATTTGGATCAGTAATCAAGGAGAAACATAGATGCAAATAGAGCACAAAAGTCTAGATATCCTAATTTGATAGTTTATAGCATCATGTAATATTTTGATCATAGCGCACAAACGGCTGCACCAAATGCAATGAGACTTGATATTTCTAAAGTAGACTGTCACAAGATACCTATACCAAGTTACAAAACGGGATTTGGATAAATACACAGGGAGAACCAAGCAAAACAAGCTGATAGATTTTCACATATAGGGCTGCGGCACAGGTAGAAGATACAAAACTCTTTAAGAATGACTTGTATTGAGTACAAAACTCATGTACAGAGGTTGATCAAGCTTCTCCACGCCTTTTATAGTAGTGATCCACATATAAGACCATCCAAGATTAGTCTAAACTCATTAATTCATATAAAACTTGTGTTTGATTGCTTCAACATCTCCCCCTCAAACTCAACTTCCTATGTATCTTGAGGTAGTGGTTTAACTCCAGCGATATCCTTGAATTTGCTGAGCTTAACTCCATCAACTAATTTAGTCATTAGATTTGCAACATGATGATCCATTGGAGTAAAAGAAATTTCAATCTCTTTATCCAAGACTTTCTCCTTGATAAAATGATGATGTATCTCAATGTGCTTCGTTCTTGCATGATAAACCGGATTGGCTGCAAGATGTAGAGAGCTCATGTTATCTCCAAAGATCATTGGTACTCCTTGAAAAATGTCCAAGCTTCTAAAGAGTATTTTCATTCATAAAACCTCTTTTGTAGCTTCTGCTAAACCTTTGTATTCAGCCTCTGTTGAAGAAAGTGCTACTGTAACTTGCTTTTTACTTCTCCAAGAAAGTAGTTTTCCTCCTAAAAAACACATGTAACCTGATGTTGATCGCCTATCATCCTTGTTACCTGCCCAATCAGCATCTGGAAAAACTCTTAAGCTCAAATCAGAAGAATAAGAGTAATAAAGTCCTTCATTCACTGTCTCCTTCAAATATTTAAGTACTCTTTTGGCTGCATGCCAATGTGGTACTCTAGATGCTTGCATATATTGTGAGAGAAATCCAACCAAGTAACTCAAATCTAGTCTGGTTAAAGTAGCATAAATTAAACTTCCAATAAGACTTTGATATGTCTTCACATCATCAAACAATTCACCTTCATGACGAGAAAGTTTATGATTCAACTCCATAGGAGTCCTTGCACCTTTGCAATTATCCATTTGAAACTTCTTTAGCAGATCCTTTATGTATTTCCCCTGAGTAAGATACATACCATGTTTTGTATAAAGGATTTGCATGCCAAGAAAATAAGTTAATCTGCCAAGATCTGAGATTTTGAATTCCTGCTCTAATAAATCTTTGACTCTTTTTATGCCTTCAAAGTAATCAACTGTAATCCACATATATGCAAAGATAAATGGATCCTTCATCTGTATTCTTGATTAGCAAAGAAGGATCAGCTTTACTTACTTCAAAACCTTCATCAATAAGATATTGAACCAACCTATAATTCCAAGCTCTTGGTGCCTATTTAAGTCCATATAAAGCTCTTCTCAGCTTACACACATAATCTGGATATTTTGGATGTTTGAAACCTATAGGTTGCTCAATATACACCTCATCATTAATATAGTCATTCAAGAAAGCATTCTTGATGTCTAATTGATACAAAGGCCAATTCTTTGAAACAACAACAACAAGTAAAGTCCTTATGGTTGACATCTTCGCTACTGGACTAAATGTTTCATTATAATTGAGTCCATGAGTTTGAGCATACCCTTTCACGACGAGCCTTGCTTTATATCTTGAAATCAATACATCTGCATGTCTTTTGATCCTATACACCCATTTGTTTCCTATGACCTTATGTGTATCCGTCCTTGGTATTAGCTCCCATGTATGATTGTCCTCCAAAGCTTCAAATTCTTCAACCATGGCTTGTTCCCATTGAGGCTTTCCTTTAGCTTCATCATAAGATTGAGGCTCTACCTGTTCATCCTCTTCTTTTGCTAAGTATGCATATTGCTTACTTGTAGTAGCAAAAAGTGATGTATCATATCCATATCTATCTGGCTTCTTTCTTTCTCTTTGAGATCTCCTTAAAGCTTGAGGTGAAAACTCAACAGACTAATATTCACAAGCTTTCTGTTTACCTTTTGATTGAGGACCAATCTGCATGCTTATTGGTGAACCATGCTCTTCTTCAATATCACTATCTTGTTCTTGAATCTGCACACTGCTTTTAGGCAAAAGAGGAAATTCAGCATCATAATCATATGAGAGAGGAACTTTACCTTTATCTTGATACCATGACTATTGTTCATCAAATGTAACATCTCTTGACATTGTGAATAATGTTGTTGAAGGATTGTAAAACCTATAACCTTTCTGAGTCAGATCATATCCAATAAATACACACTTCTCTGCCTTTGGTTCTAATTTGCCTCTCAACTCTAATGGTATATAAACATAAGCAAGACAACCAAAGATTCTGCAATGATCCAAATTTGGTCTCCTGCCATGCCACAGTTCATAAGGTGTTACACCATGTAAAGCTCTTGATGGTAACCTGTTTATTAAATATGTACCTGTACTAACTGCTTCTACCCAAAGATAAAGTGGAAGGCTTTTCTCATTCAGCATACTCCTGGCACACTCAACAACTGTCCTGTTTTTTCAGCTTCTCCATTCTGCTCTGGTGTGTACCTACAAGTAATCTCTCTTTTGTGACTTGCCTCCTAGCAAGAAGGCCATTGGCACTAAGTGGGTATACAAGCTGAAGCGTAAGCATGATGGAACAATTGACAAGTATAAGGCTAGGCTTGTTGCAAACGGTTATGCTCAAGAAAGAGGCATTGATTTTGATGAGACCTTTGCTCCTACATGCCAAATGACTACTATTTGTAGCATTTGTGCACTTGCAGCTCATCGTGGTTGGAACACACATCAATTGGACATCAAAACTGCATTTCTTGAATGGTGACTTGCATGAAGAAGTGTATGTTTTTTAGCCCTATGGTTTTGTGCAGAAAGGGCATGAAAACAAAGTGTGTAAATTGAAAAAGACATTATATGATTTGAAGCAAGCACCATGTGCTTGGTATGAAAAGATACATGCCTGCTTGATTGCACATGGTTTTGAGAACATTCCGACTGAGAGCACCTTATATGTTAAGCATGCAAATGATGTGCTTCTGATCATTGTTGTCTATGTTGATGGCATGCTGCTCATTGGTCCTAATGAGAAGCACATTGCTAATTTTAAGGTTGTGTAAGGCCGCCGGATTAGCATCATGTAATTTATATTTTCCTATACCGCATGTACCGAAAGGTTGTAGCGAAGTGTTGTACCCTTTTTATCAATCAATGAAGAGACATTACGGTGGCTCTCCGGTAGAGAGGAGACGGAATCGCCAGACTGTCTGTCTAGGCGATTTGGGTGGAGACATTGTAGTGCAGATTTTCATACTTCTGAGTATTGACACTTTACCTTGTTGAATTATATTAATTTTTGATTAACACAGTAATGTTCGTTGGCGATAATAAGTCTGTGCGACGATAATTATTACTCTCTGCGTTACATACTGTGAAAATCCTAACCAGAATATGAACAGTAATACTATGTAGAAGACATTATACTGGATAATAACGTACTGCTTGTTTGATAAGTTATCTAGGAAAATAAGATACAGGGCCTCTGAATTATCAGACCCCTACCATCCTTAAGAGCCCAAAAAGAGATTAAAAGTGGACTAGACGGTATTCTGCACTTTTAACACTGGTGCCGTCTGTGGGAAGATGGCCATGGATTGAAGAATAATCAATAAGGTGGAGCAGTACGTAAGGCAAGCGGTGCAGAGGTGATATATGCCGGTTACTCAGTCTGGCGAGTCTTATCCGAAGTATCGGAGAGACCAGCATCCCTGGACAATACCAAATTTGTTAGGGACCCCCCCAGGTGGTAGAAATGTAGGCTATTTAAGCCCAGTTGTCAAAGGATCGGAGCCAGTTAGCAATGATTCCGGTACCAGTTCGGTAACACATGATGAGATTCCGGTGTAATTCCGGTACATTCTGAAGAAGGTGCAGTAACTTCTGAGTGTACAGGGACACAGTGCACAGTTGATTCGATACCATCTGGTCAGAATTTGAACCTTTCTGAGGATAAAGTTATGTTACCCAGAGAGATCGTTGCCGGTGGAAGTATACCTTGTTTCGGTGAAAGTTCGACAAGTTCCAGTGAAAGTTCGGTACCAGTTGGTGGGAATTTACAGTTTTCCGGTGACAGTGTGATACTCCCTGGTGGATCTTTATTACGTACACCGCTGTTCGGGGCAAACTTGGCTACCTTTGATACCAAAGCTGAAGATAGGCTATTTGATTTGGAGATATGTAAGAGACTGAACGCTATTTTCGAGCCGGAAGGTGAGCAATCTGATAATACAGATTCCGAAGGGCAAGAGACACCCCCTCAAAACTCAGGAAACAACAACGGTACCAATAATAGCACCATGAGTGGTCAACAACAGCAACAACAACAACAACAACAACAACAACAACCACTTCCACTTTGATCGGTTCCAACAGGGGTGACTTACACAAAGTTTGGTGGATTCTCGAGGGACGATCCTGATGCACATGTGCGCACCTTTGAGATAAGCTATGCAGTGTTGAACCATCCACCCGACCCAGCGTACAAGGCCATCGTATTTTAGGCCACCTTAGTTAATGAAGTAGCTAGATGGTTGACTGAGTATGATATTAATCATTTTGTTAACTATGATGCTGTGAGGGATGCATTTTTACAGAGGTTCCGGTTGAAGAAGAATCTTGCCGAAATCTTCGACTATTTGTAGAACAATCGGCAGAAGCCGCACCAGACTGTTCAGGAATATGCAACATTGTTTAGAACCCACTTACGACAACTGCCTCCGGCACATGCTAATCTACATGATCATCCACTGTGTGGGTGCTATGACACTGGATGCTATTATTGTGATGGCCCTGCAACTAGAGCATAAAGTTGGAGGATTCACCAAAGACTTGGAGTGGCTGAAAGCCAGTAAGAACGTAATAGATGATCCGGCTAAACAAATGTATTGTACCAAGTGCAAAATCCCAGGGCATACCAGTGCTACATGTGCCCTTAACCAGATGTATTGTGCCATCTGCAACACAACAGGACACTCAACAGAAAATTGCGCGTATAATGCCAAGGTGCAGGGGCGAGCAGCTGTAAATGCCATCATACAGGTCATCCAGCAACCCATTACGTGCCACCACAAATGCGAACCAATCAGTCACAAGGATATCGGAATTATAGGGGTCAGTGGAACACCAATTTTAATTCAAATTGATGGAAGATGGGTACATCAGCGGACGGTACTTCTCTGCCACCACCTCGATGCCGTTTTTGTGGCGAGATTGGCCACATTCGTAGGTTTTGCAAGGATGCCGCACAGTACGACAAAAGGAAGAAGGAGCGACAAAATCCAATGACCAACATGGTCTATATTTCACCACTTGAATCACAAGCAGCAGTGGTTTAGACTAGATCGGGTAAGCAGTTGCAACCCGCCGCTGAGGTGTTCGAGCCTGGTATCCGTGAGCAGCAGCGAATGTACACAAAGGCTAGTCAATGGATAGCTAAAGAGCGAACTGTATTTCCTGATCCAATTCTGGTAACACAGGTTCCCCTACCTAAGGCAAGAGCGAATGAACAAACTACTGCCCCAACAACAGTAGAATCATCATCAGAATTGGTGAGAAGTACAATCCAAACAGATCAGGTATGGGATATTCTAGCCAAGGCTTCAATTACACTCCCGTTGGGACAGTTGCTCGCCTTGGTGCTAGGAGTCAGGCAGCAATTTCAACAACAGGTTAGTTCCGGATCTTCCTGTACTCCGGCGACTGCCACAATACAACCGGAAGCTGAATCTACGGTGGATCATTCAGTTCCATTGATCACTGTCTGACATAAAAATCACAAGATTACTCAAGTGTTAATTGATGGCAGTTCGGGTGTGAATATTGCAACTACAGCTCTCTGCAAGCAATTGGGTTGGACCCAAATCGAGCCCGTATAATTTTTTGTATGAATGGCAGATCAATCCTGAGTCCATTCGGTGGGACTAGTACGGAATATTCCGATTACCTTGCAGGTACCACGTTCAAAATGACTTTTGTAGTCTTAGAACTACCAGAATCCAGCCTCGACTACAATCTACTTTTTGGTCGGCCATGGTTGAAACAAGCCATCCAGCCTTGCGAGCTTCATGCAAGACCATATGTAGCGGAGCCAGTCCACATGTTGGAAGGCTTATCTGACGATGAGGAAGAGGCGTTTCTGAAGAACAATAAAGATCTGATCTCCTTAGGTACTATCGATCTCCAATCAGTAGCAGACAAGTGGAGTCCGACAACATGTACGGTTATCTCAATGACCGGAGATGTAGACGCAGATGATAGTGTTGCTATGGATGGAGCCACCCTACATCAACTGTCAGGTGACAATTTGGTGAAACCTCGACAATTTTATGTCCCGGAAGATCAGTTAGTAACATATAATTTGGGTGATGAGGTTAATCCGCGACCAGTTAAGATTAAGGCAGGATTGTCAGAGACATTTCAAGAGGATTTGATACGACTCCTGCGTGAGTTCTCCGATGTTTTTGCTTGGGACTATCGCGATATGAAAGGTCTTGATCCACGGATCTATCAACATCGGGTAGTACTCAAACCAGAGGCGAGGCCAATCAAACAGTCCAATTATCGCATGAACCCCAATTATGTAGCACAGGTCAAAGCAGAACTACATCGGTTATTGAAGGTGGGATTCATTGTACCAATCGAGCACGCTGAATGGATATCACCAATCGTGATTGTTCCGAAGAAAAATAAAGAGCTGCGCATCTGTGTTGATTACCAGAAACTGAATGCTGCTACTGTACCGGATCCATTTCCTCTCCCCTTTCTGGACACAATGCTTGAACGGGTGGCAGGGCACGAGATGTATTCATTTTTGGATGGTTACAGTGGTTATAACCAGGTGAGGATGGCCGAACATGACATACCTAAAACAACCTTTATCACAAACTGGGGTGTTTATGCTTGTACGGTAATGTGGTTTGGATTAAGGAATGCTCCAAGTACGTTTCAACGATGTATGAAAGAAGTCTTTTCACCCTACCTGACTACTTTTATGCAAGTATATTTGGATAAATTTTCCTTATTTGGCAAGATTGCGGCGCTCCTGTATCATTTACGGTGCTGCTTTGAAAAATGTCACGAATACGGATTATGTTTGAATGTGACAAAGTCAGTTTTTATGGTCTGTTGTGGCAAACTACTTGGACATATTATCTCTGCACAAGGAATACAAGTTGATCCGGATAAAGTTGCCACCGTGTTGGAGGCACCAGTCCCCACAACACCGAAAGAAGTTATGCGCTTCTTGGGCCAGATTCGATGGCATGGCAGACATTTACGGTGGTTAGCTCATGTAGCAACACCACTTAATCGGCTCATGACTAGTCCTCCACAATAGTACGAATGGACTCCAGAGTGCCAAAATGCATTTGATCGTTTAAAGGTGTTATTGACGCAGGCCACCATTTTGCAACCACCTGATTGGGACCGTTCGTTCCATGTCTTTGTGGATGCATCAGACATAGCTATTGGCAGTGTTCTAATGCAGTAAACTGACAAATGGTTTTGGCCTGTATATTAAGCAAGTCACCGATTAGCCCCTGTTGAAAGGAACTATTCAATGACCGAACGAGAATGTCTCGGGTTGGTGTACTCTGTGAAGAAATTCTAACATTATTTGTTGGGCCGAAAATTCACCTTCCACGTGGATCATGCCGCACTTGTGTATTTGGTCTAGCAGCAACATTTAGGTGGTCGCTTGGCTCGATGGGTTTTATTACTACAGGAGTTCGACTATGAAGTTATTCATCGACCCGGCACAGCACATGCCTTGGCTGATTTTTTATCTCGTTTAAATTCCGGTGAAGCTCCGGTGGGAGTTGATGACACTGCACCGGCAATTTATGCTACTGAGCCAATGGTTGAAGAATCTACAGAACCTCTTGTGCCCCCTACCTACTATGATACGTTACTAACTTTTCTAACTGACGGTTATCTTCCTCCCCATACTCCTCCTGCTCTGCGACGGATGTTTGCAGTTTACAGTCGTAGATTTCGGTTGATTGTAGGTCAATTGTACTACAGGGATCATACTGGTGTTTTACTTCGCTGTATCCCACCACATGAATCCGAATCGGTTATTGCTATGGCTCATTCATTACCCTCGGGTGGACATTTCACAGTTGATCTTACTCACCGTAAAATTCTGCAAAGTGGGCTCTGGTGGCCTACAATGTACAAAGATGTGACCCAGTTTGTGCAGCAGTGTGATACCTGTCAACGGTCTGGACAGCCATTACAGCGACACTTCTTTCCTCTGCAACCTGTCTTACCTTTGGAACCCTTTCAGAAGTGGGGGCTCAATTTTATTGCACCAATATCACCACCAGCAACCCTTAGCAACAATCGATATATACTGACTTGTATGGATTATGCCACCAGGTGGGCAGAAGCTTGGGCTTTACGGTCTGCCACAGCTGTTTCAGTGGCAAAATGACTGATGAAGGATGTATTCCTGCGTTATGGATTATCTCTGGAACTTGTGACCGACCAAGGAACAATCACACTTTTCAAATTCTACATAAATTCAGTTCACCATACTATCCGCGTGCTAATGGTTTGGATGAAAGCACCAACAAGATGCTGTTGAATATGCTCCGCAAGTTGATCTTAGAATCTCCAGAACGATGGGACCAGTTACTAACCGCGGTTTTATGGGCATACCGGACTACATACAAAGTGGCAACCGGAATGACCCCATTCAAGCTTGGTTATGGGTTGGAAGCAATCGTGTCGATGAAGGTAGTAGTGCCAAGCCTACGCGTGGCCCTAACTCAAAAATTGCTGCCCGAAGACTCTTTGCCATTTCGGTTGGAAGCACTCCGAGCCTTGGATGAACATCGCTGGGAAAGTTTGCTGGTTCTTCAAGAAGTTCAGTTGCGGCAAGCCCGTACCCATGATCGTTTCCTCAAAAATCCTGTGTTTACGGTGGGCCAGCTTGTGTTATTTTATAATGCTAAAGCAAATCGTTCTGCTGGAAAATTTAAATTACGGTGGTTCAGTCCTTACCGGATTAGTGAGCAAGTGGGACCAGCTACTTTTCGGTTGACTACCTTGACCGGAGTTCCTCTTCCCAAAGTAATTAATGGTTCAAAGTTATGCCCATATCATCAACCACCTGATCACCGCTGACATGTTCCTTTTTTCCCGCGTGTCACCTATTTTCTTTTTATTTTTGTAATTGGTTGAACACATCTCTTCATTTTGATATCTAACTATGATTAATCGCCGCCCTGTGTTACTGTGTCTGCTCATGCATGCACGCCATAATTATGAAGGTTATCATTTCAATACCCCGCGATGATTAGGGTTTTCAATTGCCTCATGTTGCCTGTATGTCTACTTAATCTTGTTCCTTTTCCTGATAATCGCTATTGTGTCTGTGTGTTTTTGTGTTTTGTGTTCTCTGTGTTCTTGTGCTTTCATGTGCGCGTCATGGAAGCACTAGCTAATGTTGCTACCTTCCATGAAGGACTCACTCCTGAAGTGAGTGAGTTTTTGCGTATCCATGGTCTTTTGAGCTTCGCTGAATTGCCTTGGCATTCAGTGGAGTGTCACCCATTTTATGCACATATTATTTTCGCCATCGCTGCCACACCTGCTACGGAGCAGAGTTGGCCTATCCTTTGTTTACCGTCACGAGTCGTGATCACTTTGGCTTCGTTCACCGATGCCTTCCGACTTCCTCGGGATGGATTGGAGAATGGTCCTCTACTTCCTGTAGCCACCATGACCGCGTTATTCCCACGGCACTCATCTAATGAGTATGCCATTCTGTGTAGACCTGATCCGGAGCGTACCGTATTGCAATTTTTAGTTGCTATACTGAATTTGCAAAAATGTACCTACGGGATCTCGCATCCCTTTTACTCAATGATAGACATGGCTTCTCGCGAGCCTGTCAATTTTGCATCTTTTTATTTCCGGTGCATTCACTGTGAATGTGTTACGGTTATTAAACAAGTTAATAAGGGTGATCTTCCACGATCACGTCTTCCCCATATCCTCACTTTCCTCTTTCCAGCCATTCAAGCCGCGCAACCCCCGCCAAATGCTCCATTCCAGTTGCATGAAGATTCTACTCGAATGCTCGAAGATGAGGAAGATGATGATGTAGATCTTTTTCAACTTCTTCGTCGGAAACGCAGCCGTATGAGTCCGTCTGAGAGCCAGGTGCAAGGATCCAACACCGGACATGAAGAAGAGGTCTTCCACAACACCGCCACTTCCATCCATGTTGATTCTTCCGCCCATTCTTCTCCAATCCAGCAGCAGGAACAAAGTGCTTCCACCGCCGACTCTGAAGAAGTTTCTTCTCGAGAAGATTCTCATCAGCAAACTCAAGATGATGTGCAAGCCATTATTGCAGAGATTCTCAATGAAGTGATTGCTTTGGTTGATGCTGTGATTGACCGAACGGAAGCGACAAAGCAGCAGACCACCGGAATAGTGTTGGTACCTAATCTTCTTACCCTACTTCCTTCCACCATGAACATTGTTGAGCCAATTGTTCCAGTCCAACCTATTGTTCCCGACGTACCCCCTTCTCCATCTTCTTCTCCCGCCTATTCTCCACCCTCTTCCCCTCATCTGTTCTCCGCTTCCACATCCCAATCCCTTCCTACCCTTCCTGCTCCAACCGTGATGTTTCATGAACTCGAATCTATGGGTCGACTGTTGATCCAATTCTCGTAGCAGTTACCAATGCAACTGAAGATGGCCACTAATAATATCAGATAGGAGTTGCAGCACAAAGTTGATGTTTTGGAGGCTGATATTGCCCCACTACAAGAAGAAGCAGATGCCGTTAAAGCAAAAAACCATGCTTTGCAAATACAACTTCAGCATCTTCAAGCTAGGCTTGCAGAACAAGATACATTAATTCCCCAACGCGATGCAGCATTGGCATAGTTTAAAGCCAAGGATGTTTTGTTAATTGCTCGTGATGAAGAGATTAAGCAGTTAAATCAGCTGGTACAGGATAAAGAAGATGCTCGAGTGGCAATTGGAAATTTGTTGGAAGAAACTCGAGTACAGCTTGATGAGGTCATGCAGAAAGGACAGGAGATGGCTACTTTAGCTAAGCAGACTAATGTAGAACTTCAGACTGCAACTACCGATTTGTTTCAGGCAAATTCTGCTCTCAAAGCCAAGACGAGTTTAACCATTCAACTTCAGAAGGAGATAGCGGGGATTAAGAAAGAAAGAGATGCTTATTATCAGACAATTCAATATCAAGCTCAGGAGCTGGAGCGAAGAGAAAAGCAGTTAGGTTTTCAAGCAGAACGCCTATCAAGAATTGATAATCAAATTAATGATATGAGATTGAGCCGAGATGTAGCCCTTGCCAATGACTTTTATTTGCAAGAGGCCTTTTTGCAGTCGAAGACTGAAAGGTTGATAAGCCAGGTCATTGCGGCAATTTCTGTTCGAACTGACGCACAACTGGTAGAGCCGGAGACACTAAAGTTGATGTTGGATTCCTTAAAACAAAAAATCTCTAGAACCTTCAAATTAGCAAGAACTATGTATATACAAGGCATCGTAGATGAGCCTTAATTTTGTTTGCGTTGCGTGTTCAAGTCCACCGTGCATGCCAGTGTAAGGCCGCCGGATTGGCATCATGTAATTTATATTTTCCTATACCGCACGTACCGAAAGGTCGTAGCGAAGTGTTGTACCCTTTTTATCAATCAATGAAGAGACATTATCGTGGCTCTCTGGTAGAGAGGAGACGGGATCGCCAGACACTTTACCTTGTTGAATTATATTAATTTTTGATTAACACAGTAATGTTCGTTGGCGATAATAAGTCTGTGCGACGATAATTATTACTCTCTGCGTTACATACTGTGAAAAGCCTAACCGGAATATGAACAGTCATACTGTGTAGAAGACATTATACTCGATAATAACGTACTGCTTGTTTGATAAGTTATCTGGGAAAATAAGATATAGGGCCTCTGAATTATCAGACCCCTACCATCCCCAAGAACCCGAAAAGAGATCAAAAGCGAACTTGATGGTAGTCTGCACTTTTAACAGTTGATTTGAATGCCTCATTTGACATGTCTAATTTGATGCATTTGCATCATTATTCGGGAATTCAATTTATGCAAGTTGAGAGCAGAATATATTTGTATCAAACAAAATATATTGACACATTATTCCAATCTTTTGTCCTTGAAGACTGCAAACCTATTGCTTATGGAAACAGGCTTATGATTGAGTCTTCATGATGCTGGAGATGCATTTGATGTTGTGCTCTATCAAGAAGTTATTGGATGCTTGATTTACTTATGCATTACTCGGCCAGGTATTCAGTTTGTTGTCTCATAGATGAGTAGGTTTATGCATTGCCTATGTGTCAAGCATTGGTAGGTAGTTAAGTGCATCTTTCACTATTTTGAGTGGTAGCCAGCTACCTAGATTGTTTTATCACAAGGGGGGATCACTATCGCCATAACTACATGCTTTTTTTGACTCTGAATGGGCTAGTTGCTATGATAGTTATGTGTCCACTAGTGGTTTTTTCTTGATGCTTGGTAGCTCATGCATATCTTGGTTGAGCAAGAAGCAACCTACTATGGACACTTCTAGTTGTGAGGCTAAGTATAAGGAAGCTTTGACAACAATTGTTGAGTGTGTGCATCTTAGACGCCTTATGGCTGATTTGGGTGTTGGTCAGTCTTCTGCCACCACCATTTTTACTAATAGTCAGAGCCCACTAGCAGTTACAAGGAAACCTCTGTTCCATGCTTGCACTAAGCGCATTGAGGTGCACTATCAATATGTCAGGGAGAGGTTCTTTGCTGGAGAGATCAGTTTGGCATATGCGCCCACACAAGATAATGTTGTAGACCTTTTCACAAGGCTCTGCCTAGGGAGAAGTTTGAAACTTTTTGCAAAGATTTGGGATTACTTCCTTTTGTGGATTGTTACCACGTAGCTTGGCACTTCCTTATGCATGAGTGCTAGATCCTTGTTCAGCACATCACTCCTAGGGGGAATTTGTTGATATATTTTGGTAGTGATGTGTGTGAGCACACTAGGAACATTGGGGCACTTTTTTCCCTCTTTATGAGGTTTCTTCACCTGGCTTGTATATATGTCTATACCCCTAATGGGTTGATTATCTTTGTACATTCTCTTGATAATGCATTTAGTATTATGTGTTGTGCCTCAAGCTTCTTCTTCTTCTTCCTTGTGATGTTTGTGTGCTTTTGTAGACCTTAAACTCCAACAAGCCTTGCATGTTGAGCAATTATGAATGCCAGTTTTGGATGTTCTAGGCCCTATGGATTGGGAATGACTCATTATTGACTAGGCAAAGGACTCAGACTCTAGGAATTGGTTGCTCACGTGGTCCAGTATTACATAAAACACCCTCCACAACAAGGGTTTATCATGGAGGACATGTGTGAGAGAGGGGGGAGTGTTAGTGTTCAAGGTGGTTTAAGTCATCAAGGCAACATGATACATGGAATTTAGAGACAAGAGAGCCAAAGAGAAGAGTAAGGAGGGCCAAGTAGACAAAGTAGTCAATGTCGATAAGGCAAAGGATCAGCCTAGTCATCAATTTTCACAACCCATTACACATACAAACAATGATTTCATCACTAACCCTCATTGTACATATTTATTTTCATACTTCAAACTCCAATTTATCCAATCCAAGGGGTCCTCAAGCTTAAGGAGTGTTAGAAGAACCTATGTACCAAATTTCATAAATTTTAGAGCTCATTTGACCCTTCAAATTAGCTTAGGAACCTAATTTTAAATTAGGCCAGACACTAGGTTTGAACTAGTCCAAAACTAGTCTAGAAACTATAAATAGAGCTAGATAGCTCATTTTGAGAAACAACACTTTTGAGAATTGAGCTTGTATGAGCATATTTTCTAACTTGAAAGTAGTGCAATAATAGATTCCATTGTTCTCTCGCTCTTTATCTTGCCTTGTGTTCATGTATGTGTGTGCATGCTAGTGTGCTTCTCACTCATGCACTTGTCCATTCCACTTGCTCATGGTTGTCATAACACCCTCACGTATTGTAGATTGGCAATCATGAGGTAGATCTCCTCACAATGGTTCTCACCATTGTGCTAGAGTGACCCTCTTCCACAAGAGAAATTGCCCCCAAAAGACTTAAACTTTCTGTCTGTCTCAAGCTCTAGACATCAATAATTCTCATGCATATACTTTCGTGAATAAAAGGAGAAAAATCTAAACTCCAATGAGGAATATGTAAGTAGGAATGGGATAATTCATTAGTCACTCAAAAGGTATGCAATTAAAAGTTTCCTCTCATTCCTAATGCGTGCATTCAAATGATTATAATCTCTTTTCATGCTCCTAATCCTCCCTCTTAGGGTGTGGTTCAACCGTCTCTTGCCTATCATTTCTTGAGTCTAACATTAGTAAACTTAAGAAGTATATTTTTAGGGAGGATAATATAATCGAAGGTACTATTTTTTTTGTTGGAATATCAAGGTTTTGATTACTCTCTAGATATGATACTAGATAGGAGACAAAAATAAGTGATAAATCTTGTCATTAAGGAGCATTTAGTACCTTAGAGAGGATCATCACACACATATTCTACTTGAGAATCAAAATGTTTAGTTCACAAGTACTTTCCCTCATTGTTCATTGAGGACAATGATCTTTAGAAGGGGAAGAGAGTGTTATAAATGTTGATATATTTCAGAAATGATGTGTGTGAACACACTTAGGACTGTTAGGACACTTTTTTCCTTCTTTAGGAGGTTTTTTCCCTAGGCTTGTATATACGACTATAACCCTAACGGGTTACTTATCTTTGTACATTCACTTGGTAATTCATTCAATGTATTGTTGTGCTCCAAACTTCTTCTTCTTCCTTGTGTTGTTTGTGTGCTTCCACAGATCTTAAACTCCAATGTTTGGTATCAGAGCAAGTCATCAATTCATCTAGGGCATCATCAATACCCCTCTGGTCATAGTCTCAAATTGTCAAAATTTTGATTTGAGGTTGTTTTGGCCTCCGAACACACTATCACAGTGCCTGTGTAGGCACTTTTGCCTTTTTTTGCCAAATATGTATACAAGTTTTGGTTTGCTAGTAACAAGTCCCTTGAAGTTTGCTACAAGTTTAACAGAGTTATATAGGGTAGTTATGTTCAACTTTTTGAGATACAATCATTTTTCTACATTAGGGTATTTAGTTAGTGGCAATGGCTCAAAGCAATGATGTATTCCGTATGTTGGTTGTTGAGGACAAGTTGGATGCCACTAATTATCGGATATGGGCATATATGATGCATCATGTATTAAATGTGTATTCCATCATTTTTCTACATTAGGCTATTTAGTAAGTGTCCATGGCTAAAAGCAATGATGTATTTCGTATGTTGGCTATTAAAGACAAGTTTGATGAAACTAATTACCCATTATGGGCATATATGATGCAAAAGGAATGTGGAATATTGTGCAAGGTATTGAAAAACGTGCTAGTACACCTGTGAATCCAATTATTGAAGGTGATGCAAATGGCATTGAAGATGATGATCTTCATATTCATATTCATGTTGTGGTTCCTATTGCACCTACTATAGAGCAACTTTGATGGGATGGCAAAGATGCTCATGCATATGCATTGATAGTTTTGTTTGTCAAACGTGCCATTATCCCTCACATTCTCTCTCTTGAACACAATCAAAGAAGGAAGAAAAAGATGAGAGGAAAATAGAAAAGAAAAAATAGTTTTGCAAATATTGTAAGGGAAAACGTCATGTCATAAGAATTTTCCAAAACTAGCTGTTAAAGAGGTAAAGAAGAAAGAGGCTGAAATGGTTGTTGTAGAGGCCTCTACACCTAAAATAGAGTCTGCTAATCTTTTTGAGAATGAAGAATGGGCATTTACTATTGTATGCAGCTATGTCCAATCTGCTCATGAGCAGTGTATGTTTGTAGCAAACTCAGATGTTTGGTACTTTTATATTGAAGTATTTCAATGGCTATGCACCACAATGCACTCTCCTTCTCAAGAGCTCCACGATGATATCCTTAGAGTAGAAAACCGAGCTCAAAGTGCCACACACGGTATTCTACACAAAGAATTCAAACTACGCAAAAACACAGTACACAAGGAGCACTAACACGGACTTCTTAGGGGTACAAATGCGATCAAACTTATAGTCTGTGGCTAACCAGGACACTATATGTTTTATTAAAGAACATATACAAAAGTGTCCATTGGACATTTGGCCTTTCACATGGACACTAATGGTAACAATCTCCCACTAAAGGCCAATATGGACACAGTAACTATGGGAGAAAAAATGAATAATGATAAAGAATACTTGAGTGTAAGTGTACAAAATATACCTCCCACCTGATGGGCATGTTACATAGTATACAAGTGACAGTGTAAATTTATGAATGAAGTAACCCCCATCAAGTGACAGTCGTATCGAAAGCTATCCTGTGGTAGAGCTTTAGTCAAAGCATCTGCAACATTATCTCAAGTATGAACCTTCTCAAGAATAATGTGCTTAGTGGCTAAGCAATATCTAATGAAGTGATACGTCACCTCAATGTGCTTGGTCTTTGCATGGTAGACCGGATTCTTAGCCAAAGCAATGGCACTCTAACTATCTCTAAGCAAACAAGGTACATGCTGAGGTAAACCCATATCACAAGCAAGATGAGAAATCCACAATGCTTCCTTACATGCCTCACTTGTTGTAGCATACTCTGCTTCTATAGTGGAAACAACTGTACATTCTTGAAGACAATATCTCCAAGATAGCACCTCCAACAAAATGAAAAATGTACCTTGATCTAGACTTACGATTGTCTACACAATTAGCATAGTCAGAATCTATGTAACCAAATAATGGATGCCTTCCCTCTACCGACTGCTTCTCAATGTTCCTTGCCAGGATTAGACATATATCTGCTGACAACTCCCACTGCAAATGCAATGTCTGGTGAGTTCCCTGTCCATGAATATTGTACCACTTTCAGAGCTTTGGTAGTACTAGGTGAAAGGTTAATCACATGAACTACAATCAATACTGCTTCTGGCCAAAAGCCTTGTGTAAGCTTTGCATGATGCAACATAGAAACTACTCTATCCTGAATAGTTATTCATGCTTTCAGCTACACCATTTTGTACTGGGGTATAAGGAGTTGTAAACTCTCTATGAATTCCTCTAGAATGATAGAAAAGGTTGAATTCATGTGAGGTATACTAACTCCCATTATCTGAATGTAAAGCCTTCAGCTTAGTCCCTTTTTCAGTCAACTGAAGTAAGCCATTTTCTAAAAGTAGGGAATACCTCATCATTTGATTTGATAGGATATACACAGACTTTTCTAGTAGCATTATCTATGAAAGTGTCAAAGTAAAGAGAACCACCTAATGACCTTGTGGGCATAGGACTGCATACATTTGTATGAACAAGATCTAAAGGTTAAATTGAAGAGTCTATGTGCATATTGTGCACATTCCTAGTTTGCTTTCCATATTGATAATGCTCACAAAATGAAAAATCAGAGAAAGATAACTAAGTAGCCAGAACGAGAAAGATTTTTCCATTCCACTATGTGATATATGCTTCAAACAACCATGCCAAATACAAGTGATAGGCTCTTCAGTAATAGCTAACAAGTGTTCTTTCTATGATAGAAATAAAGGATAAAGTGAGCCAACTTTTCTTCCTTTTGCAATAACCATATTGCCCTTTGATATGCAAAAAGACTGAGCATAGAAGACCACCTTGTAACCAAGGTCATCAAGTTGACCAACTGACATCAAACTACATGATAATTGAGGTACATGGTTTACATTACACATAGTAAATTTTAAACCATCAATGAACTGCACAACTACATCTCCAATCCCCATAGTGTCACACTAGTGAGAGTCACCAAGTCTCATGGTACCAAGAGACTTTGTTGCATAATTAGAGAACCATTCTCTCTATGGTGACACATGAAAAGAAGCACCCTAATCTAGCCGCCACTTATGGGAAAGAGAATCAGCCATAAGAGCCCGAGTTGGAATAGTGCTATCAAGTGTCAACACATCATCATCATTAGAAATAGCATTAATTTATTCAATCTTCACAGTCGAAGTAGATGGTGCAAGTAGCTATTTAACATGCCCATCAAAATTCTATCCATCTTTTAGCATTCTTTAATGCATAACAATCTTTCTTCATGTGTCCTTTCTTATGACAATAATGACATTCAATATCCCTCTTCCTTGATTTACTTCTACTCTTATTCCATTGACCATTCTTTTCCTTGTTCTTGCTCCTTCCATGTTGTTGGTTTTTTCCTTTGTAAGAATCATGAACATTATATGCATCTCCACTCTAAGTGCCAACCATACGTTTTCTATGAATCTCCTCACTCAACACTACAAGAAATAGGGGGGCGTAGCGACGCCCCCGAATTGAAAAAAAAAACGGGTACCGTTGCTTATGCGACGCTGTCGTCGCATAAGCGACGGTACAATTTTTTATTTATTTTTTCGACATTCGTCGCATAAGCGATGCTAAGCGACGCTAAATTATAATCGTCGCAAATACCGTCGCTGACTAGTGATGTTGGCAAACTGAAGAGCGTCGCATATGCGACACTCTGGAATGTAAAAAAAAAAATTGATTTCTCCCGGCACATTTGTGCAGGGATTTGGACGCGAGAGCAAGAGACCGAGAGAGAGAGAGAGAGAGAGAGAGAGAGAGAGAGAGAGAGAGAGAGAGAGAGAGAGAGAGAGAGAGAGAGAGAGAGAGAGAGAGAGAGAGAGAGAGAGAGAGAGAGAGAGAGAGAGAGAGAGAGAGAGAGAGAGAGAGAGAGAGAGAGAGAGAGAGGAGAGAGAGGGAGAGAGGGAGAGAGAGAGAGAGAGAGAGAGAGAGAGAGAGAGAGAGAGAGAGAGAGAGAGAGAGAGAGAGAGAGAGAGAGAGAGAGAGAGAGAGAGAGAGAGAGAGAGAGAGAGAGAGAGAGAGAGAGAGGGAGGGAGAGAGAGAGAGAGAGAGAGAGAGAGAGAGAGAGAGAGAGAGAGAGAGAGAGAGAGAGAGAGAGAGAGAGAGAGAGAGAGAGAGAGAGAGAGAGAGAGAGAGAGAGAGAGAGAGAGAGAGAGAGAGAGAGAGAGAGAGAGAGAGAGAGAGAGAGAGAGAGAGAGAGAGAGAGAGAGAGAGAGAGAGAGACATCTACTTGAAGCAAGGTATGCGCACACACACACACACTTACACACACATACATATGCATACACACACACATACATATGCATACACACACACATATATGCACATAGACACACACACACATACACATAGACACACACACACATACACACAAATACACACACATATACACACATACACAAATAATGTTGCATACACACATGCACACATAATGCATACACATGCAGACACATATACACATACATATACACACACATACACACATACACACACATACACACACATACACACACATACACACACATACACACACACATGCACACATACACGCACATATATGCATACACACACATAGAGAGACATGCACACACATACACATACATGCATACATAATGCATATGCATATGCATACATCCATATATACTTACACGCATACACACACATATGCATACATAATGCATATGCATATGTGTACATACATACATACTTACATGCATACACACACATATGCATGCATAATGCACATGCATACATACACATACATAATGCATATGCATACATAATGCACATGCATACATACACATACATAATGCATACACATATGCATACATAATGCATACACACACATACACACATATGCATACA